>VDFB02252616.1:3222121-3680723 GCA_007258455.2 Sequoia sempervirens | reverse complement strand
AAACATAGAGATAGAGATAAAGATAAATATAGAGATATAGAGATATAGTGAGAGATATATATAAAGAGAAAGAGCTCTGAGAGAGAGAGATAAAAGATAGTCTAGTTTTTGACCAAGTGTTTTGTGCCAACAATCCAAAGATGACATGTATCTATGGGGATCTCTTTCTCTCTCTCACTATATATATATATATATATATATATATACATACACACACTCACTATCATTACTAATAAATAAAGAAAAGTCAACATTAATAAATACATTTAAAATAGCATATATAATAATAAATAAATATATTTATTTTAAATAACAAATTTAGCTTCAAAATTATAATTAAAATTGTCTCACAATCTCTCTCTCTTTCATTTTCCTCTTCTCTCTTGCTTTCTCTAAAAAGGATAATTAAACTATTAGTTTTTTATATATTAATTTGATTTGTACTATATTAAAATATATTAATTATTAATTATAGTAAAAAAAATTATATATAATAATTTTATTGTATTATATATTTAAATATATTAACTATTTATTATAATAATTTTATATTAAGTATAATTATATTTATTTATATTTTTTAAAAATTAATATTAAATATAATATATAATAGCAAATATAATTATACTATTATTTTGAAAATAAATTTACATTATATTAAATGACATCCAACAAATTCACTGTGAGCAATTCACCGCCAACAATCAACTATTTATTATAATAATTTTATAGTAAGTATAATTATATTTATTTATATTTAAAAAAAATTAATATTAAATATAATATATAATAGTAAATATAATTATACTATTATTGTGAAAATAAATTTACATTATATTAAATGGCATCTACAAATTCACTATAGGAAAATTCACCGTCGTGATCAATTCACCTCAAGGAAAATTCACCACCTGCAATTCACCCCGGGGAAAATTAATGGCAAACTTTTAATGCAATGAATTTTCCCGCACTAGTGAATTGCTGGTGGTGAATTTTCCTTGAGGTGAATTTATAATGGTGGTGAATTTTTCTGCAGTGAATTGTTGGTGGTGAATTTTCCCGCAGTGAATTGCTTAGAGTGAATTTTCCTAGAACCATATTAAATATAACATATATACATATATTTCATCAATTTATATATTATACAATATAATATATAATATAAATATAAATATAATAAATAATCTATAAATAATAGAATATAATATATTAGTTATTAATTATATAACATATATTATAAATATAAATATAATTATATTATATTTATGATTTATATAATTTATCTATGATAAGATTTTATTAATTTATCCTAATTACTTCTTTATATTTATCAAACCAACAGATGCATATTGCATAACATGTGGTTAAAAAATTGTGTTTGATTAGTTTGTTTGCAACATATTATTGGTGGAAACAATCCCGGATCCCGAGCTTCGCTCATATTTGCGTGAAAGTGGATGGCGTGGCGGTGAAAGTAGAAAAAACGATAAAATGAAAGTTCCCTTATAGGACATGCCTTGGTAAAATATCGAAGCGGCGATCAACAAGCGGTCGGGATGGTTCATATTTCACGATGAAAGTGGGCGGCATGAAATTTGTGAAGCGAAAAAGGCTGTGAAAGTAAACGATAAAATGATGGGCCGGTGAAATTCGTTTAATATCAGCAAGCTATTGGTTTTGGACGTTCAATGGCAAAATGAACTTGAAAAGTTCATATAGGACTGCATAACCGGTGTAAATATAAAACTATCAATCGCACCTTAGTGTGCAATGGGTACGCCAAAGAAGTCTAGAAAGTCAATTAGAATAAATAAAATCTATTTTTTACTATAAAAAACTAGAATAATTATTAATTAATTATAAATTTTATATAAATCAAATTTGACAAATGCGTTCATTATTAGGATCTTGGCGGTAATTTTTACTTTAATTAACAGACTCTAAAACCCTTGTCAAAACCTTATTTCAAGCTGCAGCTCGCCAAATTGGAGAAATGAAATTTTCTTTTCGGACCATTACCGGTCAATCTCCATCTCAATCTGTTGCTGGTCACAATTCACGAGCAGAGACCTACTGATGATGCCAGAAAGCTTTCAGTCGTGAGTCATGCAGTCTTGAACGATTATTCAACAGTAGCAATGCAATGGAAAGCATAAAATCACGCGCGAGGCGATAACTATTAAGGTGTTGCTCGCTTAAATGCCAATGGATCAGCTTAACCGGGGACTAGCCTAGCAATTGGTGCTGCTAGCTTTTGTTGCTGGTCTCGTCCTCTCCGCAATCGTTCAAGACAACTCTGTTTGCTTTTAACTTTGGTGCCTCTGCCCTTGTCTATCTCCCAAATGGCTCTGCCTTCGCCACTACTGTTTAATAATCGTTCAAGACTACCCACCCACAGCCCAAATTCAGGCATCTGCACCTACCTCCCACTCCTGGTACTGTTGTTTAATAATCGTTCAAGACTGCGAGACCACCTTTGCAACTACTGATTATTTGCACAAGTGTTGGTTGCTCCTTTGCTTCTGTGTCCTATACCTCTGCCACCCATCATATTACCGGTGCCCTTTTCGCAGCTTATGTCTCTATGGCCTTGACCTTTGCTTCTTCTTCAATTGCCCCTGCCTGGAGGATATGAATTTGGATGAAAATAGGCGACATAAGATTTGGCTTTCGAACGAACTTGGATGCTGGTTATTAAGAAACTGTATCTGTGCCTAGAACCGAAACTCCTGCTAGCTTGCCTATGACTATGCTTAGGGGATGGATCAGTAAGAGAAACTAATTCTCTCGCCGCTAAGCCTCCTTCGTTGGTAGTCTCGAATCCTGTTGGGCTATGCCTTCGCTACCTTTGATGTTGATGGGTCACTGGTATCATTCACGGTTGGCTTAACCAGCACACTCTAAGCGTTGACCGCTTTGGTGGCTGGTGTGGATCCCTCAAGACCTTCCGTTTCCGTTTTTAGTTACGTTGTGATCCTGACCCTCCACATTGACAGTCACTGTTGTTACGGTTAAGTTTGAATTCTATTTTGAATCCCTCCCGCCCAATCTATTAAAATGCAGCAACAAGGGAATAGTACTTCTTCCCGCACATTTCCAGTTCAACATAACGTTTCTGGCGTTTTGCAATGCATATGGAGCAGGGGCTAATAGATCAGAACTTGGCATACAATTACAGAAAGATGACGTTGTTCGTATTTGCTAGGCCTCACAAATGCTTCGGTGCTGCATGGATCAAGTTCTGCTTCCGCTTCATCAAAGTGGCTGTCTACTAACCAAATGCTTCACAGTTTATAGAGTTCGTCTAGAATTCAAAAGAAGCTCTTCAGCGCAGGGAAGATTGTCGTGCAACAGAAAGAAATGCTTGCATCTAGGCCTGATCTATCCGGTGATTTCTCCAATTTCTCCTTCGACTAATATCTAAGCTTCTTATAATTCTTCACTGCAAGTAATGCCTGTTGATGAATAAATAACTAATAAACATGGATCTCCTCCTGTCCAGTGGTCTGGAACATTTATTGCCTCTCCTGTTTTTCTGATACCACTAAATTTACACAGTTAGTTTAAATAGTAAGCGCATATTCTATTCAAGCAATTAAAAAAATAGACCAATGCCATGGAAATATAGAAAGTTACCATCTCCAGGTTGTGTGGTTGCTAGTACATCAAATACGTTGTGCATTTTTTTGTATTAATGAATGGTCCCAACCGTGATGTATGTCTGGGTTTTAAAATTATGTTTAAAGAATGGTCCCAACCATAATTGTATGTTGATGTACAGAGAAGTGAATATTAATGCAGGGAAAAAATAATTCAAGATAAGAAAGCAGTGCACAAGTTCAATCTAGACAGCTCGGAGTGCATGTCCACCATCTCGTACAATACTTTTGAAGAGAAACTTGCATACCTTGGATTTCTGAAACGTTCCCACAATCTGTCTAAATATACAATTTAGGTTAGTTAATTAAATATGCAGTTAATTAAGTATAATAGTTTAATTAATTGATGATATTTCAAACTTAATAAATTGGATTAGTTGTAATAGTTATTTTAAAATAAATAAAAATGAGGGTTTTTAGTTCTATGATAAAAAAGGTAATATGTAGAATTATAGATCTACTTAACTTGATTTGTCTCCACTTCTTTTATTTTTCGATATCTAAAAATGGTAACATTTAAGAATATGTTTGGAGGACTTCTCTTGCTGTCAAAAGTGGACGTGTTCTCCTAGGTCACCCCCCTCCCTTAAAATGGGTAAACAATAGAAGACACCATTCTCAGTTATTCATCTAGGATGATTTTGTAGATCTAGATTCCTTTTATTACACCAATTCAAGTGTTTTCTTCCCTAAATGTGAATAATAAGCACTTGGGTGGTCAATTAAATGCAACTAAATACCTTTAAATAATTACTATATAGCAACAAATTACACGAATACTTATTTGGTTAATTGGTTGGCAATAGGAGAAAAGTAAAGTGTAGGAGTTGAAGAAAAAATGAGTTATAATTTTGAAAAGGTTCAAAAGTTATTATGAAAATAATAGACAAATATATTCTGGCCATCAAGACAAAAAGGTGAAAAAATTAACAAAATGTTTGTGGATTAGTACATAGATAGGCATAATAAATGAAGAATACATGGGGATGTGGACCAATTTAGATAAGGTATGGATAAAGGATGTGGGAATGTGTAAAAGTGGAGTAGCAACATGGGGGAAAAGCTTGACTTCACACAAGATTATGACATATTTGTCAATGTGTAGATGTATAAAAACATTCTCTTAAAAGGGACAAAAAAACTAAATGCAAAATGCCAACAATATATAAATTTCATCACTACAACTTTACATAGATAATATAGGCTAACTAATAAATGTAAATAATGAATATAAAAATAATTTACATGTAATTGGGGAACAATGATGAAGAATAAATGTTGAAATCATGTAGAATCCAATTATGAATGCCTTGATGGGTAGGAATGATTTATGACATATAGTAATGATTCAACTAAAATTTGTTGTTGAGATATCTTCATCTTCATCTTCCTTGTGTCTAAAATTATCAAGGTGGCATTTAAAAACACCTTTAAGGAGATTTCTAGATTGTTGCAATCAAGTTATATTGTATACAACATGCACAACCATATAAATGGCCTAAATATAGTTGTCCCAAAATCCAAAATGATAATAAGTGCATATTGAATGTCTTTAAATACCAAGGCACAATAATAGTTCACATAAAACATGTTCCAAGTCAACCTATAATAGCTAGTAAGAAAGAGTCATAGTCTAGAAATTTGCATTTAAAATTTAAAAGTTTGGGATCAACTTTAAGCCCCTCAAGATTGACCTAGAACAAAAAGAAAAGAAGTTTTGAGACAATATATGAATTTGTGGACATGGTTTTGAATGTAGGCTAATAAATTATGTGTAAATAGTGAATATATGAGAATATGCATAAATAAGGATGGGATAAGGTTGAATGCACTAAAATGGTTATAAATGAATGTAAAATGGATTGGGATAATCATTGAGTCATAGGGAAAACTTGTCATTGAACTAATATACTCCATCAAAATACCCCAAGACTATATGAGAATTGGTAGGGTGCACAAATTTCACCATTATATTTAACCCCCAATTTGAGTTGAATGTGAATTTAATATGAACATACATTTCAAAGTACATGAAAATTAAATATCCAAACATTTATTAAAGGATATTTAGTTCATGTAAATTAATTGACCATTATTGGATTCTTCTTTTGTTCCTCTCCTTAGAATGAGTAATCCATAGGGACTCCAACATATTTTTTCTGGTGTTCCCAATTGTCAAAATATTTGTAAAATGCCCAATCCTAATTTTATCTCTTCCAACAAATAAAATCCAACATTTGTATTTTTTATTTATTTTCCAAATAGACTCTTCAATTTTTTAATAAAAATATCACCCTTAGCTATAGTCAAATGGTAGAGAATCATTTAAAAATAATAATAACTGTTGTGTTTCTCTATTTGCTTCTTCTAGTTTCTTCTATCTAGGTCAAGTAAAAAGGAGATCAAAAACATCAATGTGAGATTGATCAATGTCGGTATTTTGATTCATCTTAGGATTTCAAAGATTTTGGGGATTGAAGGGTTTCAATATAGGTTTGGGGATGGAGTACAAATTTTATCTAAAATAAATCTTGCATTTCCTTCGATGGTGCTTAAATGTTTCACATCACCATGTTAAAATTAGTTGTGTGATTCACCTTGCAAATAGTATGTCTTGATTACTATAATTATTGATGTAGATGATGAATAATATACAATTTCTAAAAATCATGGAGTGTATAAAATGGGATGCCAATATGACAGTAAGGATATTATCAATTGCTAAATTTTATATTCTTCTCCATGTTTCATTTTAATTTAATGTTTTAATAACATGTACATTAATTAGATCTGAACACTATTTGGTTAATGATTTTATTACATTATTTACCCTTTTTAACATTTAATATTAGAGATGTTATTTGATTAGAGAGTTAGATGCCTTTGTTGTAGTGTTGTAGAATTTTTTGGTTGTAACAAGTGCACTTTGATTTCATGGTTTTATTGATCCATGTGTAATTAACATTATGAAAATCGCATCCTATTCAAAGATTGATAATTATAACATGGATCTAGCTACAAATTATGGAAGTTAGAAACTAAAGATCTCTTTGAAGAAAGAGATCAATAGAGAGCTATGATAGATAAAGAGAATCTTGGTGGTGTGTCAAATTAAGACTAGAAGAAAAATATCAATCAATTGGAGTGAATATTAGTTTTTAATAGATTTATTTTCTTTTATTTTCTTTTGGTTTGATGAATGAGAGCAATACATTTCAACTTATGTGCTTTATCTATAATTTTTTTAAAGCTTGACACTTCCACTAAAAGTGGACCCATTAGCTTGCACATGTGGTAACATATGTATCCAAAACTAACAGGTCCCTCCCATGACACTCTTACTCTAAATCATCATGTCTTCCTTGATTCTAGTCAACATTAACCATTTTTTAAGGATGTCTACAATTTGATTACAAGCACATTCTAGATCCAATACAAAAGGTGTAATTTGACCCATTTTTTTCCCCCTTCTTTAATGCACTCTCCTAATTTGGATCCATGTGACATCTCAAAGTTGGTAGTGAGAGTTTTCAAATTATTGATCTCTTCAAGGGGTTAACTTAAAATCCATGGTCCTTACAAAAAATACCTTTTCTCCATTCTTAGGTTAGAATATAGCACTTTTTATATGTAAGCTACACAAGCATGATGTTAAGGTTTATTTTATATTCTACTATTACAGATAATTTTTTTATCATGATGTCTTAGCTTAAAGTTTTCTCTCTTTGCTTCTACATAAAGGAGCAACTATAAATATTTTAAGAGGACTTGTATTTGTGTAGTGGTTAATTGACCAATGAACTTAATAGTAAGAAATTATCTTAAATATTTTTTAATCTTATATTTGTTCATAATTAGCTCTTGTGTGTACATGTTTCTCTTGATTAAATTATGTCATGAGCCTTTGTTATACTTAAATTGATTTATGTATTCTATCTTCCTTTTTACCCCCACACACCAACTTTAGGCTTAGCTTAGTAGGCCAATAATAAAATAATTATGAGGCCTAAAATTATAAGGTATACTTAAAGATTCCCTAAAAAAAACTTTAGAGGCTAAAAGATATAAGAAGTTAGATTTCTTTGGTATCTCTAGTTTTTCAAATGTAATTCCAAATGAAATAAAATGAAAAATACCCATATTATAAGGTAATAATGTAGTCACAAGGGAGGAATATTTAATAAAACTCATCAATGTTACAAATGAGTATATGTGATTGAGGATGGGGATGCCATCTAATGAATTTATTTATGTCACCCCCTTAAAGAAAGTGCAAAAGAGTGGTATATGAGCCTCCCTCACAACAATATTTGGAATAATTTATGAAAGTTTTTAAAATTAAAATATGGAGGTAGGATAGATCCCAAATTTATTATACATGAAATCACAACCTTTAAGAAAGGTATAAAAAAAGTATGGTTGACTTTAATAGAATGTTCATCATGACAATGAGGAAAGTGCCATCAAATCTCAAACCAAATGACTCCATTTTCCTTTTCCTATATTGCAATGATTTTGATGCAAAACTTGGATATTGTCTTCAAGATAAAAATCCATAAAATTTGAGGGAAGCACATTACAACCATATTTTAGTATTCTATTGTAAAATTAATGTTGATTCAAGCCATATAACTAATCTCTCATTATGAATAATTTTGCACAAATATATTTGTCAAATTAAAATTTATAAATTTATGTTTTAGTAAACAAATTAACTATTATAATTATTTATATTTTCAAATCAACATAGGTTTATTATCATAAATAAAAATCTATGTTCAACACACATGGAAAAAACAAGCAATGGAAACATTTTTTTAGAAATATAAGAGAACCCTCCATACTTATTTCCTTCTTTCAACAAAAAATATCAATTTAGGTATTATGAAACATTTATGTATTAGAGAAAATGTGTCTAAATTAGGATTAATCTCAATTAAAATATTAACAATAAATTGAATATATAACAAAAGTTATAAAAAAATATGTGTTCCTTAAATATCAATCTTAATGAATGTGTAAGAAATTATGAAAATATTTTATTTCTATCTCAAGTTATATGTTACAAGGAAATATTATTCATTAAAAATACTATAAAGAACAAGAAATACTTTTGAAAATATATTTTATATAGCTTAAGTTATATGTTATGAGGAAATTTTTCTCATTAAAAATACTATAAAGAATAAGAAGCACTTTATTAAAAATAAAAATTATAACAAGATAGAACTTATTTTAAATTCAAAAAAATAGAAAGAATATATATAGTGAATCTCACAAATTATTAGTTTACATTATCATCAAATTTTAAATGATTTTCTTGCTACAATTGAGAAAAAATAGAAAGAATTAAAAAATATTGATTTGAGTGGCCCACATAGACTAAAAAGTGAGACAAACATTTATGTTGTCGCGCTAATAAAATGTAAAAGGATAAGAAATTGTTGGCTAATACCTAACAAATAGTAGAGATCACCACATAGTTTTGATTGTGCTAGTGTAGTAGTGATTTGATACTTAAAGGTGGGTCTGCAAATATTAGAGAAATACATTAAGGAACAAAGGAAAAAAAAATCATGGTGGAGATTATCTATCATAGTAGAGACTATATGAACATGATAATGATTATATACAAAAGTAGGACTCGCACTTTTTTCTTTGAAATTTGGATAGTTGGTTTGTTTCCCCTTTAAGACCTCTAGATTTTATAGTAAAAATTTGTGTGATTGTATAGGAGCCTACCTCAATCAAAACCTTATTCTCTTTATTCCAACCTCCACATGCATTTTATGATAGATATTTAGTGTGTGTTGGTACATATATACTTAAGGGAATTCCTAAAAGATGTTATACAAGTCCCTATTGTGCCTTTTGAATGGAGGAAACTATCAAGATGCTAAAGGGATATTAGGGATGGAGTATGACGCCACATATTTGAGCATATATAATAATGGTGGTAATAGGAAATTTGCATAATCTATGAAAAATGTTTTTAGAATGATATAAGATTGAAGGAACCTATAGATCACAAAGATAGAAAACAAAGCACAGATAATGCATAAGCTCCTCCTCATGGTATTAGATAGTCAAGGGTCTCCTTATAAAGGAGAAATATCCAAGAATGAGAAATATCTTAGTATGAGGAAAATATCTAGAAAATATCTAGCAAATATCTAGCAAGGAAAAATATCAGGAGATATTTAACCTGCACAATAAATGCCATGCCTAAGTAGGCTTAGGTCAACATGTGGATGAAGTAAGCATTAGCAAACAAAGATAAACTCAGATATTATTAATCCATGCCGATGTATTAATCAAGGGTCTCCTTATAAAGGAGAAATATCCAACTATGAGCAAAAATATTAGGAAAATATCAGCAAGGAAAAATATCAGGAGATATTTAACCTGCACAATAAATGCCATGACTAAGTAGGCTTAAGTCAACATGAGGATAGACAAGTATTGAATGAAAACACTGACACCCCCCCTTAAGCATAACTTAGGTGGGTATGGATAAAATGGGTCCTGGCTACTAGCCTAGTGAGGTACCCATGTACAAGGCAATCTCTCTAAAAAAAAGAGTAAGATAGAAAACCTAGTGGGAAAAAACTATCCTCAAAAAAGAGAGAGAAGTGGAGAAGACTAGAAAGCAACCCCCAAGGATGATGATGATGTTGATATAGACCACACACCAAGAAGAGCTCGTAGATGAATGAACTTGTTCTCAGTGAAGGGTTTGATGAAGATGTCAGCAACCTGCTCTAAAAATTGGAAAAATACTAAGTCGATGATTAGACCATGAATCAACTCTCGAATGTAATGCATATGAATCTCTATGTGTTTAGTTCATTGATGTTGAACTAGATTCCTGCATATCTGAATAGTGCTTTGGTTGTCACAATAGATGACAATAGGTTGCCTGAAAGGAGTACCAAACTCAGAAAGAATGCCTTGAAGCCATATAGCCTCAGTAGCTGAGTTAACAGGCCCCCTATACTCTGCCTCTGTGGATGATATAGCAATAGCATTCTGCTTCTTGCTAGACCAACTGATAGGGCCTGAACCAAGTGAAAAGTTGTAACCTAAAGTGGACTTACGATGCTCAATATCACAAGCCCAATTTGAATCTATATAACCAACCAAGTCAAGTGATGAACCAACTCTGTAGTGAATCCCAAACCAAAGAGTACCATGAAGATAGTGAAGGATCCTCTTTGATGCTTTCCAATGCAGCTCATGAGGTTTCTGCATGAATCTCGAAACCATGCCTATTGCATAGGAAATGTCTGGCCTAGTATGAGTCAAGTATATAAGACTACCAACAAGTTGTTGATACAATGTAGCATCAACTAACGGTGTAGTACAGGAAGTCTCGAGCTTGACTCCAGAAAGAAAGGGAGTCTGAGATGATTTGCAAGTAGTCATATGAAACTGTGCAAGGAGATCAAGAGTATACTTGGGTTGTGCAAGAGTAATCCCTGAAGCTAACTGTGAAATCTCGATTCCAAGGAAGTAGTGCAATAAACCCAAGTCTATCATGTCAAATCTATCCTGAAGTGATGTCTTCACTGCTGAAATGGTAGATGAAGTACTCCCAGTAATCAAAAGATCAACATATAGAACCAGTATCAAAAGTGAATCATCCTTCCATAGTAGATACACATTAGGATCAGAATGACATCTAGTAAAACCTGAAGATAGGAGGTAGGATTCCATCTAGGCATACCAAGCTCTAGGAGCTTTTTTAAGGCCATAGAGAGATTTCTCAAGTCTACAAACTAAGGATGAATCCTGAACAAAACCTGGTGGTTGTTCCATGTAGATTTCCTCCTTAAGGTCTCCGTGAAGAAAGGCACTTTTCACATCCATTTGATGTACATTCCATCCATGTGATGTGGCTATAGCAAGTGTGAGTTTGATGGAAATCATTTTAGCAACTGGTGCAAAGGTTTTTGTATAGTCAATGCCTACAACTTGTGAAAAACCTTTGGCAACCAATCGTGCTTTGTACTTATCAACTAACCCATCTGCTGCAAATTTAGTTTGATATATCCACCTACATCAAACTATCTTCCTTCCCTTAGGAAGTGAAGTAAAATCTGAAGTGTTATTTCTAATCAAGGAATCATAGTCCTCATCCATAGCAATATCCCACTCTGGTATGCCTAATGCCTCTTTGATTGTATGTGGATTAGAAACTAAAGCAAAGAAGGCATGTGGCCCCCTTGAAAATCTACTTGAATCAGTCAATCATCTATTGAATCATGTACCCCTATATCTATCCTATGTATCGTGTAAGATGTGGGTGAGTCTGGTGCAAATATATCAACTTCTAATGCAATCCATGAACTAGATGAAGATGAACCCTCATCACTGTTAGAACTAGAAGAAGAAGATACTACACTAGGAATCTGCTAAGAATGTTCTGAATCATCTGTACTATAATCGTGACCTAAAGAGTCCACAATATGTGAAGTTTCAAGTGTAGTTTCAGGAGATGTTTCTTGAAACTTAACACTTCTCTTAATAAACAACTCATGTGTGGTAGGGTGGAGTAGGCGATAGCCTTTTACACCATCTAGATATCCCACAAAGATGCAAGGTTTGGATTGTGGATCCATAGCCTTGTGTTTCTCTTTTGGAATGCATCCCATGGCATGTGAGCCAAAGACTCTGAAATGATCAACTACTGGTTTCCATCCTTTCCAAGCTTCAAAGGGAGTGATACCCTTTAAGGTTTTATGTGGAACTCTATTTTGTATGTAACATGCACAGTTGATTGCTTCTGCCCAATATGATGGTGTGAGACCCTTAGAGTGAATCATACAATTTTCCATCTCTTTTAAAGATCTATTTTACATTCTGTGACACCATTTTGTTGTGGGGTATAAGGAACCGTTCATTGTAGATCTATCCCCTCTGATACACAAAACTTCTCAAAACTATTGTCGAGCATTCTTAGGCCAAACCATTTTTGTGATCCTCAGAGGTTCTTTCATGGTATTAGAGCAAGTAACGTAGAGTTCTCTCGCCATATAGTTTCTGCGAAAGTCAATCCATTTGAGGGTGTAATCTTGGTAATCTTCCGTTTGCATTGAGAAATTTATCCTCTTTCAAATAATCCTCTACCTTTGTTTGCTTCCACTGTGATTTTTTGTTGAGGGCGTGTATGTCTCTATCACCCAGCACGATTTGTGATCTGTGAGTTGCATGCAGTGAGGCTATGATTTAACTCCTAGTCATGTTTTAATCACTGTAGCTGTGGATTTATTATCAATTCGAAGGCCCTTGAGGGCATCTATTTGTAGACCATATTACCTCGCTGGGCCCCTTCCTTTGACCTCATTTGGCCTCTATTCTCCACAAAAGGCTTTAATTGTTGGTTGCAGGTGTGATTTTGTTTATGGAGGCTGGGAATCATTCGTTGGACGTCCATATCCCACACCTTCATTGTCTATCAACATGGATTAACAATATGTAGTTTATACCTCCATTGTGCTTGTTAAATATCTCTGTCTGAAGGTGAAAGAACTACATATCACAAAGATAGAAAACAAGCACAGATAATGCATAAGCTCCTCCTCATAGTATTAGATAGTCAAGGGTCTCCTTATAAAGGAGAAATATCCAAGAATGAGAAATATCTTAGTATGAGGAAAATATCTAGAAAATATCTAGCAAATATCTAGCAAGGTTAAATATAAGGAGATATTTAACCTACACAATAAATGCCATGCCTAAGTAGGCTTAGGTCAACATGTGGATAGCAAACATTAAATGTAAACACAGACACCCCCTCTTAAGCATAACTTAGGTGGGCATGGATAAAATGGGTCCCAACTACTAGCCTGGTGAGGTACCCATGTACAAAGTAATCTCTCATGAAATGGAGAAAAGTAGAAAACCCTGTGGGAAAAAACTACCCCCCAAAAGAGAGAAAAGATGCATGAAAATTATACACATGAAGAAGTACTACTTCTTTCACTAAGTACAATATATGATTTCCTCCATAAGAGAGAAAATAATAGGTCTATGAGACCCCCCCATAATACATGTCCTGCTATATTAAAGTTGGATAGTTGGATAAAGGATGCAAACGAGATCCAAGAACGTGGTCACAATGTCCCTTCCCTTTGGGAAGAAATGAAACTCTATAATACCCTTTGTTTTGCTTTCTCTCTCAATGATAGTGTGTCCTTGTTTGCTTGGATGTGCTTTTTGGTTATTGAGATACTTTATCATGTGTGTGTTATTTGATCGCTATTTATAGAGTGATAGTCTATTTGTGTGATGTTATGTATCTTATCTGATGCTTTATTTAACATGTTTTAATTGGTGTAATGATGATTAGTTATTGTAACATGTTATTACATGAGATATTTTTATGATGGAACCCACAAATTACATGAGTGTATTATGAAGGGACCTAGATCGTGATCACTTACCTATGAAAGTGCCCCACGACATTCCACACTTCCTCTTCACTGGGCAGGTTTTATTATATTATATATATGCATGTTCCTGATATACCTTTTATTCACAAAGCTGATTGTGTATTGTGCATGTGACATCAACTCCACTTGATTTCACAGGTTTGAACGTGTCCATTGGCCAACGGTTTTTGATTGGGAGATAGTAGCTAGTTTTCCGTGCCAAGTCATCACCCTAGTCATAGTGTGTCATCGAGTTTTAGTCAGGTTAAGTTGCTTCTTTGTTGTTCATCTCTCCTTGATTTATTTAATTTCAAGTTGAAAAGGGTCAATAAATGGCTTTTTTGTATTTAGGTTGTTTATTAAATAAATCTAGTTGTAGTGTTAGAAATGTTACTTAATTTATTAATTAATTTAATTTAATTAATAAAATGATCTAATCTTGGATTAGATTTATTTTATGGATTATTTAAATTAACTGTGTGGAACTGAATCAAGTTATTCATTTTGGAAATTAGAAGTGTTAAATTCCTTTTGAATTGAAAATTTTAAAAAGTGTTAAAGTTTTTGAAAAGAAAATCTTTAAAGTTAAATTCTTTTGGAAATGAAAATTGTTAAAAGCATCCAAATTCCTTTTGAAATAAAAATTTTTAAAAATGAAATAAAGAAATAAAGTCATGTTGAAAGAAATTTGTTTGTTTTAAAATTTTCAAAAAAATAAAATATCTCCAAAATAGATAGAGGAGCAATAACTATGGTGGATGGGATATTTTAGGGTATATTGACCAATTTTGGGGAAAAATAGAAGGGGAGTTCATTCTTGAAAATTTGGGTTGTGAGGAAGAAAGAAAGGATTCCTCTTGTGGTGGATGCACTTGGAATTGGAGTGAAGATTTGAAAAGGTTTTTGAAAGAATTGGAATTGCAACTCAACACCAGATTCTCCTTCAAGCTTCAATTAGGTTTTTCTTGTTTCTTTTATTGTTTTGAAAATCTAGTTTTTAGTTTTGAAAACCCCGCTGAAATCTTGAACAAATTTAGATCGCTTGTAGAAAAAACAAAACTTGCAAATGTAAATTTCAATTTTAACAATAGGAAAATGGAAAGAAAGCAAAATGAAATTAGAAAAACATCTATTGGGAGTTGAAATGTTTCCATTAAATTTGAAATTGAACCAGAAATTGTGTTTCAAAATTAGTTTTATTGAAAATTTGACTATAAATCAATGGAAATATATATATATATATGTGTTTTTATATAGCTATGAATTTTCTTTCAAAAGTTAGGAAATTTTTCTCGCTTTTATAAAAATTACACAGAAATTCTCTGCAAATAGGGAGGTTTATTTTATTTTTTATTAAAATAAAATAAAATAAAATTAAATTAATGTGTATGAGGGGGCTAAAATTTCATGGCTGCACACACCTTACCCCAAAGAGGGCGTTTGTTGTGGTAGGAGGTCGGTGCGTACTTTATTACATCCCTTTCCTTTGGGGCCTCATGTCAAAAGGAAAAATCAAGTATTTTTATTTTTTATTTTTTATATAAATTTTATTTTATATTATATTTATGAGTTGGGATTTTAAATAGATTGTTTTTAAAATATATATATATGCATTTTTAAATATAAATAAATATATAATTATATACACATTAAATATATAATTATATATGGTAGTTTATATTTAAATTTAGTTTCTAAGATGGTTATTTTATTATAATTGATTGGGAAAAAAAAATTGATGCTATAATAGAATGATTTTATTTAAAAAATTGATTTTGATCAATTTGGGTAATGAAGGAAAGTGGATAATATGCACGTGGTTTAATAGATGAATATTTAATTATGAGAAATGGATATTAAATGTAAATAGAAACACATTGTTATTTAAATGAATATTAATTAATAGAGATGCATTTCTATGTGCAAGTATTTAGTTTTTAATGAAATGATTTCAGTGGGGAAATAAGATTATTTATATTTAAATATTATCGGGAAACTAAAGTAGACCCTTAGATTTAATCTATTATTATGTGTCGAATGCTTGAATAGTTATTTAATAAGGGAATGATTTTAAGGGAAAGGGATATTCATATTAAATGAAATGAAATGTTTAAGAGAGCGATTTTTATTTATAGTCTTGTTAGTTGAAAACAAAAGTATGATAAGATTAGTTATTTTCATGAAATGTGTAATTAAGGAATTTAAAATATTGTGTTCATGGTCAAATTATTGATTTTATTGTAAAATAATATATTTGAAAGGACAAATAATGGATTTAAATGTAAGAAGTTTAATAGCTAGATTAATTGATTTTAAAATGATTTATTTTGCAAAGGACCAATAGTTATTTTTTAAATGATAGGTTCTGGATCATAGAAGTAAATGTTATTATCATTTAAGAGAAATTAGGGAATTAAATATCTGGTTAAAGTTTATCTTTTGTCTGAAAGAGAGGTTATTGAATCAGTTTTATTAAGGCAATAAATTACTGAATGTTAATGAAGGAAGTGGATTTAGGAAATCCAAATATAGATTTAATTCTTGTTTGATTGCCCTTCTTGAATGTACACTTCTTCTATTTTTTCTTTGGGGAATTTGATTAGAAGGGTTGTTAAGTCTTCCAGAAGGGGTTTAACTATTAGGGGTTGTTGTATTATGTTAGTCAACCTTTGTGTTGCCTTGGATAGTGTGTATAGTTGTATCCCTGTTTTACCCAGCCACTCTAACAGGATGGTTTATGCCTTTGGAATTAGGAGGATTATGGGTTTGGTGCCCTCCTTTGGATTAGGAGTGGTTTATGTGGTTTCCAGCCTCCTTTGGAAGGAGTGGATTATGTGTTTTGTTGCCTCCAATTGTTTGGAGTGAGTTTCATTATATGTTGCCTCCTAGAGTTGGAGTGATTGTTTATCTAGTTTGTATGCACTTTGGCACTCTTGGTGATTGGTTTTGTTTGGTGTGTTGTCAAGTAGAAGAGTGGCTTTTGTTAGGCGCTAGAGCCCAAAGAGGTAAACTGGGTAACCTTCAGATGTGGTTTAATCAAGTGATAACTAAAACAATGTACTTAGAAGTTTGGGTAGTATTTCAAACTAATCAAGATAATTTAGCCTCACTCATAGACACAAGTGCTCGTATAGGCTTGGGATGAGTGGGAAGGCCTGAAATGGCAAGGTCATCTATCTTGTCTTTACGAGAGGTATTTGATTCCACATGAGTGAGTGTGGGGGCTGAGATTTGGTTGAGGCCACTTCAGGGACAACCCAGTGGGGCTGTTTTGAAGATTCCTAGAGGATATCCCATGTCAAGTTGTAGTGGATGACACTCTTCTATGACAACAAATTTGGTATTTGGTTGTATGTGTATGGTCTTCTTATCATACCTGATCTGTTTTATTTCTAGAAGCAATTTGACTTATGTCAGTGATGTTAGACTTGTACTTGTATTTTTCTTATGGTTGTAAGGTTCATGTGATTGGTTGTGTTAGTGTGAGTTAGCCTGTGTCTAGAGGTTGATGGTCTTGAATAGGATTCCTTGTTACTATCTCCTAGTACGGGGGGTGAGCCTTTGGGTATCACATGGTTGGGGTGTTCATGCACCTTTAATCCATCGGTCTTCTTCTTGTTTGTGTGGATGATTTCCAGCCAGAGCTTCCTCGGTGGAGCTTCATTTCATGCCTCTATTCATTTTGTAGTTGGAACTTGTATTTCATTACCTCTCATTTGTTATCGAGGTGGATTTGTGTAATATGTAATCATGCTTATTGGATTTACCTCATTCGAGGAATGAGAGTTGTAATTGTATTGTAAATTATTGTTATTGGAAACATGTGGTATATCTTATGCCTTTGATGTAATTTTATCATGTAAGGAATGTATGTGTATTTAATTTATTAAGTAATAAAATGTTATGGTTTCCACCCATGTTTCTTGGTTTGGTTTGAAGTGAACTTAGTCTCATGGACTCCTCAGAAGTTTTCAAGCAATGGGTAGTGAATCCTGCATGTTAATTGTACTTAAAAAAAAAAAGCACACGCTTGAGTAGTTAATTGCAACTTCCTCTAGGGCTGTGTAAGGTGGGTGCTACAAAACCAACTAAAGATGCAGGATATCTTCCCATGTGAGAAGATGTATGTATGATCTTGAATAGAGTTGAAGCTCATCCAATAATGATGATGAAGGTGCCCATGATGTCTTCGAAGTGTGCTCATGTGTTCCCATGTCGATGCTGAAGGATTTCATAATCAAATCAGGTGCATGCCTAATAGATGAAGATGATGAAAATCCAGAACCATGTGAAGACAGATGTAGAGCATGAATATCCAAAGAGACCAATGGTGATGCAGATTCATCGAAACTGTCATCAAATAAAAGACTGATGTCCTCAATGTGTGCCTCCAAGTCAGCAATGCGAGACTCTACAAATAGACAAGAAATGTCAAGTAGGATTGTGTCCTAATCAACAATGCTAGGAAGACTAATGTGATCCAACTACAAAGAAGTACTTGAAGCTTTCAAAGAAGCAACTGTGAAAACTAATGAAGCAACAGTTGGAGGTGGAATGAAGACTTCCACTATGTCAACATGACATTCTTCATGATGTGGGATATCATTTGTGATCATTGCAAGATCATGTGGGAATGGAGAAACATTTGAGTCTCGATACATCTCCCAAAGTTTGATCCATAAAGCATGTGGACCCACAATATCCATAATGACAATCAAAGTGTCATGTGGTATATGTAAGCTGATTAATCCAACAATATGATCATTTTTATTGACCCAATTATCCTTCTAAAATTGATTAGCAGGTTCAAGGATAAGTCCATACAAATGGGGTAGAAGATTGTGATACCTAAGATGTTTTAGGATGCCTTCACACCAAGACTTATAGTTTCCCTTGTTTAGCTTAATTACGGAAGAATGAGTTTCATATCCCATAATTAGAAGTAGGTTAATTCCCTAAGACAATAGAAAATCAACAGATTAATAAACCCCCCCAGATTAGATGACTAATTCTTTTCAATATTTTATTTTCCCTATTCGCACTTTATTTTAGTACATATATATTCAAGATGATGGTAAAATACTCTACATTTCAGTGCAAAATCATCATCATTGAATAGAGTTTGAAAATGTAATTTCACTCTATTGCAAATTTACACCAATAAAGTTTGCATTTACAAAGTTTGGATATATCAAATATTTAAAGAAGTTTAGAGAGAGGACAATATACAATAAAACACCCTCATGGCTAGAAAGAATTAAGAGCTAAAAAACCCCATATGACCCATTTTGCCAAATTCATTGCAAAAGATTGAGTTTTCTTTTACAAATTTTTAACTAAGACAAAATAACTTGCACTTCCCTCTCCTGTTTACAAAATAAAACGAAAGCCCCCTTTGTGTATAAGCAAATGTTTGATGGTTAATATTAACCACTAATAGTTAAGAATAATTTTGCAAGGGTGACAATAAATGTTAGAAGAAAATTTTACTAAATAATATCAAACAAATGTTAAAGAAATTTGAAGTGGACTTGACTAGGTCCAATGAGCAGACCAAGTGAAACCACCAAACCACATGGGATTTGACCAAATTTGCAAAAGAAGAAGTCAGTGAAGAAAATCACATCTTCTATCACACCTTACATGACCTAAGCAAAGGTATTGTGGAGAGTAGATTGGCGTAGCCTATAGATTAAGGGATGCACCTCCAAATGAATATAACCTCTACGATGAGCCACTTCTCTTGCAAATGTTCCCTCCTCAAATCGCGGTCCCTCCTCACTACAAATCACAATACCAACAATCATAAATATCATACCCAAGATGAGAATTGCACCCCTGATTGTAATTCATGCCTAGTATGGCATGCAAACAAAATTGCGTGGAGAAAAGATTGAGGAGTTGAATTATGAGCCTTGACACCAAAGAGTCCATCAAGCCAAGGGGTGGAGTGGAAGGTGTGCGTGATGTGAAGGGGTACACACGCGGCGTAAAAGGGTCTTTGTTTGTGTCCAAATGCTTCCAATCGGATTGCCAAATTTTCCACCTCTGCTAATAATAAACATAATGGCTTGCTGCTACGTATTCTTCCAAAATTTTGTATGGACCTCCTCCAAAAGTAGAGCAGAAAGTGAGATACTTTTACTACAACGTAATTCTCCAACCTCCAATCAGCCTCAAGCATCAAGGAAATCGGCCCCTCGAAACAAGAAATCACTTTGTTGAATGGAAATAGGGGTCTTGTTGGCACCTCCCATGATTCCGTATGTGGGATATGGATGTCCAATGGATGATTCCTAGCCTCCATAAACAAAAATCACACCTACAACCAACAATTAAAGCCTTTGTGGAGAATAGAGGCCAAACGAGGTCAGTTGAAGGCCCAACAAGGTAATATGGTTTTGCAAACCGTATTAACCCCTCGTGGGCCTTCAAAATTGTTAATGAATCCGTAGCCACAGTGATTAAAACACGACCAGGAGTTAAATCGCAGCCTCACTGCAGGTAACTCATAGATCAAAAATCATGCTGGGTGATAGAGACATACACGCCCTCAACACAAAATCACAGTGGAAGTGAATAGAGGTAGAGGATTTGACTGAACAAAGGATAGAATTCTCAACGCAAGCAAGGAAGATTACACCAAGATTACACCAAGATTACGCCCTCCAAATAGATTGACTTTGAAAAAACTATATGGCCTAAGAACTCTCTATTCTGCTCTGATACCATGAAAGAACCTATAGATCACAAAGATAGAAAACAAGCACAGATAATGCATAAGCTCCTCCTCATAGTATTAGATAGTCAAGGGTCTCCTTAAAAAGGAGAAATATCTTGGTATGAGGAAAGTATCTAGAAAATATCTAGCAAATATCTAGCAAATATCTAGCAAGGCAAAATATTAGGAGATATTTAACCTACACAATAAATTCCATGCCTAAGTAGGCTTAGGTCAACATGTGGATAGCAAGCATTAAAGTTAAACATTGACAAGATTGAAGGAAGAAAAGAACATCTTTCAAAAATGTTCATAATATAATAAACATCTACAATTATATAAAAATACTACCAATGATATTTAGAAATCTTATGATAGAGATAAGAGATTTAGAGAGATATCTAAAGAGATAATAAAATTTCAAACAACTTACAGTTTACTAATTTAGTACAAATGGTAGCCATTCTAAAATATAAAATTCTTACAAGAGTGAACTATTAGATGTTTGAAAATGGTTCATTATGTATGGATGCAACTACAATCATAGTAGTGGTATTTTTAATACTATGATTGAAATAGCATCTAGGTTGAAACATATTTCTAGGAAGTCCAGAGATTTTTCAAAAATAAAAATTAGACAAGTTGGGCTGATTTGACATCTTGACAGTTATTTAAAGGGTTCAAGAGTTGGTTGACTATAAACTAAAGTTGCTACAATAATGAAAACTAAAATGAGTGAATAATATATAAAACCGAAATTATGAAGTGTATAATTTTTATATACATTTTATCTCATTTCATAAAATATAGAATTTTAAAATTAATTAGATAAATAATATTTATAAATTTTAAAGATAAAAAAAAAATACATGGGTTTGTGCCCTCTATCTTTGTTTATTTATTGTTTTTCTAGCATATATTTGAGATATGGTTTGCATTCAACAAATCACAAAAGAGATATGAGGTGATAAAGTTGCCAAATTTCTCATTCAAAACAATAATAATGGAAGCTTTGAATTATGGTAGAAGGACCCCAAAGTCTTTTGCATCTTAGAAGAGCAATAACAACTTCTCATAGATTTAATGAGACAAAGGAAAAAATTATCTCTATGGGGAAAGGAAGTTACATCAAATAAAATTGCACCAAACCTCTATTATATTGGGTTATACGGTGGCATATTTGCATGCTAAGAAGATTAATTGGTTAGCTCTACTCGTTGGCACAAATATTATCTCTCGAAGGCTAGATCAGAAAGGGGAAGAGAAATGTGGAGGCATACGGGGTGACACCACCTTACATATATTGTCGAAGGAAAATCGCTTGAAGACGTCCTGCAAATCCATATTACTCTCCCCCATCTGTTTGACGGCAGCGGCAGGAGGCAATGGGTGATCTCGCCCTGCACGCTCTCTGCAATGAAGTGGCGTAAAGAGTTGTGTTGAATTCAAAACTGGAAACTCGTCCCTACAATTTCCAGCCCTTGACATCCACGTTGAAAATGGATTGGACGGTTGACGGTAGGCGGGAGACAATGGAGGTGACTTGGTTGGGTGGGAGAAAGAGTTTTGAAAAACGTTTAAACTTAACCGTGATAGTGATAACCATAACTCACGTGAGAAAACGGGAAAACGGAAACGGAAATAACACTTTGACCTGTGAGCTTAGAGTGTGTTGGTTAAGCCCGCCATCATTCACTAGTACGAAGTCACACCGCGCCTACAATACCAATGAGCAAGAGTTTGGAGGAGCAACGGGAAAGCAGCAAAAAAAATTTAAAAATGATGAACGGCTGATTCGTTTAATAGTCAGACTCATATCACCATTGATTGACAATTTCAGCTTTGTCCTCTTCAAATAAGATACCGATGAAATTAAACATATTATTCATCTGATATTTTTTTTAATTACTATATTACAAATTTAAAAAAACTAGAAGCATAAAGATTAATACACTGTTGTGAGCATGTTTTCATAAAGATGGTATAGCTATGTTAACTTATTTGTATTATATATGCATATAATATAAAATATGCATTTTATTAAAATAAATTAATGTGTATAGAAAATTAATAGACGAATATTTTCAATTTTTTTTCAATTTTTTTTATTTAAGTATTTTTTAATAGAACAACTAGAATTATAGAATTAAAAGATTTTCGTATCTAACATTTTCGTATCATATAGTTAGAGTTATTTTTATTCTCTTTTATGTGTATTAGAATAAGATTGGAGGTGGAGGTGGAGGAGGAGGAGGAGGAGGAGACATGCAAGGTGGAGCATGTGAATGTGCAAAAGCTTACACATTCAAGAGATTTACACAAGAAGGCATTAGATGAGTACATAACTATTACCTTGGGTAGAGAGTTCTATAATGTTTTTGGTAGCTATCAAAAACATAATCTCCCATGGATTAGTGGTATTAATAAAAGCTAACAAGTGTCGTCAAAGCCAATTCTACTCTAAAGGCCTTAAAAAATACAAATTACAGAAACATAGAAATACTAAAAAGATAGATTTATGATATTTTCCATATTTGGTTATGCATATACTACCTAAATTCCCCTTTGAGAGGCAATAGGCCCCATTACACATATGCTTTGTGGAAATTAACAAAACCATGTTTAAATTTGATCCTTAATGAACCACTTTCCCTAGTGAGGAAATTGTCTAGCTTATACCATGTAATAGACAGGGATATGTTGTTTCTTTAATGTTTTGAAAGAAACAAAAAACATTAGTAACTTAATCAATTACTAGGGGAATAATGGTTTCTAAATTCAATTGTGTTCTATGGATATTCTTAGCAAGCTCTGAGGTGTCCAATGATGGTGAAAAATATGGTTGCAACAACTCATCATTGAAAATAGGATGCAGTCTTAGAAGTAGTGGTAGATTGAGCTCATAATTATTTTCACCAATCTTTTAAGGGTGGTTTATAGCCCATATTGAAGAGGATGAATTTTCTTTTTTGGTCCCTAAAGCCACTTTTTATGTAGATGAATCCACTCATTGTCTCCAACCTAAAATTGATGAGTGAATGATGCTTGTTATGTCATTCCCTGTACTTATAATTGGTGTGATGTAGTATCTCATGAACTTGATTTTGGATATTATGAATCATTTCACCAAACTTTGATGCCTTATCTATCTCCTTCTCAAAATGTGGTAATAGATTATGTAGCATGACTAGTAGTGCTAAACCCACATGAGCCAAAGGTTGGTACCCAAGACATACCTCAAATAGATTGTGCCTCATTGAGCCATATAATTCATGATTTGAAACTATGTTATATATATCATAGAAGTTCATCCCATGTACAAGGATGCTTTAAATGATACATTCATAGAATGTGAATGATAATGCAATTCATCGCCTTAGTTTTCCAATTTTCCTGTGGATAAAATATGGTAGAGTTTATAAACCTAGCGTCCATCATGGCCCATAGTAATGGAAATCTTACTATATCCATCAGAGATGATACTTTCTAGAAAACTAAAATAGAACCAAACATTCTCAAAGAAAAGATTGGTGATTTCTTCTATGGAGATCCCTTCTTGCATGCTACCATGATGCCCGTTTTTGAAAATTTATCTACCACCACATACACATAGTCATAACCAAATTTGTTAGTGGGAAGGCCTAACATGGCGTCCATCAAAATTGAGTGTTAGGTCTTATCAAGAATAGGAAGACTCACATATCATCCTTATTTGTATTTTTTGGGCTTTGTAATGGCACAAGATGTATAAAACCAAATATATGAAGTGACATCATGATGCAGTTTTAGCAAAAAAACCTCTAGAGTATAATAATGGATTTTTCCTACTCAAAAGTGTCTTTCTTCCCATATCATCTTTTGTTATTACCTGCTAGGAACACATATGTGACCCATGTAACCAAGGTTTACATCTTGAAAGTAAAAATTAGGGACTCATGTACCTTTTATTATCCTTTTGTACATGTCACCAAAATCAAGGTTAGTGTCATACAACTAGGGCCAATATGATGTTTGGTTACCACAAGAAGCTAACACTATTGTTTGGGTTGTGATTGGAGGTCTATTGAAGTAGTCTACAACTTTTTCCTTACTTCCTTTGTTATGGTGAATGTTGAGATGAAATTGTTGTAAGCAAGTAGACCATATTTGATGATTTTCATTCTATAACTTTCCTTGTGTTTGCATAAATTGAAGAGGATTGTGGTATGTGTTGGAACCTTCAGATTTTAGCAAAATTTGGAGTTCCAATGATGAGAAAAATGGATTGCAGCACTCAGAAATGCACTTGTGAAATCTGCTCCAGTAACCTATTTTGGAAAATCATAAATTGAAGCATGTTCAGTTCCATGTCAAATCACTTGACAAGCATGTTTATCTGCCATATGTAAGTGTGTAAATCTGATTTCAGCTTCCTACACTAACATTTGATAGGGTTTTGAAGCACCAAGTTGGAGGGTTCTGGAAGAGTTTGTTGTCTACATATTATTAAATTTGCCAAGGAGGTCAACTTTGGAGGACAACATTTATGATCTAGATGATTTTCATGAAAAACCTATTGGTGTCTTAGATTTTCCCCATGTTAATATACTTTTATGCCAATTTTTAAAGCCCTAGAATTTCATTTGATATTTTTTCTGAATCAAAAGCAAATGGAGTTTTCACAGTCTTTATGGCTGCATCTCCAGAAAGTTTCAGAAGAGTCAACTTTGACCTTTAATATTTTGTGAAAGAAATGGATTGGTGAAGAAACCTTCAGCACACATGTTCATTGGACTTAAATGAACTAATTCCCCAAGTGATAGCTTTCCGAGAAGAGATCTAGTATTTTTTCAAGATGAAACTTTGGTGAGTTCCAGCTTGTTTTTGAAAGGTGCAGTTTCAAAAAAGGTTGGATTAGCTATTTTGAACATTAATATCATGCAATCCTAATTACTTCATGCAAATTTGTTTGGAAATCATGTTCCCATATCATTGATTTACATGTTAGTGCATTTCCATGGTTTCATGAGAATGTTTGATCAATTTTTTAGGGTAATTATGGAGGCTCCTTGACTCATTCTAGTCACAGTGCAAAATGTGAGAAATCAAAATCTAATAACTACCCACTTTAGCTTAGGATGCATTTCAAAAAAATTGATGAAGTTGGGGATGAAATGTTGGAAAGACTTCAATAGAGACATGATGAATGTGTGCATGGACAACCTGTTTGGTAGATACTTATTGCATATTTATCATGCCAAAGTTGTATTGCTTTAGTTACTATCTATGATAATGGATCTCATTCACATGCCATTTTTTACCCTTTCACTATCCATACTACCTTTCTCTATATATTATACTCCAATGTGCAACATACTATAACTGGCATTTCATCCACAAACAATAACATTGAAATGCCTTGTGATGTGAAGGAGAATGTTGTATATGAAGCAAATTTAAAGGAGAGGTTAGAAGTAAACAAAATAGAAGAAAAGGGTCCAGTACAAAATATAACCTGAATGACACTATGAATGTAACATACAAACCCTTGAATGAAGTAAAATTTATAAGTTTTCACCTTTCGAGTAAATTAACTAAGTAATAATTCATTGCAATAAAAAAAATTGCTTTCATTATTGATAACTTTCAATAACATAATACAACATAGATTCCATTTCTTTACAATAATTTCATAAGTTACAACAATACAAGAAAGCATACATTTACATACATAGCTCAATGAGCTTTGGAACAAATAGATGTAAGATGGTCTAGGATCCTTCCTTTCAAATCTTGGTTCTTCTTTCACCTAATGTACAAGAGAAGCATCACTCAAGCACTTTTCTGCCAACCATGAACTCTTAATGCAGTCCCCCACACATCTATCATTCAATAGATGGCCCTTCCCTTCAACGAAGAGATTGGTAGAGTAATTGATAATGACAACCAATTACTTGCATAGTGTTGTGTCCTACATAACTAGAACTTCTAATCCCACAATCTCAGACTAGCCTATAATATTGGATAATGGTGAACTGACAATGGAGCCAAAGGTCATCACACTACTTTGGCCAAAGTATTTCATTCAGTATTTTTTACTAAGGTCACCTATCACATACACTCCTACAGGCCAATTTGACTTAAAGTCATCTTAAACTACACATAGGTATTTCTTTCAATGGATAATCTATCATCCCAGAGATAACCTATCACCATTTTAATCTACTTGGAATAAACCTACTTAACAAGTAAGTACACAAGCTAGGTATTTATTTCAATGGATAATCTATAATCCCAGAGATAACCTATCATCATTTTACATACTTGGAATAAACCTAGTTAACAAGTAAGTACACAAGCTTCCTCCCATATTGGATTAACTATCCTAGGAGTAAACACAAGCTTTCCTAGTCAAATCAATAACTTAGCTAAGTATATCACATATGCCTCTCATGTTCAATCATACCTAGTATATAATACCTATGATAAACACCCATCTCGTATTATGGAGTACTTAAAAGAACATCACAAAAACAACATAAAAACTTCAATTTCCTTTTCAAAGATACTCTAATTTCTCTAATGCACACACTGGAAAAGACAACTCAAGCATTCATGGAAGATATGCGAGGTGGAGCATGTGAATGTGCAAAAGCTTACACATTCAAGAGATTGGCACAAGAAGGCATTAGATGAGTACATTGTTGAAAAATGAGGTGTTTTCTTAGCTTAATAATTGTGAAACTTCACATTGTTGACGGCAAGTCTTTTCTTTGTTACATATATTCTTTGTGGGTGACATTCGATTAATCCATTTTAATCGTTGTAGAATGTAGAGAGAAGTTGATAGAAGAACTAGACAGATATTAGAAAGATTACACAAGATGTAACCGTGGAGAACCCTTTCAAGAAAAAAAACTCCACCAAGAATTATTCTATTATTCAATCTCTGAATTACAATAGCTCCAATTCTTGCTTGAGAATGCTTCTTCTGTCTTTACCAATCTTCTTCACACCTGCAATAACAATTATGACAACTCTATTCAACTTGAATGAGATATAGAAACAATATGCAACCTTGTAATCTCCAAATGGTGATAATTACAATGCATAAGCTCAAGCCCTTAAAAAGGTACTCCATATTCCTTCAAGTAGAGTTCTTTAGTGAAGACTAAAGCTTACAACATGTGCATCATGCATTTGGGTGTCCCAAACTGAATCTACAACTTCTCCTTCACTTCAGTGATAATTCCAAAGCTATTCCTCAAAGATGGCGCCCTTAAGTAAAACTACTTAACTAAGCCTTCAGAAATATCTTATCATACATTGGAGTTAATTCCAATAAAGCATCTTGGGCTCCCAAGTTAGCTTCAAGTGCTTTATTGTTAACTGAAACATTTACTCAACACCATTCCCAAAAAATGATCATCCCTTGTTAACTGGAGGTAGTCCCTGTTATCTGTCATACAACTCAATGTTATTTAGCCATGCATTACAAGTTAACTGAAGCTAACTACATGCAACTCAAAATAACCAACATGCATGCAACATGCACTTGCATGCAACTGAAGATAACTGAATCGAACTGAATTGAACTGAACTAAACTGAACTAAACTAAACTGATTCTGAACTGAACTGAACTGAACTAAACTAAACTAAACTAAACTAAACTAAACTGAATTGAACTTCACTGAACTGATCTGAACTGAACTTAACTGAACTTCAAGCATGCAAACATCAAATCCTAACTTCTAGGATCTTTACATGCATTCATAAGTGTTAACTGTTACTCCGTATAGTTAACTGGACACAAGGTGAGTTTCACCTTACCATGTGTGCACCCACATGCTCCTATTATTTAGGAATAACTACAAATGTCGATTTCATGATTTATTTCATCCAAATATTAATCTCATCCTAATCTTAGTGTTGTTGAACACATTCCAAGAATCTGGGAGATACATGAAATAATTAATGTTTAGGATTTGCAATTAAATGGCATCCTATTTCCAACATTCTCCCACTTGACATTATACATTGCAATTATTCTAAACAAGGAATAATAAAAACAAGTACAAGTCTCAAAGCCAATGGCCTTTTTGCACCAACTAATCAATCCATGCTAACTTCAAATGCAACCTGCATAATCATGAAGCTTCCAAGCAAATGATTAAAACCAAGACAACTTATATGTATGGTTTCATAAGATAATCTGGAACATTAATTAAAGTGTTAACTTTCTCAATTAATACCTTCACGTTATCAACCAAACCATTACCTTTCCCAAGCCTCTGTAACCAAACCACCTTTTTAGAGGCATGCTAAACCACCGAGTGTGTTGAATTCACATTCAACCAAGGTGTAGACTCCTCGGTCTTTTCTGTTAAAAAACTTTTCTCACAAGTAACCATTTCAACAAATGTCTCTTACCACAAGAGAATTCCAGCCTCACCTATTTCTCCAAGTATCCATGTGGACCTGTAACCAACCAATCCATGCCAAACTCCAAATGCAACACAACACTTTTATGAAGTAATCAAACAAATGATTAATGTACCCAATACTTAAGAGAAACACACAAGATCAATGCCAAAGCTCCAATCATGAATTAGGAACATAAACATGACATCCATGATCTAACCATCTCCTCTTAGGAGATCACATGCATCATAACATACTTATACATCCTAGTCTCAAGAGAACCATGTAATATGCCAAACTCTAAATGTATATCAAGAGTAAACCATGACATCCATAACAAATATACTCTAAACCAAGAAACCATATCTCTAATCACATGGAGATAACCTTACCAATGATGCATCCAAGTCACTGCCAACAACTCCCACTGAACCGTGATACTGAGTCACACATGGCATCGTGACTACCATCCTCTCTACGAAGATTTCACTCCTCAAAACATGAAGCAAAGAGTTATCACAAACAATATTAGCTGAAATAACCAATGCATCATTACTACATCTGAGGACTCCTCTGTAGAAGAATCAAAACTCTCTTTCTTGCTCTTACAATCCTTCTTCACATGTCCCAGTTTCCCACAGTTCCAACACTTTACCTTACTTCATCCTTCTGACTTACCCTTCCCTTCCTTGTTTCCCTTAGGCTCCTTTTTCTTAGGCCTACCTTTTACAAACAAGGCATCTTGGATTTCCTCCTTAGATTTCCTCCTCATCTCCTCTGATAGGAGAGTAGGAATAATGTTGTCCATCTCTTGAATCTACACTATTTCCACCTCAATTGCAACAATTAGATTTTCCCAAGAATTTGTAAACAACAAAGAAATAAAATGCACTTATCCTCATCCCTTCTAGCTTTTACATCTACAGATGCTAACTCGACCGAGAATTAAATTCAGCATTTAAATGTTGTAGCATCAATCACCATCTTTTCATTTTCAATGAATATAATTTCCTTTTCGATATAACTTTATCAGGAGACTTTAGCATAAAATATCCCGCCTTTCTCCACAACTCACCAGTTCATTCAAAAGAACAGCATCAGCAAGACATAACCTTATTGTTCCTCTTTCCTTCTTATCTAACTTAGCCCAATCTTCATCTGAAATAGTTGTAGGTGTCTTTGTCTCATTATTAACCGCTAACCACTGATCTCTTTCTTCAAGAAGATCTTCCATTTTTAATTTCCACATTTCATAGTTAGAACCATTGAACCTTTCAATTTCTAACCTTGAATTCATTGTAACAAAACTTAATTCCAAAATCAGCAAATAACAAAAATAATAAGAGCTCCCACTAAGCTAAAAAACCTCCAATCTTTTAAGAGAAAGGCGTCCCAATACTCTACCCAACCTCAGCTCTGATACCAAATGTTGAAAAATGAGGTGTGTTTTCTTAGCTTAACACACTGTGAAAACTTTAATAAGTTGGATCTAAGTAAGTCTTTCTTTGTTACATATATTCTTTTGTGGGTGATTATCTTGATTAATCCATTTTACTCATTGTAGAATGTAGAGAGAAGTTGATAGAAGAACTGAGGACAGATATTGTGGAGATTAAGCACAAGATGCACCGTGGAGAACTTTTCAGAAAAACCTGCACCCTCAAGAATTATTCTATTATTCAATCTCCTAATCACAATAGCTCCAATTCTTGCTTGAGAATGCTTCTTTGTCTCTACCAATCTTCTTCAACACCGCAATAACAACTATGACAACTCTATTCAACTTGAATGAGATATAGAGACAATATGCAACCTTGTAATAATCAAATGGTGATAATTACAATGCATAAGCTCAAGCCCTTGAAAAGGTATGCCATATTCCTTCAAGTAGAGTTCTTCAGTGAAGACTAAAGCTTACAACATGTGCATCAAGTGCATTGGGTGTCCAAACCGAAGCTACAAACTTCTTCACTTTGATAATTCCAAAGCCAAAGATGGTGCCCACAATTAAAGCTACTTAACTGAGCCATCAAAAATATCTTATCATGCATTGGAGTTAATTCCAATAAAGCATCTTGGGCGCCCAAGTTAGCTTCAAGTGCTTTATTGTTAACTGAAACATTTACTCAACACCATTCCCAAAGAATGGTCATCCCTTGTTAACTGGAGGTAGTCCCTGTTATCTATCATACAACTCAATGTTATTTAGCCATGCATTACAAGTTAACTGAAGCTAACTACATGCAACTCGTATTGAACTCAACATGCATGCAAATATGCAATTTGCATGCAAATCAAGATAACTCAACCGAATCAATCAATTGAACTAAATCCAAACTAAACTAAATTGATTATGAACTCAACTTAACTTTAACTTAACTTAACCTAATTTAACTGAACTTCAAGCATGTAACATCAACTCTAACTTATAGGATCTTTTACATGTATCTATAAGTGTTAACTCATATCAGAGAAGTTAATCGACACAAGGTGAGTTTCACCTTACCATGCGTAACTCACATGCTCCTATTATTTAGGAATAACTACAAATGTCAATTTCATGATTTATTTCATCCAAATATTAATCTCATCCTAATCTTAGTGTTGTTGAACACATTCCAAGAATCTAGGAGATACATGAAATAATTAATGTTTAGGATTTGCAATTAAATGGCATCCTATTTCCAACATACATAACTATTACCTTGGGTGGAGAGTTATGCAATGTTTTTGGTAGCTATCAAAAACATAATCTCCCATGGATTAGTGGTATCAATAAAACCTAACAAGTGTCACCAAAGCCAATTCTCCTTTGAAGGCCTTAAAAATACAAACTATAGAAACATAGAAATACTAAAAAGATAGATTTATGATATTTTTCGTCTTTGGTTATGAATATACAACTTGAATTCCCCTTTGAGAGGCAATAGTCCCCATTTCACATATGCTTTGTGGAAAATAATGAAACCATTTTTAAATTTGATCCTTAGTGAACCACTTTCCCTAGTGAGGAAATTGTCTAGCCTATACCATGTAATAGAGAGGGATATGTTGCTTCTTTAATGTTTTGAAAAGAACATAAAACATTAGTAACCTAATCAATTACTAGCGAAAAAATGGTTTCAAGATTCAATTATGTTATATGGATGTTCTTAGCAAGCTCTGAGGTGTCCAACGATGGCTGAAAATATGGACGCAACAACTCATCATTGAAAATAGAATGCAGTCTTAGAGGTGGTGGTAGATTGAGCTCAAAATCATTTTCACCAATCTTTTAAGGGTGGTTTATAGCCCATATCAAAGAGGATGAATTTTCATTTTTGGTCCCTAAAGCCACTATTTATGTACATGAATCCACACCTTATCTCCAACCTAAAATTCATGTGTATGATGTTTGTTATGTCATTCCTTATACTTATAATTGGTGTGATGTAGTATCTCATGAACTTGATTTTGGATATTATGAATCATTTCACAAAACTTTGATGCATTATCTATCTCTTTCTCAAAATGTGGTAGTAGATTATGTAGCATGACTAGTAGTGTTACACCCACATGAGCCAAAGGTTGGTACCCAAGACATACCTCAAATAGACTGTGCCTCATGGAACCATATAATTCATGATTTGAAACTATGTTATATATATGGTAGAAGTTCATCCCATGTTCAAGGATGCTTTAAATGATACATTCATAGAATGTGAATGATAATGTACTTCATCGCCTTAGTTTTCCATTTTTTTTATGGATAGAATATGGTAGAGTTTATCAACCTAGCGTCCATCATGGCCCATAGTAGGGTGAAGCCACAATAGTGGTTTACAATTTGATGGAGGAAGGAAATTTGAGAAAAAACAACCTCATGGCAAAAAAATTGGTTTTAGGGGTTCACATGAACCTACAAGTTCAACCGAACCATAAAGGGTTCGAGCGAACTAGGGTTCGAGCGAACCCATTAATTATTGGGCCTACATTTTCCACCCAAAAAATAAAGGAAAAATGCACATTAAAGGGGGTTCGCTAGAACCCCCCTTTTCCCTAATTTTTTAATTTGTTCACACAAAAAACCTAATTTTTTACGCTTTGAAGCTCCGGTTGAGGATGAAAATGGGGAATCTTTAGAAAATAAACTTGGAATCAGGTAGTCTTCAAAACGACCTATCCAATGAATATAATTTTAATATGTTTTGGTTTTATTATGTATTTGTTTTTTTAGTTTTCTTAAACATAGGTTTTTCAACGAAAATGAAGGTCTTTGTTTTGCACATGTGGAAAAATAACAGATTATCAAAACAAAAAAAATTGAAAAATATGAGTGCTCCGGATGTTGAAGTCATTGATCCAACAAAAACAAATGAATTTCGATATATACAAAAAAAGTTATGCGTTATACGGTCGCGCTATGTCTGAATTGTCATTGGTTTGACTTCGAAACTTGATTAAAGAAAAAATATTCAATAAGAAACTATCTAACCAAGTGGAAGCACTAGATATCAGAGTCACAAATGTAAATTCGAAAGAATTGGAATTTTATCCTTCATGGAAAAAGAGTTATGCATTATACGATGTGCGTCACTTTTTTAAAATGTTGTTTTTTGAAAAAAACCAGTTTTTGTGGGAGATGGAAAAAGAAGTGCAATCTAATTCTAAAAAAATATGAAGAGATGGAAAAAGAAGTGCAATCTATAAATAAAATATGACGAGACTCTAGTTTGTATCATCTTCAAATTCCTCACGGTTTAGCCACTATAAGTGCCCGAATGTGAAGATTTAGTTAAAAATAAAAAATTCAGTGTCCAATTTGGCCAAAAATTGTAAACCACTATTGTGGGATCACCCAGTAATGGAAACCTTACTATATCTATCAGAGATGATACTTTCTAGAAAACTAAAATGGAACCAGACATTCTCAAAGAAAAGATTGGTGATTTCTTCTATGGAGATCCCTTCTTGCATGCTACCATTATGATTGTTTTTGAAAATTTATCTACCACCACATACACATAGTCATGACCAAGTTTGGTAGTGGGAAGGCCTAACATGAAGTCCATCAAAATTGAGTGTTAGGTCTTATCAAGAATAGGAAGACTCATATAAAATCCTTATTTGTATCTTTTAGGCTTTGCAATGGCACAAGATATATAAAACCAAATATATGAAGTGACATCATGATGCAGTTTTAGCAAAAAAACCTCTAGAGTATAATAATGGATTTTTCCTACTCCAAAGTGTCTTTCTTCCAATATCATATTTTGTTATTCTGTAGTAGGAACACATATATGACCCATGTGACAAAGAATTGCATCTTGAAAGTAAAAATTAGGGACTCATTTACCTTTTATTATCCTTTTGTACGTGTCACCAAAATCAAGGTTAGTGTCATACAACTAGGGCCAATATGATGTTTGGTGACCACAAGAATCTAACACTATTGTTTGGGTTGTGATTGGAGGTCTACTGAAGTAGTCTACAAATTTTTCCTTACTTCCTTTCTTATGGTGTATCTTGAGATGAAATTGTTGTAAGCAAGTAGACCATATTTGATACTTTTCATTCTATAACTTTCCTTGTGTTTGCATAAATTGAAGAGGATTGTGGTATATGTTGGAATCTTCAAATTTTGGAAAAAATTGGAGTTCCAATGATGAGAAAAATGGATTGCAGCACTAAGAAATGCACTTGTGAAATCTGCTCCAATAACCTATTATGGAAAATCATAAATTGAATCCTATTCAATTCCATGCCACATCACTTGTCAAGCATGTTTATCTACCATATGTAAGTGTGTAAATCTGATTTCAGCTTCCTACGATCATATTTAATAGGGTTTTGAAGCACCAAGTTAGAGGGTTCTGGAAGAGTTTGTTGTCTACACATTATTAAATTTGCCAGGGAGGTCAACTTCTGAGGACAACATTTATGATCTGGATGATTTTCTTGACAAACCTATTGGTGTCTCATATTTTCCCTCATGTTAATATACTTTTATGCCAATTTTTAAAGCCCTAGCATTTCATTTGATATTTTTTCTTAATCAAAAGCAAATGGAGTTTTCACAGTCTTTATGACTACATCTCTAGAAAGTTTCAAAAGAGTCAAGTTTGACCTTTAATATTTTGTGAAAGAAATGGATTGGTGAAGAAACCTTCAGCACACATGTTCATTGGACTTAAATGAACTAATTCCCCAAGTGATAGCTTTCCGAGAAGAGATCTAGCATTTTTTCAAGATGACACTTTGGTGACTTCCAGCTAGTTTTTTACAGGTGTAGTTTTAGAAAAGGCTAGATTAGCTATTTTGAACATTAATATCTTGCAATATTGATTACTTTATGCAAATTTGTTTGGAAATCATGTTCCCATATCAATGATTTACATGTCAGTGCACTTTCATGGTTTCGAGAGAACGTTTGATCAGTTTTCTAAGGTGATTCTGGAGGCTACTTGACTCATTCTGGTCACAGTGCAAAATGTGAGAAATCAAAATTTGATAACTACCCACTTCAGTTTAGGATGCATTTCAAAAAAATTGATGGAATTGGGGATGAAATGTTGGAAAGCCTTCAACAAAGACATGATGAATTTGTGCATGGACAACCTATTTGGTAGCTACTTATGGCATATTTATCATGCCAAAGTTGTATTGCTTTAGTTACTATTTCTAATAATGGATTGCATTCACATGCCATTTTGGACCCTTTCACTATCCATTCTTCCTTTCTCTATATATTTTACTCCAAAGTACAACTTATTATAACTAGGATTTCATCCACAAATAATAACATTGAAATGCCTTGTGATCTAAAGGGGAATGTTGAATATGAAGCAAATTCAAAGGAGAGGTTAGAAGTAAACAACATAGAAGAAAAGGGTCCAGTACAAAATAACATGAATCACACTATGAATGTAACATAACAACCCTTGAATGAAATAAAATTTTCTAAGTTTTCACCTTTCGAGTAAATTAACTATGTAATAAGCCATTGCAATAAAAAAAAAAAAAAAAATCTTTGTTGATAACTTCCAATCAAGATGCATAACACAATACAACATGGATTCCACTTCTTTTCAATAATTTCATAAGTTACAAAAATACAAGAAAGCATACATTTACATACATAGCTCAATGAGCTTTGGAACAAATAGTTGTAGGACGGTCCAAGATCCATCCTCTCAAATCTTGGTTCTTTTGTCGCCTGCTGTGGAGGAGAAGCATCACTCAAGCAATTTTTTGCCAACCACAAACTCTTAATGCGGTCCCTCACACATCTATCATTCAACATATGCCCCTTCCCTTCAATGAAGAGATTGATAGAGTAATTGATAATGACAACCAACTAAGCATAGTGTTTTGTCCTACAGAACTAGAACTTGTAATCCCACTATCTTGAACTAGCATGTAATACTATATCACGATGAACTAACAGTGGAGCCAAAGGTCATCACATTACTTTGGCCAAAGTATTTCATTCAATATTTTCTACTGAGGGTCATATGTCGCATACACTACTCATGGCCGAATTGAATTAAGGCCATCTTAAACTATGCATAGGTATTTCCTTCAATGGATAATTTATCATCCTAGAGATAACTTATCACCATTTTAATCTACTTGGAATAAACCTACTTAACAAGTAAGTGTACACAAGCTACCTAGTATTTCTTTCAATGGATAATCTATCATCCCAGAGATAACCTATCACCATTTTACATACTTGGAATAAACCTACTTAACATGTAAGTACACAAGCTTCCTCCCACATCGGATTAATTATTGTAGGAGTAAACACAAGCTTTCCTAGTTAAATCAATAACTTAGCTAAGTGTATCACATGTGCCTCTCATGTTCAATCATACCTAGTATATAATACCTATGATAAACACCCATCTTCTATTATGGAGTATTTAAAAGCACATCATGAAAACAACATAAAAACTTCAATTTCGTTTTCAATGATACTCTAATTTCTCTAATGCACACTGTTGGAACTGTAAATTTCTGAGCATTTTCACAAGTTTTCCATAACCCTAAGTTTCCTGATAGTCCTCATCCTAAAGCACTAGGATTTGTTTTCGTATCATTCTGCTCACCCTTTGCATATTCTTATCCCACATTTCCATTGGGTCGTGCATTTCTTTTTATTCTGGTTCCTACCAGCGTGAGTCCATTAGTTTCTTCCCAATCCATTTTGAGTTTTTTTGCTTGCATGAGTCTATGTTGCCTATCGGCAAGACTCATTTGATGTCACAGCGAATTGATTTCATCTACAGGTGGTTTTCGGCATGAGCCAGGGGTCTTCGATGTAATGTTTCATCGATTATATCATGTCACACCGACCCGCATTTGGAGGATTCATATTGGCAAGAGTTAAGGGCTTCGATGAAGGGTCATGGCGAGATGGTTTGTGTCTTGCCGACTGGTAAATGAGGATGCCTATTGGTGTAAAACTTCGCATTGGTATAATGTTATAGCGAACTTCATTTGTCTTACCGATTGGCTCACAATGTTTCTTTTCGGCTAAACCAAAGGGATGTCAGGAGAATGTCTTACCGAGTTTGAATTGTCTTATCGACTATGCGAACAAAGGTTGTTTCAGTTAGACAAAATGATATCAATATATAGTCACGGCGAAACTGTTGGGTCTTGCCAACAAATTCCAGTGAGCGGCTTTCGGTGTGACATAACATACTCTACATGATGTCTCACCAATAGTTGGAAGTTATAGCGACATGTATGGGACGGATGGACCCGTCAGCGAGAAAAACTTTCTGTCACAACAATCAAAATGTATCGTGTGGACTTTTGGTGAAACAAAAGGAAATCTCTATAAGGTCTCCCCGATTTTGGTTTGTCTTGGCGAAGGCAAATAAAGGGTACATTTCAGCGAGAGTGTGCTTATGTCTCGGCGACCAACATGTATGATGAAGACTTTTGGTAAGACTTAATATGCACTACGTGAGGTCTCCACGATGTCGGAATGTCTTAGCGAAGAGTATAAATGAATGGTCTCTGTCGGTAAGAGGGTTGAATTGTCTTAGTGACTCACGATGTATGAAGGAACATCTCAGGGAGACATAAAGCGATCTATATAACGACTCCCCGATATCTGAAAGTTATAGCGACTATGAATAGAACAAAAGGAACGCTACTCGATAAGAAATTCCTCGTGTCTCAGCAAACAGAAAGCACGTGAAGATATACATTTCGATATAACATTTTGTTATCTGTGAGATGTCTCACTGACATCACAGAGTTTGGGCAAAACACAATGAACACAGGGCGATTGTCGAGATATTGTTGCCTTCGGCATACCTGCAGGGTTGTCTTGGCGATCGTTCTATGAATGATTAACAGTGACTCACACATTGTGGGCCGACATATGGGAATTTCTAAATGTTGTTGAGGGCCAACATGTGAAATGTACCCAAACTCTACAGTTGGCCGACATGATCTGGATGCGATATGTTTTTCTCATGCTGGTGTATAAGTATGCTCTCCCAAATGTAATATGAGGAGAGATCAGATTTGAGATCATACACAGTAGATTAGGAATGACTACATTAGAATAAAATTCTCAGATCAGAGGTTGTGTTGCATGTTTTCAAATGGCGATTTCAATGAAAGTCAGTTGATGTGGCAGGTTTTTCTGGTGTCAATTGTATGTTGAGTTTATTGAAAAGTATTGCTTAGCTGCCTCCATGATTGATTCTTTCTGGTTGTTTAAATTGATGTAACAAGTTTACTTTCAGTTTATCAGTGCACATTTGTTGTTTTTGTGTGATTAATTAACTATTTCTCTCAAGGAGAGATTAAATCCTTTTGGTTGATCACAGTAATCAGAAAGATTCATCTGGATCATTAAAGCAGAGCTTAGTGGTCATAATCTTGCATGTTTATACAAGTTGTAAATAGATCATATGCTGACAATTTGAGTTTCTGCCAGAATAAGTTGCCCACTTTTGTTTCATTCGACTCCACATACCCAACAAGGCACTGATCTCGGCAATTTCATCATTTGATTCATTTAGTTTCTTTACATCTATCAATTGAACATTCTAGGATTTAGATTAGAAGATTGTTGTTGCTATTTTGATCAAGTTTGATTTCATTTGTTCACTCTGATCTGCCATTGTGAACAAAGCATTTCAAAAGGATAATCATAAGATAAGTCTGCTTCATTTAGAAAGGTACACCTGCCTAGGTCTGGCAGCACCTGAAGAGTAGAAGGTTGAAAGCTTTTGACCTTGTCTGTTACCCTAAAGCGTATCAAGAGATTGGCAGCCTCTTGAGGCATTTCGCCTGCTTTTTTGAGAGCTAACACACACACTGGAAAAGACAACTCAAGCATTCATGGAAGACATCATTCATAAGTAAAATAACAAAGAAGAAGAGATCCTCGTGCCTATTATCACTTATCCAAATAAATGACAACAATGCAGCCTTTTCCAACAACAGTAAGCTTGATAACTAACTTCTCTAGAACGTCACAAGGAAACTCTATCTCTCAAGTTGATAGATTACTTATCTCAACAGCAATCTTCCTCACAATAAAATAGAACTCTCTCTCTCTTTCTCACTCATAATATAAAACAAAGTATAGATGGAAATAATGCAATACAAATCGTTGCAAGAAGAATGCAAAGATGTGTAATCTTGTGAAAGAATGCATCCCTTCAAATGAAATGGCTCAACTATTTATAGAGTAGTTTGGTAACATCATAGCCTACAATTTAGGCATGATAATAGGCAGTAAGTTCCATGCAAAGCAACACATGAAACACAACAGAAAGGTGGCGACTTCTTAAGTTCATACTCAGCAAAATCGTCTACAGGTCGACTTGCAACATTGACAACAATCAAAAGACTTATTCAAATCTGCATATGCTTAATTCAAATTATCTCATGTAATAGACATCTACAACAATTGGGTTTCTAGAGGTGGCACCAAATTCATCCACACTCCTCATTGTTGGTGCAGTTTCCTTACCTTAAAAAATAGTCAACTACCAATTTGTAACACCAAGCATTATTGACTTGCTTTAGGGAATGAGTCAACTAAGATGTTAAATGTGTTTGAAAAAGTCATCGACAAATGTATAAAACATGGTAGGTATGTTCACTAAGTCAAAGTTTGATCTTAAACATAGGCAGTGACTAAGTCGCTAAGTCCATGTTTGTATCGACATAAGACAAGAACTCAAAATGTAATATAAGTGTTTCATATTGCGTGACAGTATGAGTGATAATTGGTTTCACAAAATAGTCATAAGCTACTCCTATAGGCCTCCAATAACATAGTCTTAAATGACTATAATCAACCTTTATATATCAGCCTTTATCATGATAAGTGATAGTCGATTTCTATTAGTATATACCTAATATGCTAAATATATATATATATAATATATAATTTATATTATTATATATAATATATAATATACATATATATATATATTTAAATACCCTCATTTATTTATTTATATATATATGTGTGTGTGTGTGTGTGTGTGTGTGTGTGTGTGTGTGTATGTATATATATAAACATTAATATAGATTTACATATATATATATATATCATAAGCCAACAATGTAAGTATACATTTGATATATATATATATATGGAGAGAGAGAGAGAGAGTACAGACAAGATAGTATTTACATATAATAAACACAAAATATCGAATGTATGCATATATATGTATATATGTGTAAAAGTGTATGCCTCTATGTAGACATATATGTAGGTATATCTATATCGATGCATCTGTATGAGCGTGTACATCCGCCAACGTACGCATGTATCGATACACATATATATGGATACATGTATATATATATATATATATATATATATGTTCGCATTCAATTCATATGTAGCAATTCACAATTACCATCATATTGATATGTATTTATGTGTGGTACATCTATACATGTGCATATACATGTCATTAGATCCCATTGACATGTATGTGCATATATATACACATACTCCACGTACATCCCACTTGTCAATATGGTCGTAATAGTACAAGAAAGATCTAAAAAGCTCAATAGATAAACATCACCCAATAATGCATGCAGTAGTAAACAAGACTAAGATACAATGCAAACATATCAACGAAGGATGACTTACCAACTTCCCACAAACTGACTCAACTTAATCATTCTAATGTGGTGTGTGGATGCTCAGATAGTTTACTTTTATCAGTTACCTAACCAAGATCTTCTCCTGAGTGATCTACTTCTCCTCTACCTAGAGGAATGGAACATATACTTGCATCCACTAACACTTGCACACGACAATCAATTATTCACAACATATGCAGTATACATAAAACATCTCAAAAGTTAGAATAATAATTCAATAACCATCCATTCACATATATGCAATATTTTTCCATGAAATAACATCAACTAAGATAACATCAAATGAGATAACATTCACATTGATAACAAGGTACAAGCACAATTTATTCATCTCTAGAATTCACATTACATTCATATTTACCCTATATAGTAATAGAAAATAGTAACTACACAATTGGGGTGTAACAATGAACTCCAAGGGATTGAAAGACTCTAACCATAATATCTATACATTTGATACATGGGATTCATTATACTCTTCCATTGTCTGAGGGTTGTGTAAAGAGGGTCCTAACGATATTGAATTTAATCCATCGACGAACTTGGAAGTAAATATATGAAATGTAACCAGAGCTCCAAGATTCTAAGGCTACTAGGTTGTTGGGTGTTGATCACAATATAGAGCTAAAAAACCACCATGAAGAGGAATTAATAATGCCAACTCCAATAGATACAGAATCAACCTGTACTGATGAGGAAGTAAAATCTAACATTCACATGGACTCTAAGCATGTTGATATTATTCTTAGTTCAAAAGATGCAGTCATTTGTTGGTTCTCTAGAAGAAAAAGTTCAAAATGGCCTTTCTAACGTAGAAATTGATTTGGGTGCACCAGCAAAATGCCTTGTCCAATTCTTGGTACAAATTTTAGAGGCCCACTACATCGATTCATCTACGGTATACCCACATGTGTTAAATGGGAAGTCATGTTGTTAAAAGAACTACAGATATTGTAAAACTTCACAATTATTGATTTCCTCATACCACGTTTGTATATTAAGATGGACAATTTTATACTATAATGGTCTATGAGAAGGGTACAGAAGTTGTCAAAATGCACAAGACCCTGTTAGGGAAATCAGGATTTCGTAAGGGAATGGATCTTTATTTTCAAAGACATGATAGAAAAATAGTAACTTGTGAAGATTTCTTTGTTGCTCTACGTGATGCCAAATGTGCAGATTTTTCTAATTCCTTGGTACTCACAAGATGGAATTCTTGTTCTAAAATGGCATTGTCCTATGAGTTTGAGGCTTACACATTCACACTCAAGTTAACACGGCGAATTCCTACTACTTATGGCTATCTTGTAAAAGAACCACCCATGAATTCCTTGTAGAATGTTGTGTGACATGTTCCGTCAAATCAGAGCTTGTGGCTATGATGAAAGAATGTGGAATATGGGATTCTTATAATGTGAAGGCACAAATATTTAAAACAATTGTTGAGGCAATCTGTATACTTCTCAGAATTGATGACATTGTGAGTGGCATAAGGAAGAGAGGATAGTAACAAAGGAGAGGATGTTACAATTACAAGTAAGCATGCATGCTAATTATGGAGCCATAGACAACGAATGAGAACCTTTAACTAAACCTTCAATGAAATGTAGTCTCATACAATACAAATTGTGGTTATGCATGTGAAATGTGAAGTGAAGATTTGAGCCTAAATGCTTTATCAGTTGTGATCAGTGTAACTTTTTTGAGCGACTATTGTGTGAGACAATACTTCATATTTTGAGCTTTAGTGGAACTGAACCCTGCACATTGAAGGTGTATCCTATAAGTTTAATCTTTTGGCAGTGAGCCACTATCATTGTACCTTGGCGATTATCCATCTTTTGTACTCAAGTCGTGAGCCTTTCAAGGAGAGTGAGTCCTAGAAGTGAGCCCTATAATATTTTGTATCCGAATATAATATATTGTGAGTTAACCGTCACCCTGGTTTTTCCCTCATTGGATTTTCCACATAAAAATCCTGGTGTTCATGTGTATGGTTGCATTGATTTTTTTTATGTTCCTTCTTGTTGATTCAGTCTGAATTGAGATAATGTTTAAATGGATGTTAATATGGTTTTATGGAATAATAATTCACCCCCCTCTCAACATTTCGGATGTTCAACAAATTTATCTATTCACTATAGCTTAGGTGTACTTACATTAATGAGATTAGACAACATCTTGTCTAATTGAATGTGCAACCTTTTATGCCTCTAGAGGTTACCTAGTTGTTTGGTAAACATCATGTGGATACCTTTTGAGGTTGGAAGACTTTTCATCTCACCTCAAAGGTCACTTTTGTAGTCATTCAACACTTGAGATTAGACAACATCTTGTCTAATTGAATGTGCAACCTTTTATGCAAGTGTTGAAAATGAAGGTAAATTATGTAGTGAAAAGTAGCTTAAAATATATAAATCCTATGTAACTGTTGATTCAATTTTAGTATTCTTTGCCACAAATCCTTGTGAATGATTAATCTTGAATTAGATCAATTTTAAAGTTGTAGAAAGTAGACAGAAGATTGATAGAAGAAATATAAGACAAAATAGAAAGAACACTGCATGTACGTGGAAAAACCCTTTCAGGAAAAAACTCCACCAAGAATTTGATCTTGCTTGTATTATTTAACCTTTGAATGAGTTACAATAATGTTGATTCAATTCTCCTTTATATGCTTCCTTTCTTCTTCAACCTTTCTTCTTCACAGCCTACAATATTTTCTCACACAATTGCTACAATAATAGACTATATTCTTGCTTACAAACTCATAAGAGTTATAAATATATAATCACAAAGCCTCTTGAGAAAATCCACACCTAGAGGTGCCAAGTTGAGTTCACACATATAAGACAAAGTCAAACATGAGTCTTCCTCAAAGTTGGCGCCCAACACTGAAGTGTTAACCTCGTAGTTATCAAAAATATCTCTCACAAGCTCATCCTCAAAGAAGGCATCCAAAATAGGTCCCACTTAACTAAGCATTAGAAATATCTTCTCCATGCATTAGTTGTAACTCAAAGATCCCAACTTGGACGCCCAAAGTGAGCCCAAGTTAATATTTGTTAAATGAAACATATCTGTCACCCATTCATGCAAATCAACATGCATGATTGATCCTCCATCTGTTAATTGAATGTAGCTGCCTATTATCTGTCCATGCAAACCAAGTTAACTGGGATTAACTAACATGCAAAGTTGAAGACAACTAAAACTAAACTAAACTAAACTAAATTGAACTTCAACCCCTATTTTCTAGGATCTCAACATGCATAAATCAAAATCCCTATTTTGTGGGAACCTTAGATGCATTTCTGAAGTGTACTCAATTCACCAACCAGTTAACTAAACTAAGGTGGACCCCTACCTCCCATGTGTGCACCCATGTGCTCCTATTTTGTAGGAGATGTCCCAAGGTGTCCCCACATGCTCCTAACAATTAGTAATAACTACAATTGTCAAATTAAATATTTATTTCATTCCAAATTAATCCCTTCCTAATCCTAGTGTTGTGAAACACATTCTAAGGAATTAGGAGATACATGAAATATTATTAGAATGCAATTAAATGGCATCCTATTCCCAACATCTAGAGGTTACCTAGTTGTTTGGTAAACATCATGTGGACACCTTTTGAGGTTGGAAGACTTTTCATCTCACCTCAAAGGTCACTTTTGTAGTCGTTCAAAACTTGTCACCAAGGTTGATGACTTGGTCAAATAGGTTGTTGATTTGCATATTTCAAGTGATCCAAAGGTTGACACCTATAGGACACTTGTCTACTTATTTGTGCCACATCATGGGGCACTTGTCAATCCACATGATAGGTGGATTGCCTCTTCCTTGCCTATATATGCAAGGTCATATTGTACATTTCAATTAACTCTTTTATCAGTCTCTTTGATAATGTGAATTAGGCTCATTGTGTACAAGTGTTTTTGTGGAAGCACAAGGTTTTGCTATTATGATCTTGGATGGGAATCCTAACAAGGACATGTGTCTTCACACCATGTTTAAGATTCCATGCACCTAGGTTTTAAAAAGGGAATACGACATGTTTTTATATAGTCAAGTCAAGAAACCTTGAGTTATGAAGCGTGGAAACTCTTGAATAAGTAAAATCCTTCTTTATAGAATTTGAAGTAATATGAATCTTAGTTCTTTTAATAGTTCTAACAAAAGAAAATCTAATCTTGCAAAGATAAATAAAGGTGTTAAAAATGCCAATGAGAATTTATATGAGCTATATTTGGATACCATATCCCTAAGAAAGTTTTTTGAAAAAATGATGAGTGGTTAACAAGAACTCTTGTCCTATAAAGATCATTTTAAAATGACATACATGTAAATTAAAAGATGCGTTGAAGCTAGTCTAGTCAAAACCATTACACAACAAAGGCTATAACTATGAATCAAGTTAAGATATAAGTTATTGGAAAAATTTGCCAAGCATTGGAAACTTGATTCTTAAAAGGGGGGAGGGGTCTTCTTTTAATACAAGAGATTTTGGTTTAGTTTCCAACTAATTTTTAACAAAAAAGATTTGATGGACTTGAATTTTGTCACTTATGGAGAAGAGCTGGAATTTTGTTGTTTTAAGTAAATTAATAGTAAACATAAGTGATAATTACATTTCAATAGCAATTGCATGATTTTAAATCATTTCATTGAGATAATTATTCTTCTAAAATGTCTCTCTCCAAGAATTAATTAACCATTACATACAAGAAATAGAATCATCCAAGATGCCTATGACAAAAAATCAATGTTATATATGTCCATACAATACTAATACAAGACAATAATAGATAGTATGTTATATATTAGTCTAGATATATATTTTTTCTTTCCTTTCAATATCTCACTTCAAAAAAATTAAAGGGCAACCTAAAAATATAACTTATATCCAATTTCCAATCACAACACAATTATTCTCCTTCATTTTTGTAGTTCTATGGATTTCAAATAAAATAAGGGGGCTTGTCATGAAAAGGAAAAATAAATAAATCTTTAAAGTTTTCAAATAACTTTAGAGTAACCAAATTAAATTACTCAATATAAATCTAGTGATGTTTGGATATTAAAGTTTTCAATAACTTTAGGGTAATCAAATTAAATTACTCAATATAAAATCTAGTGATGTTTGGATATTAAAGTTTTCAAATAACTTTAGGGTAACCAAATTAAATTACTCAATATAAAATCTAGTGATGTTTGGATATATACTCTTAAATATGAAAATTAGTTGTATATCTAGATACTTTTATCTCTACAAAATAAGTTACCATGTTCTTAACATGTGTTTTGAATCTTAACATGTGTTTTGAATCTAAATTAAACCTCTTGTACAATTGTAAGTTTGACAAAATTTGAGAATATGTTTTCATTTGATTAAACTCTAATTACAAAATCATGTCAATGAAATTTAAATATGATTGCAAATAATAAGTAAACATGCAAGAAATGTACTAGATGTTAATGTAAATATATGGCCAAAAATTGAGAATATGTTTTCATTTGATTAAACTCTAATTAAAAAATCATATCAATGAAATGTAAATATGATTGCAAATAATAAGTAAACATGCAAGAAATGTACTAAATGTTAATGTAAATATATGATAGAAGTATTGATGCTTTAATAATTATTCAAATGATAATACTATAAAAAAAAATTACACTTCTAGATCTCTTAAAATGAATAGAATTAATCCTTTAATTACATTATAACAAATAAATACAATATTTTTAAACTTCATTTTTTAAAATATATATTTTTTATTTCAAAACTTTGAATAAATTTAAGAAGTTCGTAATATTTACACTTCCCTATTTTATTTTTTATATAATTTTATATAAAAATAAAACTTGCGGCAATTATTCTATGACGTGGACTTTAATCTCCTGTCTCCAAATTTTAAAAATATCTGAGACACTAACAAGACGTGTTAAGGTGTAGATTCATTAACGAAAACTTGTAGTGCATTTCTCGACCTCTACAACAGACGTGACAGGGAATTTGAGCATTTTTAGGCAATTCTTTGAAAAAACTAAATTAATTAATTAATATCTACCATCCATGTAAAAGGACTATAATGTCTCAATTCCAATCCCTAACGCTATAGCTGAGGAAGCATCTCGAAGACTATAGCTGAGGAAGCATCTCGAAGACAAAGTATGATAGATGTGACAGATTGCCAATGGTGTTACAGCTGTGGCAGATCCACATGGAATTGTCTATCGCAAGGGCCGCAGGTCTGACAGGTTGTCAATGCTACGAGGGAGCCTTCCTAAGCTCGTACGCATTTGCAAGTCTAATAGCTGTGACAGGTTGCCAATGCTATCAGGGAGGCTCCTTAATTTCGTAAGCCCAGACAAGTGTAATTTCTTTAGCTGTGACAGGTTGCCAATGCTATCAGGAAGGCTTGTTAAGGCCAGACAAATTGTCAAATCTAATAACTGCAGCTGTGACAAGTTGCCAATGCTATCAGGGAGGCTCCTTAATTTCGTAAGCCCAGACAAGTATAATTTCTTTAGCTGTGACAGGTTGCCAATGCTATCAGGGAGGCTCTCTAAGCTAGTAGCCGCAACCAAGTTTAATTCCTTTAGCTGTGACAGGTTGCCAATGCTATCAGGGAGGCTCATTAAGCTAGCAGAACCAATCAAGTTTAATTCCTTTAGCTGTGACAGGTTGCCAATGCTATCAGGGAGGCTTCTTAAGCTCTTACAGCCATGCAATCTCAATTCCTGCAGCTGTGACAAGTTACCAATGCTATCAGGGAGGCTTCTTAAGCTATGACACGAACTCAACCTTAATTTCTCTAGCTGTGACAGGTTGCCAATGCTGTCAGGGAGGCTCACTAAGCTAGTAGGCGCAACCAAGTTTAATTCCTTTAGCTGTGACAGATTGCCAATGCTATCAGGGAGGCTCATTAAGCTAGTAGGATCAATCAAGTTCAATTTCTTTAGCTGTGACAGGTTGCCAATGCTATCAGGAAGGCTGCTTAAGCTCTGGCACCCCAAGTATAATTCTTGCAGCTGTGACAGGTTGCCAATGCTATCAGGGAAGCTGCTTAAGCTATCACCCGAACTCAACTTCAATTTCTCTAGCTGTGAAAGGTTACCAATGCTATCAGGAAGGCTGCTTAAGCTCTGGCACCCCAAGTATAATTCTTGCAGCTGTGACAGGCAGCCAATGCTATCAAGGAGGCTGCTTAAGCTCTTACAATCAAACACGTATAATATCTGCAACTATTTCAAGTTGCCAATGGTAGCAGTGAGGTTGCTTAAGCCCCCACAACCTTCTAGTTGCATAATCTTACATTGCCAAATTTTACCCACAATTCTGGAGTGACATGGTTTCTTTACTGCTCCATTCATCCCTATTTCAAAAGAGCAATTTTTCAACCTTAACCATATCAAACTTGGGGGAAAAATGAGTAGTGCGTCTTCTGTCTGCACGCATTCAATGGTCAGATCCTGCAAATGAAGATAGCGAAGATCATCTGTGTAAAGTATTTCAAGACTTTGTGGGTCGCATCCAATGAGCCGAAGACGAGATAAATTGTTGGATGCGGTGCTTGAATTGGTACACTCCCATTCGCGAGTACCCTTTTTTTCTTTCTCAACAATGGTCCGCCCCATATCTCGCAAAAGGTCATGCATATCAAAGAATCCTCTGTCATCAATCTTTATCAGTAACTTCATTGAAAGATTAGATATAGCAGAGTGTACCTTATTGTACAAGGATTTCCAGAAAATGATGGGCAATGTTTTGTGTTCTCCAATAAAAAAGCAAGCAACGTCCAGGAATATTTCTTTTTCCTCATCGCTGAGAGCCTTATAACTGATGTAAAGTCTCTCGTAAATTTCTTGGTTGAAAGTTATGTCATGAACAGCTTCCTTCCAACAATCTGTGTCATCTTGCTTATCATACAAGAAGGACCCAATCACTTCCAATGAAAGAGGATGCCCATTACAAGCTTTCACTATTTTCCTGGACAGATCTTCGTAACAACTCGGACTTGCCTTGAGAAAAGCATGCCAACTGAATAACTGGAGACCTTCATTTGTCTTTAATCCACTCATCTCGTGGATGCATTCCGATGAGACCCTAGCATTATTGAGAATATGCTTGTCTCTAGAAGTCACAATAACTCTGCTCCCAGAAGACAACCAATCCCCAACCAAAGCATCCAACTGTACAACAGTATCAACATCATCTAGAATAAGTAGGACATGTTTTCCTCCCAAATGGTCCCTGAGCAAAGATATGCCCTCATCAACATTGTCCACTTCTTTATTATATTTGCATAAATCTTTGAGAACCTTTTTCTGCAATTTTTCAAGGCCCTTGGCTTCTGCAGCATTGGCGCGGACATTAGATACAAAAGAAGCAGCTTCAAAATGAGCATACACTTGATTGTAGATGGCCTTGGCAACTGTGGTCTTGCCAACACCACCAATACCCCATATTCCGACTTTAATCACCTCAATCCTTGAATTGAGATTTAGTTTATGAATGAGAGCATTCTTCACGCCATCCAACCCCACTGGATGCTTGGCAACTTCTAACGGCACTTTGTCCAACGTCCTAATGACGTGATTCACCACCATCTTAACCATCCGGGCTTCGAAGCTGCAACGGCCAGAGTAGGTCAATGCAGATTTCAAAAGCACTACTTTATCCCTTCGCAACTTCACAAAGAGTGCCAAGAAAGTTGGAAAATAAAACTCTAAGAAAAGTAATGTGCATTTAAAAATTATTTGAATCAATAAAACAGTTCAGATTTTGTGAAACTTTTAAATTTTAATTTTAGTTAATTTTTTAAAATTAATAATTTAATAATATAAAATTAGTAAAAAGTTTTAAATTATTAAAAATAATCATTACAGTTCAAAAAATTTATTTAAATTTTTTATGATTTAAATTGATAATAAATAATTGATTTATTATTTTGAAATAAAATTTAAATTTAAATAATTATTGAAAAATTGATGGAAAAAAGAGTTGACTAAAATCACAGATTTAATCATCTAATAGTTAAATAATTAATCAAATTAAAATATATAAAAAGATATAAACATTAAATTATAATTTCAACACATCAAATTTAACATAAAATTTTTAAATTAAATAAATATATGTAAAAATTACTTAATAAGAATATAAATACTATTTATTATTTCAAAATCAAATAATTAATCAAATATAAAATATAAAATCATTTAAAGTGAGCAATAAATTTTAGAAAATCATATTTTCTTAATCAATCAACTTCAAATTCAAAAAGTTCGACATTAAGCTGATTGAACCACAAAGTCCATTGTCTCTTCTCATTGATTGGTGTCATTTAAAATAAAAAATTTAATTAAAATTTTAAAAATATAAAAATAAAAAGTATAAAAAAAACTTTCTTGTGAAATAAAAATTAAATTAAAATAATAATTACGCCGAGCGTACCACTACAATGGCAGGCATCCGTATACATAAAAACGTCTCCTGAAATCTCGCCAGGGAAAAAAATCATAACAGTTATTATTTATTGATATAAACACATAATTGAACAAAAAGAAGTACGAGAAGTCCCTAGAGGACGCTCAAATAATCATCGAAAAAATGAAAGAAACGGGACTTATTCCTAACATTGCGGCCATGCTTGACGACCTCTACAAAGATAGGCTCGTTCAGGAAGCCATGAAACTATTCGATGAAATACGGAAGAAAGGAAGCATACATGAAGTAGTTGTATACACAGCCCTGGTGGAAGGGTTTTGTAGGGTGTCAAAGCTTGACAGTGCCAAGAGGAATTTCAGAAAAATGCAGGACAACAGCATTGTGCCTAACGCTTTTAGTTATGCTGTATTGACTCAGGGTTTGTGCAAGGATTAAAAGCTCGATGATGCACTCAAATTTATGCTGGAGATGCTCAACAAGGATTGGAAACCTAATGTTGCCATTTATGTAGCCTTGATCGATGGGTTTTGCAAGGAGCAGAGATTGGAAGAGGCCAAGACGGCCATTTCTAATTTCAAGGCCAAGGGATTTCTCACAGACGAGAGAGCTGTTAGGGATTACATGGATAAGAAAGGCCCATTTTTCCCTTCAGTTTGGGAAGTTATGTCTGCAAAAAGCGGATGACGCGATAAAATGTAGTGTTTCAAGCGATTCAGCATAGAGGAAAAAATACCTAATTCGAAGTAAGGGTACAAATTGTTACTCAACTGTATTTGATTTTAATTTTTCCTTGCCCAAGCTATGAATTTGGCATTTGGGTAGAATTTAGATGCACCTAAAATCATTATGTAAAATCCCTAGTCTCGGTGGGAAAATTCCGAAATGAAACGAATAAGCATCCAACCACTCTTTCGAAAAATAAACTCTGAACCAGGGGTCCATGCTAGAATTTTTCAAGTAGGGAATAGCTGCAATGAAGATCAAATACATATATAATAAACAGATGGTCAGACTTAATGAGCTAAAAATAAGATCCTATAAGGAAATTGAAAACAAGAAAAACATCTGGTATTGTAAGAATAACATCAGCACCAAACTAATGCATCTCATTCACCCACATAAGGTAATCAAACTGAAAAAGAAAATCACGACTGTAAAACTAAGAACTAATTTGAATGAACTACACAAAAAATATGGTAGCCATCTGAAAACACCCTAAGAACAATGAATGATAAGATGTACGACATAGATAAAAATAACATGTTGGTAAATGCAAAGTCATTAGCTGACATTGCAATGTAAGTTTATTGATAGAAATATAACTAAACCAGTAAAATGGTACTCCAATTGACTGTTGTATAAATTCAAACTCATGAATTTAAGATTGACTCAAAATAAATCAGTTCTTATTTTCCTCATATCATTTTCCCACCCTGCTGGGATGGGTGCATCATACAGAAATCCAGAGCAATGCAATCAGAGATTTGGGTTCAATTGGAATCTCTGAATAGTTTCTCGTTTTATTCATAAGATTCCACTATCCTTGCTTGGATTACTGTTATATATGGAAAACCAAAGAAAGACAATTGAATATTTGGATTTAATTGGGAAAATTCTGAATTGGTTCTCATTTTGGTCACTGTGAATCGTAGAACCAGTACATATATACATAGACTTTGTCTAAATTTACCTGCTGGGTCACTGAAATTTAGACGCAGGAAGTATGTAACGAGGTGTGAGTCAGAGGGAAGCAATTCATTGGCATATGCTGATAGGATGGAAAATAATAATGCTCGGGAAGGCAATGGTCAAGGATCAGAAGGATTTGGCAATGGCAAAGGTGAAAATTATAGTTAGTTCTATGGTGAAAATGGTGGTGAAGCCCTGGGGCAAAGCACTGAGATAGAATTGACAGGGCATACTATAGGAGTCACAGAAAATGTTGTTTCCTTTGTTGTTATGGCATCAAATTTAACAAATGACAATGTTAAAGATTGTGGAAGAGGTGATAAGGAGGCAGATAAGGATTTTGAGGAGTTTATTAGAGGCTAGGGATATTTGTTGGAGTCAACAAAAGAGTCACTACAAGATGCTTTGAAGAAACTGGAGGATGCTAGGAAGAAAAGTAACATTTTTGAAGAATATGCTCAAAGAATCTCTGAGATCGCAATTGCATTGAGAGATGAGGCAAAAGAGGCTCGTAAGGAGGCCAATGATGCAATAGCCATGGTCCAGTAGTTGATTGGTGAGGAAATGGGAGCACAAGAGGCATTGAAGAAGGCTAAGATGTCGGTGTCTGTTGCAGAGACACAAAGTTAGCTCTAACAACATTATAGAAAGTACAGGACAAGATAAGGAAAAAACGGGATTAGTAGCATCTGATGTTTCTGTTAAGTTTACTAGAGATAAGGAAAATATGGAGAAATTAAATGGCCATGAAACATATACCACAAAAAGAGGGCCAAAAAATGTCTTAAGAATTGGAATCTTCTCCCAAGTTGGAGGAAGAAATGGCACTGGACATGATTCAGGATGAGCTGAGGAAGTGTGAGGTTGAACTTGCAAAACATAGAGCAGATCTGCACTACATCCAGGCATCGAAGCTAGAGTTGCAAGTAGAAGCTGTGTAGCTCAAGTTGATGTGGATGTTGCAAACATGATGGCCTTGGAGCTTGAGGCTGTTGGAAGAGAAGAGACATATTTAAGACCTTCACATGTTGGCCGTGTTGTGGAGGAGCTAGATAGTTATGTTAAATTTGGGCATGAGACTTTTATGATTGAGTCGGAGGTCAAAAAGGACATTGAACATGAGAGAGTCGAGTGTTTATTAAAAAGAAACAAAACAGGATAAATCAAATGTTTCATTTCAACAAGAAAAGATGGAGACACTGAAGGATGCTACTAACAATAGCATTCTGAAGGTATCCACAAAGAAGTCATCATGTTTCTTTTCTGCATCTTTCTTTTCTTTTTTGCATCTTGGAGCAAAGTTCACCCCAAGCACTGTATATATATATATATATATATTAAATTGTATCCACAACTTTCATTGGGCCTTTGCAATGCATCTAAACTTAGGTTACTCTTGAACAAACAATAGGAGAAGGCCTTCAGATTTGGTTCTTCTTTTGGTTGATTCATTCCAGCTTTCTTACTTCAACTCCTGCTGCAGGGAATATATGATATAGTAAATAATTTTCAATTTACTTAATTATGGGACAATTTTCAGTTGCATTCATCAATTCCTGACTATTTCACTTGCATTAATGGATCCCCGACCTTGCTAGATAATAGATTTGGGATTCATTCCTTTCTTCCTAGGGAGAGATGGCCCTTTAACCTATTTGTGAACAATAATGGCATGTAAAGTAACTTTAATTTATGGTTATGGCCATTTGAAATTGATATTTCCTAGCCTCTAATTTTACTCTTAAAAGAGATAGATGAACTTTGAAACTGATATTTCCTAGCCTCTAATTTTACTCTTAAAAGAGATATATTGTTCATCTAGGTCATTAGGAGTAGCAGCTACGTAAAAAACTCAGATGGTATACCCCATCATCTTCCAAAACGTGTCCATCATGTGCCCAAGATTGAGACATGAACATGAAATTGTATTTCCTTTTTCAATGGAATCAAAGTCATGGACTCATAAAACTGACCCGTCAAATTGTGCCATTGATTGACACCCATGCAGTTTTTGACATAGTTGGTTTGGAACTTTTGCAGGATGTTGATCCATTTTCTGAGATCTTAAAAATCATTTGAAATTACCATTGTATTCAACCATATGTGGTCATATGGATTGCAAAAGAGGATTGTTTTTCCGAAGTTTTTTAGTTTCTATCACAATAATACAAAGAAAAATGAATAAAAGGTTAGAAGCAACTGACACAACCTTGGCAGGGTTGACATTGGCTCTGTTGCCAATTTAGTCTGTTGCCCTCCTTAGTGCATGATTCATTTACCATTTGAAAACAATTCATTCGCCAAGGAGGGTGCCCCCATAATGCACAAAGGGCTGCCTATAGATTGTAAGGTCTCTATTACTATAAGGCTTCAATGAAGGGCCACTATGATTGATGGGGCCAGATTGACTTGAAGAAAGGAACATGAAGAAACATGTTATTGATCCCATGGACGTTTGGTTCAACTGCCCTCAAAAAAACTTTCTTTTACTTATTGATATTATATTTATAATTTTATTTATTTTTAAAGGATTTTTTAAACAAAAGTTTAAAATTTTTGGGTTTATTTATTAAAATTTAATATATATAATTTTAAAAATTATTATTTAGAATTTACGGTTAGATTTTTATTTTTAAATTTATTTAAATTTTAATATTTCTAAATATCATCTAAATAGAAAAAAAATCCGGATTTTTATTTTTCAAATTTAATCATAATTTTTTTTGAAATTTTATCAATTGACGAATTTGTTTTGAATTTTAAATTATTTTATTTTGTCAAACTAGAACTTGAAATCAACCTTGTGATATAGAGTAGAACATTAGGTGCTTTATGAAAATCAAAGTAGAAATTATTTATTTATTTATTTATTCTGGTTGGTTTAGTTTGAGTTATTTTTCACATTAATTTTTTACCAATTATAAGTCATTTGATTGCAAGCGTTTTAGTGTGTACTGTCTTAGAATGTAACAGAGGTGAGAATTGATTTTGAATTGATGACTTGTGTTTGATTTGATTGATCCTATTTGTGACATGATCTGCTTTTTAGATTCAAGATTTTCAAAGGAAGAAACATATTGAAATCTCTTCTGGATAAGCAGATTACCCATATTTGTGACATGATTTTTGAGAACCTGGGCTCTGTTTTTAGGCAATTGCATTGGTCACAAATGGTGTCTTAATCATGACCATCAATAGAGGATAAATTGCATGGCATATGGAAGAACTATTGGGTTAACTAAAGCCCAAATTAGCAAGTTGCCTTCATATTTCGAAATGCTTTCTCTTTTTTGTAATTACTTCTATTGGCATGTGTGGCCAATTTAGAAGTTGTCTTTTCGAATGGATTTTTCCTTTAATTCGTTGAAGGTTGATTTATATGCAAGCTGCTGGCTGAATGTAATTATTCAGAACTTGAGAATAATATGAGATAATCCCTAAGTGTGGACGTAGCCATCAAATTGATGGTGAACCACGATAAATCTGTGTTCTTATTTTGCGATTGATTTTTCATCTTTTATTTCTGCAATTTCCTTTTCACTTTTATTCTACAATTATATTCAACAATTGGTATCAGAGCAGGTTGGAGAAATTTGGTGCAAGAAATTGTGAAGAACTTTTACAGCCATGGAAGATGCAGACAAGTGGAAAATCGAAAAGTTTGTAGGACAAAATTTCAGCCTTTGGAAAGTGCAGATGGAATCTCTTCTCATCAAGCAAGATCTTTCGAATGCATTGGCTGGCAAAGCCAAAGGGAAAGGATCTCTATCAGATGAAGAATGGGATAAGTTGGACAAAAAAGCAAGAGCTACAATCTTCCTGTCGCTCTCCAGCAATGTTTTATTTAATGTCTCTGCAGAGAAGACTACACAGGAGTTGTGGGATAAATTGTCTTCAATATATGAAATGGCATCTGCTTCCAATAAGGTATTTATTATGAAGAAATTGTATAATTTAAAAATGCGAGAAGTAGGGGTTATGTCCAATCATTTGAATGAATTTAATACATCTATTACCCAGCTGATTTCTATAGGCATTAATTTGGATGATGAGATCAAGGCTATTTTAATACTGTGTTCTTTACCAAATAGCTGGGAAGGTGTTGTGATGGTAGTGAGCACTTCGGTGGCTGGCAAAAGCAAGCTTAAATTCGATGATGTTGCAGCCACTTTACTGAGTGAAGATATGCGAAAAAAAAATCAGGAACCCTCATCTGGTGAGGCATTAACGGCTGTAAATATTGGGAATAGAGGTAGAAGTAAAGAAAGAGGCAAATATAATAATCGAAGGAGATCAAAATCCAGATCGCAATCAAGAGGAAAAATGGGTGCCTGTTGGTTTTGTGGCAAGCTAGGGCACACAAAGAAAAATTGCTAGAATTATAAGAAGGCACAGGACAAAGTCAATAACAATGAAACAAACGTTGCAGCCAAAAAAGATGATGGAGTTTTAATTTTGGCTGTTGGTGACATGACTACAGACTCTTGGGTACTTGATTCTGGAGCTTCTTTCCATGCTACTTCGTGCAGGCAAGCTTTTACAAATTTCAAAGAAGGTGTTTTCAGTAAAGTTTTTCTTGGTGACAATAAGGAGTGTGAAATTGTTGGTAAGGGTGATATAGTTTTAAATTTAAAGAATGGCAATAAATGGATTTTAAAGGATGTCAGATATGTTCCTTTGTTGAAAAGAAATTTAATTTCTGTGAGTCAATTAATTGCTTCTGGGTGTGATGTTAAATTTTCTTTAGAAAATTGGCAAGTAACAAAAGGGGTTTTAGTGATTGCTAGAGGCAAGAAGTTGGGTAATCTCTATATTTTAAAATGCCATGGTGAAGTGGGAGCTACCATGACAGTCATGGACAGCAACTTAGAAATTTGGCACAAGCGGCTCGGTCACATGAGCAAGAAAGGGCTTGAAGTAATGCTTCAACGAGATCAGCTTCCCGGCTTGCAATCGGTAGATTTGCAGTTTTGCGAACATTGTCTTTACGGCAAACAAAGTCGGGCCAACTTCTTGAGGACAGGCCATGATCAGAAATCTACTCCTTTAGCACTTGTGCATTCAGACGTGTTTGGTCCTACTGAGGTAACTTCATTTGGTGGTGCAAATTACTTTGTTACTTTCTTGGATGATTGCACTAGATAAGTTTGGATCTACATGTTGAATGAAAAATCAGAAATTTTTTCAAAGGTTTAAAATTTTCAAGGCTCTTATTGAAAATCAAATAGGGCATAAAATTAAATGTCTGAAAACTGACAATGGAGGAGAGTTTTGTTCCTCGGAGTTTGATAATTTATGTGCAGACAACGGCATTCGTAGAATCAAAGTGGTCCCATTCACCCCTCAAGAAAACAGAGCAGCTGAGCAGTTGAATCGGACAATTTTAGAGAGAGCTCGTTGTATGCTCTCCAATGTCAGGTTGGGAAAACAGTTTTGGGCAGAGGCATGCAACACTGCAATTTACTTGATCAATCGTGCCCCGTCATCTCGTTTGGATTTTGACATTCCTAAGGAGAGATGGCTTGGGAAGAGAATTTTATATCATCATTTGCGGGTGTTTGGCTGTGATGCGTTCGTGCATATTTCGAAAGAACGAACGAAACTTGATTTCAAATCAAAAAGGTGCATTTTTCTGGGCTATGGAGAAGATCAGTTTGGTTTTCGGCTATGGGATCCCGTTGCAAGAAAGATTGTGCGCAGTCGGGATGTTGTCTTCAATGAGAAAAAATTCTCAAGTTTGCAACCTCTGGACAAATCTTCAGATGAATATTTTAATATTGATTTATTTGACAATGGTCGTGTTAAGCAAACTTTTGTGTCATTCTCCCAGCCTTTAGTCATCTCTTCAGTTTCAAGCACCTCTGTTTGTTCGCAGCCATTAAATTCAATAACTCTGCCTTCATCTATTGCATCCCCTGTTTATACAAATGCACAGCCTACATTGTTTAATTCAGAGCAGTCTCTTATACAAAATGCCCCTTTACAAATTGCAACGCAGCCTCTGGTACATGAGGCGCAGTCTTCACAAATCAATACACAGCCTCTACCTTTCCATATACAGCCAATTCACAGTCAAGCGCTGCATTCTCTATTTGCTACGCAACCTTGTGAACATTCTTCATTGTCAGGAAATTTGCTGCTCCCTTCCATAGTTCATGCGCAGCTTTCAAATACAAATTCGCTGCCTTCATTAAGCATTTTGCAGCCTTTATCAATTTACACGCAACCCCTCATTACTGAAAAGCCTCCACCAAATAGTGCGAATGCTTCTTTTGGACGTGGGCCTTCATCATTTGAATCGCAGCCCTTGCAATTTAATTCGCTGCCTACTTTAGTTAGCTCGCAGGCTTCCATACATCAAATGCGCCCTTCCCACTTCAATTCGCAGTCTTCTCTAACTACTCCTTTGCCTGGTGCGTCATTTTCATTGGCTTCTCAGAACACTTCATCATCTCCTGCGCAGTCCATGTTTGTTACTCTGCCCCCTTACAACAATTTGCAGCCTATGGACATACACTCGTAGCCACTAAATTTTCATACGCTGCCACTGCAAATCAATTCGCAGCCAATACAAACATATCCATCGCTACCTGTCAACACCCACATGCAACCCCTGTTCTCTCAAGTGGGAGTTGGTCAAACAGAGAATTCTATAAGTGTGCAGGGTCAGAATGAACAGGGAAATCAATATCTTGAAGAAAATTTACAAAATAATGGGGACAATATACAGCCTCAAGGTAATTTGCAATCAAATAGTGTTTCTCAATTGAGGAAATCAACACGGAAGCGAAAGTTACCACAAAAATATGTTGATTTTGAGTTATTTTCTGCTGATAACCATGATTATGAATTGTTGCTTTGTGGTGAGGCAGAGCCGGCGACATTCAAACAAGCTTGCAAAGATGCAAATTCGGTTAAATGGATGGAGGCGATGGATGAAAAATTGGAGTCTTTGCAAACAAACGACACTTGGGATTTGGTTCCTCTTCCGCCAAATCGGAAACCTCTGAAAAATAAATGGGTGTATCGTGTGAAAGAGGAAGAGGGAGGTCATCAACGTTACAGAGCCAGATTGGTCGTCAAAAGTTTTGCTCAGGAAAAAGGCATTGATTTCAATGAAATTTTTTCGCCAGTTGTGCGAATGACCACTATTCGAGCAGTGTTAGGGTTGGCAGCGATTTGGGATCTTGAACTTGAGCAATTAGATGTCAAAGTTGCATTTCTTCATGGTGATGTTGAAGAGGAATTTTACATGGAGCAGCCTAAAGGTTTTGCAAAACCGGGTCAAGAGCATCTCTATTGCAGATTGAAGCGGAGTTTGTATGGGCTCAAGCAAGCCCCAAGGCAGTGGTATTTAAAATTTGACAGCTTCATGACTCGGCAACAATTTATTCGTTGTGATTCAGACCCGTGTTTGTTACAAGAAGCTTCCAAATGGTGAGTTTGTCATTTTATTACTTTATGTTGATGATATGTTGGTTGTTGGCAATAGTGTGAGGATAGTTCGTGAGTTAAAACAACATTTATCTCAGAGATTTGCCATGAAGGACTTAGGGGCAGCAAAGAGGATTCTTGGGATGAATATAATCAGAGATAGAAAAAAAAGAGAACTTAGATTATCTCAAGAAAAATATATTCACAAAATATTAGATAGATTCAATATGAAGAATGCCAAATCTGTGAGTACTCCTTTGGCTGATCATTTTAAGTTATCCTCAGCTATGTGTCCAAAAACAAATGAAGAAAAAGAATACATGAGACGGGTTCCATATTCATCAGCAGTTGGCAGTTTAATGTATGCCATGACTTGCACTCGTCCGGATATTGCTCAGGCATTAGCAGTAGTGAGCAGATTTATGAGTAATCCAGGTAAACAACATTGGTAGGCAGTACAGTGGATATTCAAGTATTTGAAAGGTACTTCTAATCGCGGTTTATGTTTTGGTGGTAAGGACATTCATCTACAAGGTTATGTTGATTCAGACATGGCTGGAGATCTGGATAAAAGGCGCTCTACCACCGGTTATACTTTCACTTTTGCTAGGGCAGCGATCAGTTGGGTTTCTAAGTTGCAACAGGTGGTTGCACTTTCTTCTACAGAGGCCGAATATATTGCTCTTTCAGAAGGGGCAAAAGAAATGATTTGGTTGCAGCGATTGATAGGTGATTTGTGGTTTCAGCAATCTGTTTTTACTCTTTTTTGTGACAGCAATAGTGCTATTCATTTGTCAAAGAATTCAGCTTTTCATAATCGGACGAAGCACATCGAGCTGCGATATCACTTCATTCGCCATTGTATTGAAGAGGGGAAGCTGCAGGTACAGAAAATTGACACAAAGCTTAATCCAGTTGACATGTTGACGAAAGTAGTTCCGAGGGAGAAGTTCGAATTTTGTAGAACTTCTCTCGGACTTGTGCAGCTCTGACTTTAACTCTGCAGCGGTGGGATATCTCTAAGCAGCAATTTGGTCTTCAAATGGGAGATTGTTGGGTTAACTGAAGCCCAAATTAGCAAGTTGCCTTCATATTTCAAAATGCTTTCTCTTTTTTGTAATTACTTCTATTGGCATGTGTGGCCAATTTAGAAGTTGTCTTTTCGAATGGATTTTTCCTTTAATTCATTAAAGGCTGATTTATATGCAAACTGCTGGCTGAATGTAATTAATCAGAACTTGAGAATAATATGAGATAATCCCTGAGTGTGGACGTAGCCATCAAATTGATGGTGAACCACAATAAATCTGTGTTCTTATTTTGCGATTGATTTTTCATCTTTTATTTCTGCAATTTCTTTTTCACTTTTATTCTGCAATTATATTCAACAAGAACCTCAATGTGCCTCTACACTCAGCTACTTATTATTTTATCAAAAATGTTATGATTTCTAGATAGCACAGGATAACTAATTGCGGTAAAAGAAGGCAGAGAACCTTATATGGAACCACAAGTTTATTCTAATTTTGTCTCTTAGTGATATGGGCAATAGGAAGGTCATTTTAAGAAATAGGAATTCATTGGAGATGTCATATGATTGGACCACAAAATCCAACCAGATCGAGATGCATCAATTTGCAAAATCTGCAGATGAGCACAACCATCAATCGGCGAGTATGTACATGGAAGGCTTAGAGGAGATAGTTGATGAGGATGACCATGAAATGTAGTTTTGAACATAGTTTAAGTCTACTTTCTTGGCATTCATGATATATTACTTAACAAGGAAGTTTGAACTTTTGAAAGAAATCTATAAATATGTACTATGTTTTAGTATATTTTTGAACTTCCTAAGTGTTCAAAGTTTATCCTTGTATTGATATGGTATGACATAAATCTTAGTTTAAATCATAACACTAATAAGCCTCAACTGTTAATAATATAATAATAATAATATAATAAAATAAATTAATAATAATCATAACACTAATAAGCCTCAACTGTTAATAATATAATAATAATAATATAATAAAATAAATTAATAATATTAGAAAAAATGTAATAATAATAATATAATAATAATAATAATAATAATAATAATATAATCAAATAATAATAATACAATTAATGCAAGTTAAGTTTTTTGCAAAATGGATTCCTACAAATTGATATATCTCAGAGTTTTTTATATAGATTAATAATAAGATATATAAACTAGTAATAATATATATAAACATATTAATTTCTCTGTGACAATGTATTATATATATTTTTTATTTTGATAAGAATAGATTTATTTTATTACAACACTATATTTTCCCTATCCTAAATAAAACTTTATAGGTAACTCATATTTGAACATATTTATTTAAATGACAGACACATATGCCTTTCATTGTTCAGCTGCCATGAAATAATAAATCAAAAATATTAAAAATATTATATGGTGACAAAATACAAAAGCAAGCAGAAAGTGAGGTTAATTACTCGCCCGTCTGTCATGTCCATGGACCAACCTGCGAGTTCAAAGATCTCCAGAAGGGCACCATACCACCGGTCAATCTCTTCTTTTTCGTATGGATTTGAATGGCTGCTATGTTTTTCAAATGACTGGCAATAGAGAGGAATGGTCCCCTCTTCAGGATATCTAAGATGAGTCGGATTGACACGATAAAAGAGAGGAATGATCAAGCCACTGGTCCTACTCCTCACCATTTCAGCAGCCTCCCTGAGACACCAAACTGAGTCTGCATAGCCTTTGGAAAATATTGGAATGCGTATGCCACTGCTCTCTATTGCTCTCTCCAAGCTCAAGTCGACAAGTTCCCCCTTTTCCAATCTCTCGGTGTCTAAGAAGACATTCAGTCATGCTACGGAGAGGGCTTAAAAGAGATGGTCTACCAGAGTTTTCCTCACATCCGGTCCCCTGAAACTTAGAAACACATCATACCTCTTATCACTTTGGAAGGCAAGTTTAGTAGTGGGGGGCTCGTATCTGAGAAAGGATCCATCAGAATTAAAAGTGGATGCCATGGTAATGGATAGAGCAATGAAAGAGGGCTTCTTGTTGAGGAACTGAAGAGGTGAAGTGCAGACAGAGGTGGACGATAGACCATGTTTGCAATCGCGTAGGTTGGGTAGATGAAAAAGAGAGTTTCTTGCAGTAGAAGTTGGAAAACCGAACTAGTTTATCCCGAGTTTTTGTAGATATTAAATGAGAGGGCAAAGAAAAATTTGGTATTGTCTGAAATAATTTGCATTTAAAAACTATTTGAATCAATAAAACAGTTCAGATTTTGTGCAACTTTTAAATTAATAAAAAAGTTTTAGATTTAAAATTTATGTAATGGCTTTAAAAAAATAAAATTTTAAGCAATAGAACAGTTCGATATTTTTTATTTAATATTTTTATGATTTAAATTCATAATACACAATTAATTTGTTATTTAGAAATAAAATTTAATTAAATAATTATTAAAAATTTGATGGAAGAAAGAGTTGATTAGAAGCACAGATTTAATCATCTAATAGTTAAATAATCAATCAAATTAAAAATATAAAACGATACAAAACATTAAATTATAATTTCAACACATCAAATTCAAAGTAAATTTTTAAATTAAAAAGAAATATTTAAAAATTACTTAATAAAAATATAAATATTATTTATTATTTCAAAATCAAATAACTAATCAAATATAAAATATAAAATATAAAATCATTTAAAATGGACAACAAATCTTAAAAATCATATTTTCTTAATCAATCAATTTCAAATTCAGAAAGTTCATCATTAGGCTAATTGACCCACACATCATTAGGCTAATTGACCCACACAGTTTATTGTCTCTTCTAATTGATTGGTGTCATTTAAAATATAAAAAATTACAACATTAAAATAAAAAAATAAAATAAAATTTTAAAACTGAAAAAAAAATTTAAAATATTTCTTAATTTAAAGTTTAAATCCTTTTTTTTGAAATAAAAATTAAATTAAACCAAATATATATATAAACACACAAATTTTTCTGTCACAGTATATTATATATTCGTTGATTTTGATTAAAAAATATATATATATTTTATTACAACACCATATATTTCCTATCCTAAATAAAACTTTATAACTCATGTTTGAATATAATTATTTAAATGACAGACACATATCCCCTGCATTGTTCAGCTGCCATGAAATAATAAATCAAAAAGCAAGCAGAAAGTGAGGTTCATTACTTACCCGTCTGTCATATCCATGGACCAGCCTGAGCGCTCACAGATCTGATGAAGGGCATGCCTCCACTTATCCACCTCCTCTTTTGGGTTTCGATCTAGATGGCTGCGATGTTTCTGAAATGATTGTCTATAGGGACTCGAGTCCTTTTCAGCATATCTAACATGAGTTGGATCCACATAATAAAAGAGAGGAATGATCAAGGCAGGGGTCTCCAACATTGCAGCGGCCTCCCTCAGACACCAAGTCGAGTCTGCATAGCCTTTGGAAAATATAGGAATGCATATGGCACTGCTCTCTATTGCTTTTTCTAAGCTCAACCCAATTATTTCCCCCTTTTGCAATTTCTCAGTGTCTACGAAGACATTGAGTCCTGCTACGGAAAAAGCTTCAAACAGATGGTCAACCAGAGTTTTCCTCACATCTGGTCCCCTGAAACTTAGAAACACATCATACCTCTTATTACTATTGAAGGCAAGTTTATCAGTGGGGGGCTCGTATCTGAGAAAGGATCCATCAGAAGTAGAAGTAGAAGTGGATGCCATGGTAATGGATAGAGCAATGAAAAAGGGCTTCTTGTTGAGGAAGTGAAGAGGTGAAGTGCAGACGGAGGTGGATGATAGACCGTGTTTGCGAACGCGTAGGTTGGGTGGACGAGCAATGAAAGAGGGCTTCTTGTCGAGGAACTGAAGAGGTGAACTGCAGACGGAGGTGGATGATAGACTGTGTTTGCGAACGCGTAGGTTGGGTGGATGAAAAAGAGGGCTTCTTGCAGGAGATGAAAGTGGATGCCATGGTAATGGATTGAACTGAACACACAGAAAGAATAATAAACGATAGAGCAATGAAAGAGGGCTTCTGGCGGAGAAGATTGAGAGGAGAATAAACAATTAAACAATGAAAAGAGGCTTCTTGTTGAGAAGTGGGTAGGGAAGTGCAATGTAGCTATAGAAAAAAGAGTAGAGGGGGCAGAGGGAGGTAGGGACAAAAGCATCTCACCAAACGCAGAAATTGGGTGGATGACAGCATGTATTTGCATAGGATACAGCAATTTCATACTCAGGTGGGTACGGAAGTGCAATGTATCTATAGAAAAAAGAGTAGAGGGGGCAGAGGGAGGTAGGGACAAAAGCATGTAACTAAACGCGTACATTGGGTAGATGACAGCATGTATTTGCATAGGATACCGCAATTTCATACGTCCCATCGTTCTGTCCGAGTGAGGAGTTTCTTCTTGGATTCCAATTATGCCTAGAATTTAACCACAGCTAAAATTTATAGGCCTGTTGGGTTGTTATTATAATATAAATATAAAATTAAACATTTTATTCGACGGATATTTTTTTAATTATTATATTAAAAAAATTTAAAACTACAGCAGCATAAAGATTAATGCAGTGTTGTGAGCATGTTGTCATAAAGATGGTATAGCTATGTTAACTTATTTGTATTATAAGACATAATATACAATATGCATTTTTATTATTTAAATAAATTAATGTGTATAGAAAATTAATAGATGAATATTTTCAAATTTTTTTATTTTAGCATTTTTTAATAGAATAATTAGAATTATAGAATTAAAAGATTTTCATATCATATAGTTAGAGTTATTTTTATTTTTAAAATTATTATTTTTTACGTGTATTAGAATAAGATTGGAGGAGGAGGAGGAGGAGACATGCAAGGTGGAGCATGTGAATGTGCAAAAGCTTACACATTTAAGAGATTGGTACAAGAAGGCATTAGATGAGTACATAACTATTGCCTTGGGTAGAGAATTCCACAATGCTTTTGATAGCTATCAAACACATAATCTCCCATGGATTAGTGGTATCAATAAAAGCTAAGTGTCGCCAAAGCCAATTCTACTCTGAAGGCCTTAAAAAATAAAAAAATTATAGAAACATAGAAATACTAAAAAGATAGATTTATGATATTTTCCATCTTTGGTTATGCATATACCACCTACATTCCTCTTTGAGAGGCAATAGGCCCCAATGCACATATGCTTTGTGGAAAATAACGAAACCATGTTTAAATTTGAGCCTTAATGAACCATTTTCCCTAGTGAGGAAATTGTCTAGCCTATACCATGTAATAGAGAGGGATATGTTGCTTCTTTAATGTTTTGAAAAGAACACAAAACATTAGTAACCTAATCAATTACGAGGGGAATGATGGTTTTTGTAGACACATGAAATTGACATCATGCATTTAATTAGTTCATATTCGCCCATCAATTAAATAAACCAAGTTTAATTGATTTAATCTCTAAGGATCGTCCATCTAAAATTAAATAAATTAATTTGATCCTATCATTATCCCCCTTAGCTAAATAAATCAAATATTTATTTAACTAAATCTTTATCACCTTTCATCTCCCTTTGATTTGATTTAAATCCCTAAATCTAAGTCAAATGGGTCAAAAACATCTAACATCATCTTAATTAATCTAATCCATGATTAAATGTTAATCCTAATCACTTGTATTCTCTAGATTTTTCCACTTGCATATGAAATTGCATTTAACTAATTTATCAAAATCTTTATTTACTTTCAACTTGGCATAAAGGGAGAATATTCTCCAAGTTTGAATCTCCCCCCAATTTGACATGTGCATCCAACAAAGCATTTATGAGGCCTTACATGTCTCTTGCACAAGGTCAAACTTAGCATTTAACTCTCAATTTCAAATTTGAATCTCCCCCTCTTTAGCACATTGGCCAAAACTTGCACATTCCTCAACCTATCACAATGTGGCAAGTGGCTTCATCTCATTGGTCAAATCTTTATCCCACATTGCTCTATTTTGAGCACTCTTAGCATTTGAAATTTTATAAATAGAAGGCTTATTCTTCAACAAATCCTCCAAAATCTCAGCATTTCATCTCCACAACCCATTCAAACTAGGACTCAGCATCATTGATCATCAACATATCATCAACATATCATGGAGCTTAGCAAGGATTGGGAAAGGGCTTCTTTCCACATAAGCACCAATCCACTATGAGATAGGATTTATTTCATGTTTTATATGCCTTAGTTTTTCATGTAATTTGTTTTCATTTTAAAGCATGATTTATTATTTCATAGGAATCTTGGGTTTGCTTGTTTTGAAATGAATAACTAAGCTAAGTGTGGTCATGGATTGAAATAATGCAAATCTAGGGTTCACATAATAGCGCTAGAGGAAGGCATTGTTTAGTGTTTGTCTGTTGTAATATTTAATGAATTACTTTCGAACAGCTAAAACATCAACAAAGGTGGGCAGTGAGGATATTGGCAAAGGTTTCAGAATTGGTCTTTACGCCTGCCCATTGCATTAGTTTGAAAAGTTTTAGAAGGGCAGTTACACATTGCTTTCTTTACACTGCTAATAGCATTTTCTTGAAAGTTTCTTACACCTTTTCAACAAATCTCTTTTGCATATAGTAGTGCAAATCATTGCATTACTTAGGACCATGTCTTTAAAAAGTTCGCATACCCTCTCTATGCTCATATTTTGGCACTCTATGAGAACATATCATTTTCATCACTGCCTAATTAATAGATTCATGTGCCATATTGGAATGATAGATACATTGTATTCTATGAGTTACTCTCTGGTATCTTTCCATTTTTAGATTGTGTTGTCTTTATGTATGGGATCATATTATTCTCAGGCACTATCCAACATATGCATATTCTCTGGACATCACTTTTTTATGAAATAGAAATTGAATCTGGTGGCGTATTTTTCAGGCTTTCAAATCTATGTTCTGTATTGTTCAAAATAAATAGAATGAGTTGTGTCCATGTACAAGATGAAATATAATGGCAGCATAATGAAACAACGCCTCTAGATTTGGTATGTAATCCACATTTGTGCTCTGTATTTGGAGGCGTCGTTTGTTAGACTAGGCGAAGGCTGCAAATATTTTGAATGTAATCAAATATGTCTTGTACATCATTCGTGTTTTTTTGTTTGCAACACTTACCTTTCAAAACTATCAGATGGAATCCTACAACAACAGTACAATATTTCCCTCATGACTCATCTCTACAATCTTATATCCTCACGCTTCCATAGGGATTACTCATTAGTCACGCCTTTTACTCAAACTACTAGTGTTGAAAGACATCATAGAAAATGTGCCATCATTCTTGAAACTACCTTGTCATAAAGTCCACCATCATATTACCTTCAATTTTGATTCATGACCATGCAACTCAGCCGCTCTCTCCTTGAGATTTATACTCATTTAGCAGACCCAAATGTGCAGGAATCATATAATGTAGGATAGTCCACACATTTTGATTTCTGTAAAATGAGTTCTCTTGTGCCAGCTGCATCCTAATATAGTGTTCAAACATATGAATCCCTCTGATGTATGTATACCCCAACGACCTATTCCTTTAAATTCCTGTTACATCCTTCATGAGCAGCCAAACCATAAGCCATAATTGCTTTTCTTGCCTTTACCTTCTTGTTGTGGTCTTGTCTTGCTTGTCCCAGTAGTTGTCTTGTATGACAATGACTGTGAATGGAGTTATTATCTCTGTAGAGAAGTCCAGAGAAATGAATGGAGGATGCTTAGAAACCTGTGACTGGCGTATGATTAGAAACGTGAATATCATAGATGGCATAGTTCAGTACATTTTGTTTTAAAAAAAAATTATTCAATGGGATTCAAAAACTAATAATATCTTGATTTGCAAATTTGGAGTCTAAGTCAATGGAGAAGTATACTAGATTTTGACAGGATGTTGTGTGATGTAGACAGGTTCGACGCATGGTTATGTTTAGGTCGAAGGCATCAAAAAAAGGAGAGCTTGTTTAGCGTATTGTCTAAGGTGTGATACCATAACATTATTAACCTTTTTTGCAGAAAAACTCGTACCTATCTCGCAATCACTGCAAGCCATGAGACAGCATTCTACTGGGGCATTTTGTTTAAATCCTTTGCTTGATATAGCAATATTGAATGCTTTTTGTCTTTGTTTCTCTATGCGTTGGCTCTAGACTGCAAAATAGTATAATTTGTAGTTTTGATTTACTCAAGTGTTTGAATGGAGCTCTCATTTGTCTAAATTTGTGTGTCATGTCATTATAGATTTGATAACCACACCTAAATAAAAAATGCAAAAGTTAAAACTTTTCAAGAAATTTTAATGGATATAAATCTGTTTTATGATTTGAGATTATCCTTTACGACAGTACCACTTTACTCATGTGATGCCTTTATGATAGCTCCATTTTCCCTTAGGTATTTTGATGGGAATGAGTGATGAGTGCAATGGAGTTTTACTCGCAGTCCTATCAACATTTACTATCGTTTCCAAGATGAAAAGATTTGGAAGATATCATAACTGATAAAGGGGTAGTTGTCCATTTAATGCTTGAATCACAAGGCTTTACATCATTGGCAGAGAAGACTCGCGAGATTTTTTTCAAAAATCTTTAGTTTCAAATTTGTGGGGAGCAACTTGTTTGTCTAAAACTCTTTTGTAGATTAAACAAAAAGGGAGTTTCTTGTCATTCATTTGGTTATCATTCTTTGTTGTGTTATAAGTGGTTTTGTAATATGGTGATATAAAGCTCTAGCATATGAATGTTCTTTTTTTTCTTGTAAAATTGAAATAATCTCATTTTTGATAGCTTTGTAATGTTTACAGGATTTCATCAAGAAGCAACATTCGTCTCTCTCGAATGAGAAACAAATTCAAAAGAATAACAAGTAGATTTAAATTGGAGAATCAAGCATTAAACTTGAAAAAGCATTTTTTAACACTTATTGTAATGGTCTCGAGCATCCATTACTACTTTTGTTTTCTCTTTTAGATCAACTCAACTCCTTTTGGGCTCTTAAAAAGAACATTCCAATTTTTACGACAAAGGGGATTAAAAAGAACCTAGTCAAACTCACTAGTTTTACAATTTCAGATTAACAACTTGAAAAATCCAATCTTCATCTCTCCTTTGGTGCTTAAAATGAATCGAATCATTGCTTTGAAGGATAAAATGAATGTGTATCTTTATTGTTTTGTGATTATTTACACAAAGGAATATCATCAAAAGACGTATGCGCTTCTCTTACGCCTCACGTTGATCTTGAGAATCAAAAGGCTTTCAAATGGTGATATTAAATTGTGTAATTAATCACCTCCACACTTCAGTTTGGGTTTAAAAATTGAACAAAACACTTTGCTAGTGTGAGTAAACCTATTACATGTATTCTCACTTTGTTTCTAAATGAAGGTTGATCGAACTATGAATATGTTTACTCGCTTTTGTCTATCTTAGAGGGTCTGCCTTGGGGAAAAAGTATTCACCCAAGGGAACAACTCAATCGGTAACACTTTAAAGCCAAGAGTATTTCCAACCGAGATATAAATGTGGGTATTGGAATAAACGCCAGTATCATGCGATTGGCTCTTATGAGATGGATCTAAAAAGGGACTCTCACCGTATGGGTCAATTTCCACAAAACAAAAATTCTGAACTAAAACCCTTGTTTGTAGCAACCAACTAGTCCATCCAACAAGTTTATCAAAGTGGTGCATTAGAACTTAGATTCCAAGAAGTTACTTGCCATGTTTGATCTTGGTTAAAATATAGAGGTTAAGACTTCATTCTTAACATACCGTTATATTTTTTCCTTGGTTGCATGTAAAATCATCTCTTCTACTATGAAGGGCATGAGGCAAGCCCACCAAAAAAAGCATACCAATTGAGCTAGGATGTTATATTGCTTGTGAGTCAGTTCGAAAACATAGTGCTTTGATCAAAAATATTGGAAAACCAACATTCAAGATGAGCATCAAATCTCAAACCCTTTAAAAGAAGCAAATATCCTTGAACGAATTCACATGCTATTGCTTGCCCTTGGGACTTTATCCTTAGAGGATTCTAAGCATTTGGATTTCATCTCAATTTTCTCCTACTAAGGTCAACATTAGGAAACCTTTGCCTTGATTTCCTTGATCTCCACATAATGCACTTTGTGGGATGAAAGAGAATTAGAACATTGGACATATAGTTTCAAAAGCTAATCAAGAAGTGTTTGTGGTAAAAAGAATCCATTAAGCAAAGATTAAATCAATTGGACCCCACACAAGTGCTTGGCATCTTTTGGTCATATGGTTTTCATGCAAACATTGGTCTTTTAATTTTGAATTACTCTTAGAGAAAGGCATGTTCTTCATTATCTTGGTCTAGTAAACAAGTCATTCCTAGATTCATTTAAGATCAAAATCAAACACTTCATCCATTCCAAACATTTATCATTGTCATCCAACAAACAGATTTAGAGCTTTGGAAACATCATTTTAGACTTGGGTAAATCATCAAAATCAAAATCACCTTGTTTAGTTAGGAGTATGGGAATGCATCCTTTCTCATACCTCTAGTTAAATTAACACCCCTTTGAACAAGTTCATCCTAAGGTCACATCTAACATCTTAGGGTTTACAAGTTTATTATCCAAATCAAACCAATCAAGATCAAACCCTAAGTCTAGCATTGATACAAAGTCCCTAAATGTTCAACGCTCATATCATTCATCCCTTTTCATCCTTCATCTCATCATTGGTCCTAAACACCCTAGAGGTCACTTTTATAACAAGGTCACAACACAAGAGGAACATGGAATATAAACTTGATCCATACATCATAAGTAATCCAAGTCAACCAAACTATCAAAGTCTTACAATGCCAATTGATTTTCAACACTCACATTTATACAATCCACACATGGGATCATTATCTCCCACAAACCTCAATGGTACAACAAATGTGAGTATGCCTAGTCAAAAGACTAGAACACCTTTCCTTATGGTAGATCTAAATACAAAACTACAAATCTATCAACCGAACAATCAATGCATGAGCCTTCAAACGAACAACGTCATCTCATCAAATCCCAACATGCCAAATGTGAATATACCAAGTACAACTTTACAAAACATGAACATTTTGAACCCAAACTTGGTAAAATTTGGGATAGATATGTTTGTGAATCATACAAATGTTGTTCAAAGTCCAAACAATATGTTAACAACTCCATGTATTAATTGAAGTCAAGGTAACACCATGCAAAATCAAAGTTACCTAAATCAAGGCAATGTGATTCCCAACACCAACAATGTTCAATCTCAACCTATTATGCCAAATATGAACATCATCCCAAATCAGTACATTGTCCAAAATCAATTTGTCCATGATCCCATTCAAAAACCACAAGTATGCATCTCGAATTTGCTTGAACAAAAACCAAATCAACTATATCAAGGGAGTCAAGATGAAAATCAAGATCAAATTTGGTGAGATCAAATTGCTACACTTACCAAAATAGTTGAGTCATTGCGCCAAGAGACATCTCCACCACCATTACCCATATCAATGTCATCCCTTGGTTTAGGGCTTCCCCCTTTACCTAGCACCAATCACTCCATCCAATTCAATCCACCTAACACCAATCAAGCCATCACATCGAATCCTTTGAATATACCATTGACATTGCACCAACAAATGGTATCTAATTAAATGACAATATCAATCCCGACAAATGAAAATATGGTCTCCCAAGGACCTATCACCTTGATCATTTTGACCATTCCTATCACCTCGATCACTCCAACCACCCTTATCACACCCATCATATCTCAAACCCTCACGATCACTCCAAACGTATCTCAACAACTTGTCACTACATCCAACACAATTCCAAATCCACCACCACTACCACCAAAACTGAACGCAGCAAGACAATGTAACATTGCACTAAAAGCTCACCAGGCCTACCAAAAGGCCGTCCAACAATATCTGGCCACGCAACAAGCAACACAAGCTCAACAAGTGCAACAAGCCTCTCAAGTTGCACAAGCCTCTCAAGCTATCCAACAAACACAAACACGAAAAATGATAACTATTGAGGATAATGATGAACATTCAACCACTGGTGATAGCATTGACAATCTCCCCACCACAATTGTTGAAAGCAATGATCAAGATCTATCTATCAAAGATCACATTAAAGATGTTTCTATCTCGTCTGAAGATCAAATCAGCATACATCAAGAGTCACTTTTCAATCGTGATCAAAATCCACCAACAATACCCAACAATGATCCAATTCAGGAAAAGTCAACATCACTTGACCCTATGGTTGAAGACATTCACAATCTCTTTGCCACAATTATTGAAAACAATGTTCAAGATCTCTCAATTAAGGAGCACATTGAGGATATTTCTACCCCATCTGATGATCAACTCACCATACATCAAGAGCCACTTTTTAGTGATCTATTTCAAAGAGTGTTAGAATTATTTGATCCCATTGACATAATCTACGATCCATCGACCAATGATCATATTGAAAATGTTTCTACGTCGCCTTATGAGTTAGAGGACATATCTCAAGAATTTATGCCAAAGCATGATCAATGTCTTTCACCAAAGTCTAGCAATGGTCCTTTCCAAGATATATTGACATCCTTCAACCTTATGGTTACAGATATTGAAGGAACCCTGAACTTGACACTTGAGGATATTGAACCACTTACCATGTCTAATGACGACATCCAAGAACCCTTTGTAAGCAATCCATCCTTTGAAACTAACCCATGTCAAGAACTTGATCCAAAGCATGTCAAAAACAACTCCAAAATCATTCAAGATCAAGAATTTGTATCTTTAAGACACTACAATAATCTAATGGACACTCTCCTATCTATGCAAGATGTTCATATCCATGTAGCACATACTCCTCCATCTACCCATGATATGCTTTCTGTGGATGGACACGTAGATGATCTTCATTCAAAATAGGATTCTTTTACTCCTAACATTGTTACACAAAAAGAGCAAGTTATTGAGTTGTCAACATTAGGATAAAATATATCCCAAATTCAAAATGAGGACATCAGGTATGTGGATATCCAACATTATCTGCTCAAGGAAACAAGTCAGACAGAACGGTATAGTTCAGAGTTGGTAGAGCAGCAAATGGAAATAACATCATCTGCAATGGTTATTTATTAGAGAATGCATTCTAAACAAGAGCTCTCATAACAGGGAGAATCAAAGCATGAAGGTAATATTTCCACAATACTGGGGGCAACTATGTCTCAAGAAAATGACAACATAGGGAGCACGAAGACTCCTTATGATGAAACAAGTTCCAATACTACAACCAACCACGTCACGAATCTTCATCCACCCATCACCCCATCCACGAATTGGGACCAACATCAACAGAAATATTTGAATCAAAGCACAAAGAACGTTATCAAATAAAAAGAAGAAAAGAAGAATAATGGACAAATCAAATACACATGGATGCCAAATAATACAAAGAAAGATTATCCCTATCAAACTCCATTAGTCAAAGAAACTATAGGGAAAAAATAAAAGAGGGAAAAATATCCATCAAAGATGTCCACAAAAACAAAAGTAAGCTTTTCAAGCAACATGCAAAGTGTATCAAGAAATTGGTCCTAATTCCATGCACACTTTTGTATCCACCCATCATTGCTCAACTTCCCAAGTTTGAAGAGTCAAAGATTCCAAGCTATCAACCAATCCATATTTTATCCCTAAAAACACTCCATCCACGCCTCTGCGCATGATATCAAATTACCAATTTGACCATGGTGGGCAACAACCCTTCATCATAAGGATTCTGAAGGCACTCTATCGCGATGTATGCACAAAGATAGAGCTAACCCCAATATCAATGAAGCAAATCAAGAATCCCAAAAGTTGTATTCAAGTGCACATATCTTAGCAAAGCAGCTTCTTCAAGCAGGATACCGATGGAAAATTATGACAGAAGCGTCTACATCAACACCACCAGGTGGGTCAGCATGAATCTTTCAGAAAAACCAAAAAAATAAAAAAAATATGAAAATTAAAAAAAAAATCAGAAAAAGGATTGAAAAGAGTAAAGAAAAAATCGTCCTCTAGTGAAAACCACTATGGTTGCGCTTTGGGAAAGACTGTGATGAAATCCTGGAAAATAGGCATCATGAGTAAAATTGAGCATCTATGTGCGCCAGTTCAGATGAAAGCATCTCATCCCATCCATAATAAATCTAGCATTCCATCCATCTTAGCCATAATAAATCCAGTTATCCAATCCATTTACATCCATCATCCAAGTTATCTTGATCTTGATTAAAGTTTGGGGTACACTTTACAGCTGCTTATGGTAAACATCTTGACATGGGTCATTTTCATTGATCCCATCCTACCCAGTGTTATCTGAGCCATGAAGCATTATCCAAATAAAAAATTCCTTCATCCAAACACTTTATCTTATCACAAGATAATCCTTGGCATCCTTTGCATGCTTACCATATCCATCCATCCATATACCTATCCAAGCATCTATCCATAACATTCCATACATTGCTAGACACTGGGGGCAGATATTCACATCTTGCTTCAAGAATAAATCTTGATCTATATCCTCCAACTTATGTGATGATCTGAACATTGGCAAACGTGAAATCAAATTGGTCAAGCATTTGCAATCCAAAATCTGAATCACTAGCCCATGGCATATTTTGATGAGAAGACATTCCTTATCAGTCTTCATCTTTTGTTGAACATCAATCCAAACAAACAAATATTAGTCACATCTAACGCACCCTTCAAACGTCACATCAAATCATTTGAACAACTTTTGTTCCAAAATCAAGCTTCATCAATCATGATCAATCAAATCCAATCAAAAAAATCATCATCTTGGGATATCCATCTCAATCCTCATGTTGCTTAACACTATCCTTGCATTGTTGTGCATCCTCAACAATGTTATCATCATCAATCCCGATCATTCAAATCCTTGCATTGTTGTGTATCCTCAACAATGTTATCATCATCATCAATCCATCAATTCGATCAATCAACCTTAGCTTAGTTTTCAACAATATCCCAAAATAGAGAACTGATATCGTCACAGATGTCCATATCCAAAACGTCAAAATTGTGCGAAAAATCCAAAAACATCCAAAACACATCAAAATCCAAAAAAAATCCAAAACACATCAAAATCCAAAAACATTCAAAAAAACAAAAAAAAATCCAAAAACATTCATAAAATCTCAAAAAACCCCAAAACATTCAAAAAATAAAAAATCAAAACATTTGTAAAATCCTGCAAAAACCAAAAACAACGTCAACACATTCCAAAAACATCAAAAACATCCAAATATTTGAAAAAATCCATTTGTCTCATCTCGCTTTCACTCAAAATAATCAATCTTCCATAATAAACTAATCATCACCTTCATCCTTTGGCAAAAAAAAATAGAAACAACCACATCAATTTTCAAAATCAAACTTCAAACGTAAAATCAAAAGCAAACAACAAACCTTTAAATGCAAAAATCAAACTCTTGATCATTTTCAAACATGTCAGTCAACCTTATATCAACAACCTATCAATCAACTTATCAAACCATCATCATCCTATACAATGCATGTCCTAGGATATATCGTTCCGACAATGGGCATCATTTTGGATATCACTTGGATTCTTATCCTATCAAAACACATCCCTCTGGCTGGAGGTATGAAGAACATTGGCTTGTTTGCATACTTGATCTCTTCTTTTGATTTATCTTATTGCGCTCATTCCAAGGACCTCTCGATAATATCCAAACAAAGGATTTAGAGAGATAGGAATGGGGCAACGATCATTATCCTTTTGTCTGTTGTGCTTGTTGGACATTCTTGTAAAATAACTTGGAAAATACTTGCTTTGTTAGGTGCGTCCTAGCAAGGTTTTCGTATTTCAAGTGTGAACAAGAATACACCTATTTATTTTTCAAGTCAAAGTCAATCTCACTAGGTGCAACGCCATCTTGGTTCTTTATACCTTGATGTATCGCACCTATGTGTGTTATCAAACGTAAGGTAAGTAGCCCTTTTAAAATCCCAATCCTTGATAAACAAATCATCATCTATCATCATCAGCATCTCTAATAAAGTCTCATCAGATCATGGACTTGTTGGATCCTCTTGTCATCATCTCATTTCTTCTTTCTTCTCTCTGCGTAAACATAACATCACCAATGCATCCATCATACATCCATCTTGCATCCATCCTGCATCCACAAACCATCAACATTCAGCATATCATCTCACTTACATAGTCATCATCATAATATAGATCTGTTAGTCTAAGCATCTGCATAAAACATCCATTGCATAATCATAACATATCACATCATCTATCTCAACCATCTCATTTGCATCATCATCATAATCATCCATACCATCCATTTTGAACTTATTTATTGTGAGATCGACCCTCAAATCGAATCTTTTCGCTCGATCTCTCAAGGGGGCAATATACTAGTGTACTTCTTTCTGATGGGGCATCTGAAAAAGTCATAAATTTTTTTAATTTTGATCATGGCAAGTTTATTCTTTGAACCAATGCAACAAGTACATTACTTCAAAGAGGGGAAAAATGTAGACACATGAAATTGACATCATGCATTTAATTAGTTCATATTCGCCCATCAATTAAATAAACCAAGTTTAATTGATTTAATCTCTAAGGATCATCCATCTAAAATTAAATAAATTAACTTTATTTAATTTGATCCTATCATTATCCCCCCTTAGCTAAATAAATCAAATATTTATTTAAGTAAATCTTTATCACCTTTCATCTCCCTTTGATTTGATTTAAATCCCTAAATCTAAGTCAAATGGGTCAAAAACATCTAACATCATCTTAATTAATCTAATCCATAATTAAATGCTAATCCTAATCACTTGTATTCTCTAGATTTTGCCAATTGCACATGAAATTGCATTTAATTGATTTATCAAAATCTTTATTTACTTTCAACTTGGCATAAAGGGAGAATATTCTCCAAGTTTGAATCTCCCCCCAATTTGACATGTACATCCAACAAAGCATTTATGAGGCCTTACATGTCTCTTACATGTCTCTTGCACAAGGTCAAACTTAACATTTAACTCTCAATTTCAAATTTGAATCTCCCCCTCTTTGGCACATTGGCCAAAACTTGCACATTCCTCAACCTATCACAATGTGACAAGTGGCTTCATCTCATTGGTCAAATATTTATCCCACATTGCTCTATTTTGAGCACTCTTAGCATTTGACATTTTATAAATAGAAGGCTTATTTTTCAACAAATCCCCCACAATCTTAGCATTTCATCTCCACAATCTTAGCATTTCATCTCCATGACTCATTCAAGCTAGGACTCATCATCATTGATCATCAACATATTATCAACATATCATGGAGCTTAGCAAGGATTGGGAAAGGGCTTCTTTCCACAGAAGTACCAATCCACTATGAGATTGGATGTTTTATATGCCTTAGTTTTTCTTGTAATTTGTTTTCATTTTAAAGCATGATTTATTATTTCATAGGAATCTTGGGTTTTCTTGTTTTGAAATGACTAACTAAGCTAAGTATGGTCATGGATTGAAATAATGCAAATCTAGGGTTCACAATTTCTAGATTCAATTATGTTCTACGGATATTCTTAGCAAGCTCTGAGGTGTCCAATGATGGTGAAAAACATGGATGCAACAACTCATCATTGAAAATAGGATGCAGTATTAGAAGTATTGGTAGATTGAGCTCATAATTATTTTCACCAATCTTTTAAGGGTGGTTTATAGCCCATATTGAAGAGGATGAATTTTCTTTTTTGGTCCCTAAATCCATTGTTTATGTAGATGAATCCACACCTTGTCTCCAACCTAAAATTGATGAGTGTATGATGCTTATTATGTCATACCTTGTACTTATAATTGGTGTGATGTAGTATCTCATGAACTTGATTTTGGATATTGTGAATCATTTCAACAAACGTTGATGCCTTATCTATCTTCTTCTCAAAATGTGGTAATAGATTATGTAGCATGACTAGTAGTGATACACCCACATGAGCCAAAGGTTGGTACCCATGACATGCCTCAAATAGATTGTGCCTCGTTGAGCCATATAATTCATGATTTGAAACTATGTTATATATATGGTACAAGTTCATCCCATGTACAAGGATTCTTTAAATGATACATTCATAGAATGTGAATGATGATGCAATTCATCGCCTTAGTTTTCTAATTTTTCTATGGATAGAATATGGTAGAGTTTATCAACCTAGCGTCCATCATGGCTCATAGTAATGGAAACCTTACTATATCTATTAGAGATGATACTTTCTGGAAAACTAAAATGGAACCAAACATTCTCAAAGAAAAGATTGGTCCCTTCTTGCATGCTACGATGATGATCGTTTTTGAAAATTTATCTACCACCACATACGCATAGTCATGACCAAGTTTGGTAGTGGGAAGGCATGACATGAAGTCCATCAAATTTGAGTGTTAGGTCTTATCAAGAATAGGAAGACTCATATAAAATCCTTATTTGTACTTTTTAGGCTTTGCAATGGCACAAGATGTATAAAACCAAATATTTGAAGTGACATCATGATGCACTTTTAGGAAAAAAACCTCTAGAGTATAATAATGGATTTTTCCTACTCCAAAGTGTCTTTCTTCCCATATCATCTTTTGTTGTTTCGTAGTAGGAACACATATGTGACCCATGTGACAAAGAATTACATCTTGAAAGTAAAAATTAGGGACTCATTTACCTTTTATTATCCTTTTGTATGTGTCACCAAAATCAAGGTTAGTGTCATACAACTAGGGCCAATATGATGTTTGGTGACCACAAGAATCTAACACTATTGTTTGGGTTGTTATTGGAGGTCTACTCAAGTAGTCTACAAATTTGTCCTAACTTCCTTTCTTATGGTGAATGTTGAGATAAAATTGTTGTACGCAGGTAGACCATCTTTGATGCTTTTCATTCTATAACTTTTCTTGTGTTTGCATAAATTGAAGAGGATTGTGGTATGTGTTGGAACCTTCAGATTTTGGAAAAAAATTGGCAAAATTTGGAGTTCCAATGATGAGAAAAATGGATTGCAACACTCATAAATGCACCTATGAAATCTACTCCAATGACCTATTTTGGAAAATCATAAATTGAAGCATGTTCAGTTCCTTGCCAAATCACTTGACAAGCATGTTTATCTGCCATATGTAAGTGTGTACACCTGATTTCAACTTCCTACGATCAGATTTGATAGGGTTTTGAAGCACCAAGTTGGAGGGTTCTAGAAGAGTTTATTGTCTACACATTATTAAATTTTCCAAGGAGGTCAACTTTGGAGGACAAAATTTATGAGTTGGATGATTTTCATGACAAACCAATTGATGTCTCGTATTTTCCCCATGTTAATATACCTTCATGCAAATTTTCAAAGCCCTAGCATTTCATTTGATATTTTTTCTGAATTAAAAGCAAATGGAGTTTTCACAGTCTTGATGGCGTTTTCACAGTCTTGATGGCCACATCTCTAGAAAGTTTCAAAAGAGTCAACTTTGACCTTTAATATTTTGTGAAAGAAATGGATTGGTGAAGAAACCTTCAGCACACATGTTCATTGGACTTAAATGAACTAATTCCCCAAGTGATAGCTTTTTGAGAAGATATCTAGTATTTTCAAGATGGCACTTTGGTGAGTTCAAGCTAGTTTTTGATAGGTGTAGTTTCAAAAAAGGCTAGATTAGCTATTTTGAACATTAATATCTTGCAATCCTAATTAATTCATGCAAATTTGTTTGGAAATCATGTTCCCATATCATTGATTTACATGTTAGTACAATTTCATGGTTTCAGGAGAATGTTTGATCAATTTTCTAGGATGATTCTAGAGGCTCCTTGACTCATTCTAGTCATAGTGCAAAATGTGAGAAATCAAAATCTGATAACTACCCACTTCAATTTGGGATGCATTTCAAAAAAAATTATGGAGTTGGGGATGAAATGTTGGAAAGGCTTCAATAGAGACATGATGAATTTGTGCATGGACAACCTGTTTGGTAGCTACTTATTGCATATTTATCATGCCAAAGTTGTATTTCTTTAGTTACTATCTCTGATAATGGATCTCATTCACATGCCATTTTGGACCCTTTCACTATCTATATTGTCTCTCTATATATTATACTCCAATGTGCAACTTACTATAACTGGCATTTCATACACAAATAATAACATTGAAATGCCTTATGATGTGAAGGGGAATGTTGTATATGAAGCAAATTCAAAGGAGAGGTTAGAGGTAAACAACATAGAAAAAAAGGGCCTAGTACAAAATATAACCTGAATCACATTATGAATGTAACATATGAACCCTTGAATGAAGTGAAAATTTCTAATTTTTCACCTTTTGATAAATTAACTAAGTAATAAGTCATTGCGATAAAAAGAATTATTTTCTTTATTGATAACTTTCAATCAAGATGCATAACATAATTTACAACATAGATTCCATTTCTTTTCAATAATTTCATAAGTTACAACAATACAAGGAAGCATACATTTACATACATAGCTCAATGAGCTTTGGAACAAATAGATATAAGATGGTCCAAGATCCTTCCTTTCAAATCTTGGTTCTTCTTTTGCCTGATGTAGAGGAGAAACATCACTCAAGTGCTTTTTTGCTAACCACGAACTCTTAATGCAGTCCCCGCACATCTATCATCCAATAGATGGCCCTTCCCTTCAATGAAGAGATTGGTAGAGTAACTGATAATGACAACCAACTGAGCATAGTTTTGTGTCCTACATAACTAGAACTTGTAATCCCACAATCGTGGAATAGCATGTAATATTAGATCACAGTGAACTAACAGTGGAGCCAAAGCTCATCACACTACTTTGGCCAAAGTCTTTCATTCAGTATTTTTTACTAAGGGTCATCTATCACATACACTCCTTAGGGCCAATTTGACTTAAGGTCATCTTAAACTACACAACGGTATTTCTTTCAATGGATAATCTATCATATCAGAGATAACCTATCACCATTTTAATCTACTTGGAATAAACCTACTTAACAACGGACTAGCATGTAATATTAGATCATAGTGAACTAACAGTGGAGCCAAAGCTCATCACACTACTTTGGCCAAATTCTTTCATTCAGTATTTTTTACTGAGGTTCATCTATCACATACACTCCTTAGGGATGATTTGACTTAAGGCCATCTTAAACTACACAAAGGTATTTATTTCAATGGATAATCTATCATATCAAAGATAACCTATCACCATTTTAATCTACTTGGAATAAACATACTTAACAAGTACACAAGCTAGGTATTTCTTTCAATGGATAATCTATCATCCCAAAGATAACCTATCACCATTTTACATACTTGGAATAAACCTACTTAACAAGTGAGTACACAAGCTTCCTCCCATACTAGATTAACTATCCTAGGAGTAAACACAAGCTTTCCTAGTTAAATCAATAACTTAGCTAAGTGTATCACATGTGCAGGTATCATGTTCAATCATACCTAGTATACAATACCTATGATAAACACCCATCTCCTATTATAGAGTACTTAAAAGTACATGATGAAAACAACATAAAAACTTCAATTTTCATTTCAAAGATACTCTAATTTCTCTAATACACACACTAGAAAAGACAACTCAAGCATTCATGGAAGACATATCATTCATAAGTAAAACAACAAAGAAGAAGAGATCCTCATGCCTATTATCACTTATCCAAATAAATGATGGCAATGCAGCCTTTTCCAATAGCAGCAAGCTTGATAACCAGCTTCTCTAGAATGTCACAAGGAAACTCTATCTCTCAAGTTGATAGCTTACTTCTCTCAACAACAATCTTCCTCACAATAAAATAGAACTCTCTTTCTCACTCACAAAATAAAATAGAGTATGGATGGAAATAATGTAGTCTAAAGAGTTGCAAGAAGAATGCAAAGATGTGTAATCTTGTGAAAGAATGCATCCCTTCAAATGAAATGGCTCAACCATTTATAGAGCAAAATGGTAACATCATAGCCTACAGTTTAGGCATGATAATGGGCAGCAAGTTCCATGCAAAGCAACACATGAAAAATAACATAAAGGTGGCAACTTCCTAAGTTCATACTTAGTAAAATCACCTACAGGTCGACTTGCAACATTGACAACAATCAAAAGACTTATTCAAATCTACATATGCTCAATTTGAATTGTCTCATGTAATAGATATCTACAACAATTGGGTTTCCAGAGGTGACACCAAATTCATCCACACTCCTCATTGTTGGTGTAGTTTCCCTGCCTTCAGAAACAATCAACTACCAATTCATAACACCAAGCATTATTGACTTGTTTTAGAGAATGAGTCAACTAAGATGTTAAATGTGTTTGACAAATTCATCGAAACATAGGCGTCGATTAAGTCCATACTTGTATCGACATAAGACAACAACTCAAAATGCAATATAAATGTTTCATATTGTGTGATAGTATGAGTGATAATTGGTTTCACAAAATAGTCATAAGCTACTTCTACTAGCCTCTAATAACATAGTATTAAATGACTATAATGAACCTTTATATATCGGCCTCTATCATGATAAGTGATAGTCGATTTTTATTAATATATACATAATATGTTAAATATATATTATTATATATATAATATACATACATATATATATATATATATATATATATATATATATATATATATATATATATATTTAAATACCCTCATGTAAGTATGTATTCGATATATATATATATATATATATATATATAAGAGTACAAGCAAGATAGTATTAACATATAATAAACACAATATATCAAATGTATGCATATATATGTATATATGTATAAAAGCATATGCCTCTATGTACATGTATATGTAGGTATATCTATATTGATGCATCTGTATGACCATGTCCATCTGCCAACGTACACGTGTATCGATACACACATACATATGGATATGTGTATATACTATACATACATATATATATATATATATTTGCATTCAATTCATATGTACCCATTCACAATTACCATCATATTTACGTGTGGTACATATATACATGTGCATATACATGTCGTTAGATCCCGTAAACATGTATGTGCATAAATATACACATACTCCACGTTGTCAATATGATTGTAATAATAGAAGAAAGATCTTAAAAGCTCAACAAATAAACATCACCCAATAATGCATGCAATAGTAAACAAGACTCTTACAATGCAAACATATCAACTAAGGATGACTTACCAACTAACCACAAACTGACTCAACTCAATCATTCTAATGTGGTGTGTGTATGCTCAGGTAGTTTACTTTTACCGGTTACCCGACCAAGATCTTCTCCTAAGTGATACTTCCCCTCTGCCTGGAAGAATGGAACATATACCTGCATCCACTAACACTTGCACACGATAGTCAATTATTCACAACATATGCAATATACATAAAACATCTCAAAAGTTAGAATAATAATTCAATAACCATCCATTCACGTATATGCAGTATTTTTCCATGAAATAACATCAACTGAGATAACATCAAATGAGATAACAAAAAATGAGATAACATTCACATTGATAACAATGTACAAGCACAATTTATTCATCTCTAGAATTCACATTACATTCATATTTACTGTATGTAGTAATAGTAAATAGTAACTACACAATTGGGGTGTAACAATGAACTCCAAGAGACTGAAAGGCTCTAACCATAATATCTATAAATTTCATACATGGGATTCATTATACTCTTACATTGTCTGAGGATTGTGTAAAGAGGGTCCTAACGATGTTGAATTTAATCCATCTACTCTAACTTGGAAGTAGATATATGAAAAGTAACCAGAGCTCCAAGATTCTAAGGCTACTAGGTTGTTGGGTGTTGATCACAATATACAACTAAAAAACCACCATGAAGAGGAATTAATAACCCCAACTCCAATAGATACAAAATCATCATGTATTGATGAGGAAGGAAAATCTAACATTCACATGGACACTAAGCATGTTGATATTATTCTTGGTTCAAAAGATGCAGAGTCATTTATTGATTCTCTAGAAGAAAAAGTTCAAAATGGCATTTCTAATGTAGAAATTGATTTGGGTGCACCAACAAAACACCTTGTCCAATTCTTGGTACAAATTTTAGAGGCCCACTACATCGATTCATCTATGGTATACACACATGTGTTAAATGGGAAGTCATGTTGTTAAAAGAATTGTAGATATTGCAAAGCTTCACAATTATTGATTTCCTCATACCACGTTTGTATATTAAGATGAATAATTTTTATACTATAACGGTCTATGAGAAGGATGCAGAAGTTGTCAGAATGCACAAGACCGTATTAGGGAAATCAGGATTTCATAAGGGAATGGATCTTTATTTTCAAAGACATGATGGACAAATAGTAACTTGTGAAGATTTCTTTGATGCTCTGTGTGATGCCAAATGTGTAGATTTTTTTAATTCCTTGGTACTCACAAGATGGAATTCCTGTTCTAAAATGACATTGTCCTATGATTTTAAGGCTCACACATTCACACTCAAGTTAACACGACAAATTCCTCCTACTTCTAGTTATCTTGTTAAAGAACCATCGATGATTTCCTTGTAGAATGTTGTGTGACATGCTCCATCAAACTAGAGCTTGTGGCTATGATGAAAGAATGTGGAATATGGGATTCTTATAATGTGAAGGCACAAACATTTAAAATAGTTGTTTGGCAATCTGTATACTTCTTGAAATTGATGACATTGTGAGTGGCATAAGGAAGAAAGGATAGTAACAAAGGAGAGGGTGTTACAATTACAAGTAAGCATGCATGTTAATTGTAGTCTCATGCAATACAAATCATGGGTTATGCATGTGAAATGTGAAGTGAAGATCTGAGCCTAAATGATTTATCAATTGTGATCAGTGCAGTTTTGTTGAGCAACTACTATGTGAGATAGTACTCCATATTCTAAGCTTTAGTGGAACTGAACCCTACACATTGTAGGTGTATCCTATCAGTTCAATATTTTGGCAGTAAGCCACTATCATTGTATCTCAAGGTGGTTAGCCATCTTTTGTACTCAAGTTGTGATCCTTTTAAGGACATTGAATCCTGGTAGTGAGCTCTGTAATATTTTGTATCCAAATATAATATATTGTGAGTTAACCCTCATCGTGGATTTTCCCTCATTGAGTTTTCCGCGTAAAAATCCTGGCGTTCATGTGTATGGTTGCATTGATTTGTTTTTATGTTCCTTCTTGTTGATTTAGTTAGAATTGAGATAATGTTTAAATGGATGTTAATATGGTTTTATGAAATAATAATTCACCCCCCCCACTCTCAGTATTCTGGATGTTCAAAAAATTATCTGTTCACTATAGCTTAGGTGTACTTACATTAATTAGATTAGACAACATCTTGTCTAATTGAATGTGAAACCTTTTATGCCTCTAGAGGTTACCTAGTTGTTTGGTAAATATCACGTGGATACCTTTTGGGTTTGGAAGACTTTTCATCTCACCTCAAAGGTCACTTTTGTAGTCTTTCAACACTTGTCACCAAGGTTGATGACTTGGTCAAATAGGTTGTTGGTTTGCACATTTCAAGTGATCCAAAGATTGACACCTATAGGACACTTGTCTACTTATTTGTGCCACATCATGGGGCACTTATCAATCCACATGATAGGTGGATTGCCTCTTCCTTGCCTATATATGCAAGTTCATATTGTACATTTCAATCAACTCTTTATCAATCTCTTTGATAATGTGAATTAGGCTCATTGTGTACAAGTGTTTTTGTGGAAGCACAAGGTTTTGCTATTATGATCTTGGATTTAAATCCTAACAAGGACATTTGTTTTCACACCATGTTTGAGATTTATGCACCTAGGTTAAATTAAAAAGGGAATACAACATGTTTTTACATAGTCAAGTCAAGAAACCTTGAGTCATGAAGTGTGGAAACTCTTGAGTTCCGCATTTCAATAAGTAAAATATTTCTTTATAGAATTTGAAGTAATATGAATCTTAGTTCTTTTAATAGTTCTAACAAAAGAAAATCTAATCTTGCAAAGATAAATAAAGGTGTTAAAAATGTCAATGAGAATTTATTTGAGCTATATTTGGATACCATACCCCTAAGAAAGTTTTTGAAAAAATGATGAGTGGTTAACAAGAACTCTTGTCATATAAAGATCATTTTAAAATGACATAACATGTAAATTAAAAGATGCACTAAAGCTAGTCTAGTTAAAAACATTACACAACAAAGGCTATAACTATGAACCAAGTTAAGATATAAGTTATTAGAAAAAATTTCCAAGCATTGGAAACTTGATTCTTAAAAGGGGAGAAGGGTCTTCTTTTAATACAACATATTTTGGATTAGTTTCCAACTAATTTTTAACAAAGAAGATTTGATGGGCTTGAATTTTGTCAATTATGGAGAATAGCAATTGCATGATTTTAAATCATTTGATTGAGATGATTATTCTTTTGCAGTCTCTCTCTCCAAGGACTAATTAACCATTGAAAACAAGAACTAGAATCATGCAAGATGTCTATGATGAAGAATCAATATTGTATATGTCCATACAATACTAATGCAAGACAATAATAGATAATATTTTTCATATTTTTTTTCCTTTAAATACACAATATTATATTCTCTAATCAAAATATTTATAGCACTCAAATTAATAAATAATTATTCAATTTAAAAAATAGATTGACTCAAAATAAATAACAAATTATTTGAATTTGAAAAATAAATCTGCAATTATAATTATGTTCAAAGATAAATCTACTCCACAATAATATTAAAAAAATAATAAAACTAAAAGAATTCGTACTACTTTATTTTTATAACTAAAATAATATAATTTAAAATTACAAAATATGAAAATAAAATCAATTTATAGCAATAGAAAATAATTCAAGTACCAAGACATCTTAAAGTTAAAACAACATGTCTATGGGGTGCACAAATTAAATAGAGAGGAGAGGACCGAGTAGTTGAGCATGTTTCAATAATTGAGATAGTAGTTGTTTATATAATGTCCAATAGTTGTGACATGACTACCCTAACTTAAACAAAATGTATTCCTTTGATCTAAAAAGCAACCAATCATGTGATGCCACATCAGTGCTCAACTACCCATGATGCGAATGCACAAGTATTGGTAGCACATTTGTTTTTGGGCCTTTTTGGACACCTTGCCAAAAAGCATGTTGATGTGACATCATATTTGATGATGTGGCCTTGAAGCGAAAGTTATAAGTAGGGAACTTGCCAAGTAAGTTGCTGTAAAAAAATTGAAATGATTTGAAATTTCCACGTAGAATTTTGAGAAGCGTGAAGTTAGGGTGCACAACTATTGGGTCCTCTCCTATAATACGAAAAAAAGGAAAAGAAATGGTGCATGGGCACTTTATTCCTCTACGTTGTTGTTATCAACGTGGCCTCCGAAGTTTCCCATCAATTATGGATCTAAGATCTTTAGACGTGCCCTTAGGATTGAGAAAGTAGCACCTCACTTTATTCCACAGTACTAGACAAATTGTCGGTGATGATGGGAAGATATGAGAGAAATGGTCAAAAGAGTGTGATCAGAAGCAGGCTCTGACCCACCAGACCACCTTACTTCACCCCCACACTAGACAAATTTACACGTGCACTTATATGGAATATATGACTAAAGGTGGAGAGAGAAATGGTCAAACTTACGTGGAAATTTCTACATCGTGAGTGGTTTCATCATTTTTCCTTAAATAGGTAAAAGAAGAGTTACATGGACTTTAATCTGACAAGTAAAACCCACGCAGTCCCAAAGCAGCTGCACGGTTAAGGAATCTTTCATAGAAATTTTTGAATGTCGTTTTGTACTTTTCATTCAGTTGTGGGAAAGGAATGTATGCTTTATGAAAACTGAGCATTGTCTATGCTTTATGAAAAGAAATTTCATATTTTATAAAAAGAAATCAATTATAGATATTTTTTCAATGTAACGTTTTTCAAGTAGTTATTTTTCATTCATTTATTATTTCATTGTTGTATTCTTTAAGTTTAGAAGTGCAAATAAATTTTTCAATGTCAGAGCATTTTTTCATAGAAATTTTGGAATGTCTAGTATGCTTCATGGAAAATAAATCTTTCATAGAAATTTTTGAATGTTGTATTCTTCAAGAAATTATGTTTTTCATTCATTCATTATTTAATTGTTGTATTCTTCAAGTTTACAAGTGGAAAAAGAATCTTTTAATGTTAGAACATTTTTTCATAGAAATTTTGGAATGTCTAGTTTGCTTCATGGAAAAGAAATCTTTCATAGAAATTTTTAAATGTTGTATTCTTCAAGCAACTGTGCTTTTCATTCATTCATTGTTTTATTGCTGCATCCTTCAAGTTTACAAGTGGAAAAGGAATCTTTCAATGTCAGAACATTTCTTCATAGAAATTTTTGAATGTTGTATTCTTCAAGCAACTATACTTTTCATTCATTCATTATTTAATTGTCGTATCCTTCAAGTTTACAAGTGAAAAAGGAATCTTTCAATGTTAGAACATTTTTTCATAGAAATTTTGGAATGTCTAGAATGCTTCATGAAAAAGAAATCTTTCATAGAAAATTTTGAATGTTGTATTCTTCAAGCAGCTATGCTTTTCATTGATTAATTATTTCATTGTTGTATCCTTCAAGTTTATTAGTGGAAAAGGAATCTTTCAATGCTATATGCTTCATTAAAAATGAGCATTTCTTCATACAAATTTTGGAATGTCTAGTATGCTTTATGGAAAATGAATCTTTAAAAAAAAAATTATTTTCAAACATAATGTTTTGTGGAGATTCCAAATTTTGAATTGGTTTTTAAAATTAAATAAGAGTCAAAAGCATGTGAAATTTTTAAAATTGTTAGTGGTTTTATTATATTTTCAAATAATAGTAAAAAATGTGGAAATTTCAAAACTATCACTAGTTTTACTTACTTTTGAAATAATAGTCAAAAGTGTGTTGAAATTTCAAAATTGCTAGTGGCTTTATTTTTTTGAAATAATAGTCAAAAGTGTGGAAATTTTAAAATTGTCAATGACTTTATTTTCTTAAATAATATAAAAGTGTAGAAATTTCAAAATTGTTAGTGGCTTTATTATTTTTTCAAATAATAGTCAAAAGTGTGAAAATTTCAAAAAATAAACAAATGTGTTGTAGTAGTATAATACTATATTTTTGAAATATTCTAACAATAGATTTTATTATCTTTGTCACAATGAAAGTTCTAAATATTTATTTTCATTAATATGATATATTATGTCAATTGAAATGCTAATTAAATTAATTATATAATTTTATCATATTAATTATAATAAATATTTGAATATAATATAATTATAATTTATATTACTTTTTATAATCAATAATTTAATATAAATATTAAGGTTACTATATCAATTACATTAGTAATATTTATTACAATACTTATTAATACATTATATATGTTGTTAATATGATTGAATCTATGCTTATTATGTTTAGGAATTTGCACAATTTTAGTGAATGCCATTAAATAATTATAATAGCTACTAAAATTTTAGCAACCTTAAAATATTGACAATAAAACATAAAAATGTGGATACCCTAAGCTTAATATCCACAACTTAGGGTTAATGTTCCAACATTTCTAAGATTTCACTAGGATGAAAATCAACAAGGTGAATAGATTGACTTACAACCTCTAAGGTGACTAAATCACACCTAGATCTGATCCTTTTGAGTCTTATGAATGAATTGGAAATGATTTGGAATGATTGCCCTAATTAGACTATACGACCTAATATGTAATTTGCGAAATCTTGAAGATAAATAAACAAAAGCAAGGATTTGCAAGTAGATATGGAAAGTGCAAACTAATGTGTACCTATCACCAAAATTTGGACAAAGCATGCCAAGGGGACTTAGTCACCTAGGGGCGAATGGGTCTTTGATAGGGGGTCCTAAAACTATTTTTGCAATCCTCTGGTTTTGGATCTAAGCTCTTGATTCTTGGTTGTAAACTTGTCAAAATTTCATCAGTAAACTCTATAATTGGGTTTTTGTGGCTCGACAACTTTGATGACAACAAATGTAACAATTGACAATGTTCCTTCCATCTTCCTTTGATCCTTTCCAAACCTACAACCTACACATTCAAAGAGGGAGAAAATGTAGGTCATTTCGGGGCTTGCCTTAGTCAAACCCTGTGTAAGTGTTCCCACTTCCATAATGGCAATGTTAATGATAGAAATGATAATCGAAAGGAAGTAATGATGAAATCATAAAAGTGTTGCAATTCACCACTCTTTAATGGATTCTTTGAAGGATTGAATTCATACACATCACCTCAAGGATTTGGATCTTTCTTTGCTTGAATTCTTGAATGCTTTGGAGACTTGCAATAAGGGTTAGCCTTCATAAAATAGGAACACACATAAACTCACCTAAAATTTGACATGATGTTGGATCTTGGATTACTACAATAAATCTTGAAATACTGCTCTTGAAAATAATGCTTGATCATAAATTTTCCTTAGTGCTTGAGAATGCTTATTAATAATCCTTAGATTTCAAATGATAAAATAACTAGGTATTTATAGGTGTTTATCCAATTTCTTAAATAATAGATTCTAAAAGCCGACACTTCATATCTGAATTTTGGTTGTTCAAATGCCACCAAAAACATATTTACATTTGGGTCCTGGCTAAGAAGGGGGACCCATTCCCGCATGGGTAAATGTATCTTAGCCCAAATTTATAGGACACGCAAAGTCAGGGGCAATTAATGATTGGATGCATTTATTCAATGCTTGTCCTCCTTCAATAAACGGTAAAAATTAGGCTTCAAAATGCATAATTTGAAAAATTAGAAGCTTAATTAAGTCCAATAATTAGGGGGCCAAACATAATGTGAAATTGTTAAGGTATATAATTTTCTACACTACATTTATCCCCCACTTTAGTGAGAGTGTGAACTTACGCTCCAACTCACACTAAAGTAGAAAAATATATGTCAAGAGGGGTTCTATTGTCCAAATGTTGGAGAGATAGGATGGCAAAGGATAAAGGGGGCAATCAAGTGCCCAAGATCTAAGACCCCATGGAAAACCAACATAAGAACAAAGGAACACACATGCATGATATGAAGCAATACGAGATACACAAACATACATGTCATAAGGACATGAAGCGTACATGACCATAAACACAAAACACAAGGTCAGTACTAAGAGATTTGAGTCGTTAAGGAAAAGAGACCTCAACCTTAAATTGTCTCAAATGCCAAACTTCATACATCAAATAAATGTTAGCTCCCATGAGGACTGAAGTCATATGTTGGAAGATCAAGGAGACTGCCATTAATGATGTTATTATGGCAAGATGAGCATGTTGTATGATCTAGTGTTGTCATTGATGTCAACATAGTTGTGGATCATCTTTGCATAGTTTTAAAGTATTAATGAAGACCTTTGTACAAGATAAGTTGATCCAGTATGTTTGGCTCCACAAGAAATTGACTAAGTGTCAATTTTGACAATTACTGTATGACAATTTTTGGGCCCGCAATACATTGTAAATAAAGATAAAGCTTTGTGATTCTAATTGAAGGTTGATGAACATCAAATATACCTAAATTAAAGATATTTTGAGGTTTGGTGAAATATCATGGAAGATATGGATGACAAAGTTCAACTCTTTGTGTTACAATCACTTTTGGTACAGAGTGTTGGCATGAGAAATGTCGCGTTTCTTCACAAATGAACAATTTTGATTATGATGCTAAAGATAAGTTTTTGGATGTCGGTCGAATCAGATTTCCAAGTGGGATAGTGCTTTTGGCTCCACATGTGGAAAATTGGGCATACAATTGAGGTTTTTTGTGTTTAGGTCTTATTTGGGACCAACCTAACATGTTTTGTGTTTTGTGAAGGATAAATGAAGTTTTTATGTCTTATGGTGGACCTATCCTGACCTATCCCAAGGTAAATTGAATTTTGAATTAAGGCACGAAGAATGTATAAAGTGTTTTGAGTTGACAAATTTAATTTTACGTGTTGCATCCAATTAGGCCAACCTAATTGATGTTACACTCATAGTGGATATATATAGTAGATTGATTTTGATGCTTTGGTATATACCATGCTAGACAAGTGATAGAGATGTGACTGATGAGTGAGTGAAGTGAAAAATTGATAAGAGGTGTGCAAATTTAGAGCAGAGCAGAGTTTGGTCCTATTTAGTGTTGAGTTTATTTTTGTACTTCATTGGAACTATATTCCAACATTTATAATAGTTCAATAAGTTGTAAGCCACACCTTCTATCTTTTATCTTTTTCTCTGTGGGTAGTGTGTCCACTAGACAATGAGTGCACCTATAGTGAGCATTTATGTAATATACTATATCTGGCTATAATATATTATGAGCTAGCCCTTATCATACTTTTTCCTATTTTGGGTTTTCCACATAAAAATCCTAGTGCCTATGTGTTGTGTGATGTGATTATTTCATGCTTTCATTCATAATTGTAGTTGAATCTATTGTGATAATTGGATGGCTAATATTTGAGTGGTTTAATAAAATGTCGATTCACCCCCCACTCTCAGTATTCTAGGTGTTCAACAATTGGTATCAGAGCTTGGCTCCCTACAAGAAGCTTTATCGCTTCGAGAAGATCTTGGAAATTAAATACATGGCTAATAGAAAGTTTCCTATACCTTTGGTAGGAACTCCTGCTAATGGAAGAATTAAAGAAGATTGCATACTTTACAAAGATGAAGAACTTAAAGTTGCTCTTGAAGATCTTGACAAAGCTGAAAGTGAGAACAAAGATCTGAAGGAAAATGTTAAAAAAGCAAATGAGTGCATCAAAAAGTCTAGAGAGAAAATCAAGAAGTTCAAAGAAAGGTATAAGGAGGTCAGTGAGAAGCTAAAGCAAGCAAATGAAACCATCACTAAACTAAAGGTACAAGCTGAAGAAAACAAAAGAATTGAAGATTTTTTGAATGCAATGGTGAAAATAAAATCTAATGAATGCATAAAGCCTGAACAAGATGTGGTAGTTTTGAGATAAGATCTAGAGAAAGAAAAAGTCTTGAAGACAAATTCAAGACAAGTTCCAAAATGCTTGATGGGTTGATTACAAGTCAGAAAGCATCCAAAGAGAAAGGTGGCTTAGGATTCAAGAAAGGTGAAAGCTCAAAGAATGATCAAGCACCCAATGTTGAAAAGATCAAAGAACCAAAGAAGACTAAAGACAAGAAAATCAATGGTTAGATCTGGAATTAGAAAAATAATACCAAAAGACAACTAACCAGATTACCAAATGCTCAAAGGTACCCATCTTTCAATTGTTTTTTGTTTTTCTTGCAATAAATTTGGACATAGAGTAATAGAATATAGAAGGGGGATGAATCAAAATGCTATATCATTTCATGGTCAATTATTTACATCCAAAATATTTGGTCATAGAGAAAGTGAATGCAAAATTTGAGTGATAAATAGATATAAAATGGTAGAATGATTCAATATTTTAATGGTTACTCTTATACATGCAATGGATTTGGACACAAAGCTAATCAATGCAGATCTAGAGTGAATGCAAGGAACAATGCTCAAAGAAATTTCATGCAACAATTGTAGTAAACTTAGACACATTGCCAAGTTTTATAGAAGCATAAATACAAGGAAGAACAATTCAGTAGATAGGAATGAACCAGTCAAGAAGGTTGATATTGAAGAGACAAAGAAAGAGATGAACAAGGTTTGGAGAAATAAAGGAGAGACTGAGACTAAGGTAGAATCTATACCATCCTCTAGTGTAGATGTTTCCTCCAAAAACTAAACTAGCCATTGGCTTAGAGGGAGCTTTAATGGATATCTTATCTCCCCCACCATAAAATTGGTGTTGAAGCCACAACATGACAATATGTGATGAAGAATGGTATGTTGAAGTTGTTGAAGAATTTTGCAGTAGAAAATATGCAAATGCAGTAATTTGTGGAGCAAGTGAAGTTGTATGTGTATATAGAGGAAGGTTGCCAACTTTTTGGCTAGAAGCATTTAATGTAAATGTTGGTGTAATTAAAAGTGTTGTACCTTGTCCTAGGTCATAATTACACCTTAGTTAAGTTTACTTAGGGACCACATAGGAGGTAGTTGGAGCATTTCCACTTTTGGTGGACTTATTATGTCATTACTTTATCACATCCACCTTTTGTGGACATATCATGTGATTACCTTTCCACCTTTTGTGGGTGATCCACCATTTGTGGTGATTATCACATTATCACTCTTCCACTTTAGGTGGAGTGATAACTTTTCACAGTTGTCTCATGTCATAAGATTACAACACTTGTCATAATCTTATGCCCTTCTATGTACTCACCTTTTCTATATAACCAAGGGGTCTCCTATGTACTTTTGCACATTTTTATTTGCATCATTGGCAAAATACAGTTTATTCTTGTCATATTGTTTCTATCTCTCTTATGCTCATGCTTTCTGTTAGGCCTCTAGATCTTGGGTGGCTACCTTCATAGCCAATTCTTACATGGTATCAGAGCATGATTGGAGTGCCTTTGGATCGTCATTTTGGAGAGATCTTGGTGCATTTGAAGGGTGGTGTTTTCAAATCTGGGGCACAACACATTTCTAGAGCGCCCTATGCCAAATTTGAGCCCACCATTGCATCTACGAGGCTGTTTTCAGGAATTTTGACTATAAATTTTCCTCTATTCGGTGAAAGTAATTTCTAAGGAAAAAAAAATTAAGCAGGCTAGCCGTACGACCAACCTACACAGTGGTACGATTTTTATTTTTTCATAAGACGTATTTTTATTTTTTGCGAATAATAATTTTCAAAAAAATCATAATTTTTTTTGTGTTTTGCAGTTTTATTATTGTACAGTTTTTTTAAAAAATAAAACAAATCTTTTGTGTACCCTGCTGTACCGCAGACCTTGCGACAGTAGGGTACTATCATACCTCTAGTGGGCCAACTGGGCAGTGAGCCCCACCACTGCCACTGACCTTTGTGGGTCGGTTAAAAACTGGCGTCGGGTTTATAAGCAACTGGTGGTATCAAAAAGAAATCTGACGCATTTTCTGTCACCCGGTGCATATTCTCAAAAAGATTGGTGATCACTTTATCAAATCCGGTGGCCATTCCACAAGATTCTGATTCTTTCAAAATATTCCTTCGCGATTCTCGGTTGGAGAGTATACCGACCCTTAGAGAATATTCTGGCGAATAATCCACCAATAGGCTGACAGCGACCATGATGGGAAAACAACCATCAAATTTAATCAACTGAACCGAATGATAGTCATTTGAATGTCAAATTTAATTTCATTAATTGATGAGCTCAACATTGCATCAGCCACTTTTGAAATTTGGCAAACTCCTCTCCATTGAGCTTTTTAATTTTGCAATTCATCTTCAGAGGCTCATATCTTGGTCATTTTGAGGCCTTTTTCAATGCAATTTTTTTTATTTGGGCTAATTTTTTGTGTACTTCGCAGTGGTGCAATTATTTTCTAATTTTGGTGGATAGATTTTTCAAAAAAATTAGTTTCTTCAAATTGTACCTATCCAATCCTCTTTTCTGCAACTTCCGAGGCTCCATTCAGGCTCATACGAACTCCTTTTTAGGTGTCATTTTTTTTGAAAGTGAATGATTTTTTTTTAATTTCACAATGGTGCTATTAGTTTGTAGTGATTGTGATCATAAATTGTACTTTCAACATATGGTCTATTTTGGCCTATTTTGGCATTTGTAAAGTTAAGATCTCAGTTTGGTCTTTTGTATCAATCATTTGAGTCTATTGTAGCCTACTAAAGGCAGTTGTAAAACATTGAAAATCAGAAGCGCACTTTGCTTGGCTTGCAAGTGGCCATTTTACACACACTAAGTATAAAGTGCCAAATCATCTTTTTTGGGGGGGTTCTTTGATTGAGATAATTTGGGGGGGTGTCTTGTGTGATTGTGCCTCTCTCTCTATCTTGTTCTCTTTTATTTTGCTGCTATGGGTTATCCTAAGTTTCCTTTGTTAACTCCACATAACTATGCTTCTTGGAAAATTGATGCTTGGAGTAAGTTAATGGAAAAAGGATTACCTCATTATATTGATGGAACTATTGTTGCACCATTTGATCCTAAAGTTGATGCCATTGCTCATATGGATTGGCTCACTAAGAATACTATGGCTCTTGGAACTTTAAGAAAATTTGTATCAAAAGATCTAATCTTTCAAATTGAAAAGTGTAAAACAATCAAAGAGGCTTGGGAAAAGTTTGGTCGATTGTATGGCCAAGTTGATGAGATTAGAGGTTATCAGCTTGAAAATAATCTCACAATGTTAGATCCCAAGAATTTTGATACAATCCAAGACTATGTCACTAAGGCAAATGAGCTAAGAGCACAACTTAAGGATTTTGGCATTAACAAAAAGGATGCACAGTTGGTCTATAATTTTTTGGGAAAGCTTCCATCAGAATATGCAACATTTGTTTCTAGCTTCCAAACCCATCACTTAACAGTAGGTAATTCTTTCACTATGCCATCATTTGATGCATTCACAAAAAAATTGATGTTAGAGCAAGCAAAGTTGATAAGCATGGGGATTTTCAAGTATTCAAAGTCCAAATCTTTGGTGGCTAATCAAGGGAATCAAGGGACTCAAGGGACTCAAGGAGAGGGTTCCAACAAGAAGCAAAAGCAGTCTAAGCCAAAGACACAACAAGATAAAGAACAATCATCCTCTCCAAAACAAGGGAATTCCTCATCTTCTCCCAAGAAGGGAAATTCAAGCAAGAAGGAAATACCAACTTTTTCATATTGCAAGAGATTTCGTCATGATGAGCATCATTGCCACACTAAGCAAATTGATGAGTTGACAAACATCATCAAGAAGAACAACATCAATTTTCCATCTACCTACAAGAAGGATTCATCTCCTTCCACTTCCTCACAATCAAAAGGAAAAGGGAAAGCATTTATGGCTACTTTAGGTTCTTCACAACAATGGATACTTGATTCGAGTGCCACTCATCACATGGGTTCTACAAGGGAGTATTTTTCTTCTTTGGAGCCATCTGAGGTACCTCACATCTTCATAGGAGATGATACTCAAGTGGAAGTTGAAAGAAAAGGTTTGTTTGTCATGGATGATAGAAAAATTGAGGATGTTCTCTATGTTCCTAACTTAAGTGCCAATCTTCTTTCAATCTACCAAATCACTCACTTTGGAGATGGCAAGACAGTTGAGTTTCAACCAAATTTAGTTGTGGTCAAAGAACTTAAGGATGATGCCTTGGTTGTAGTGGGACAAGCCAATCACAACACACTACTTTACTCATTCTCCCACTTTGTGTCTAAGTCTCCTTCTACAGCCTTGCTCACTCATTCAAATTCGGAAAGTAAGCTATGGCATGAGTGATTTGGACATCTCAATTACCGCTATCTTCAGTAGCTTAGCTCCAAGGATATGGTTATAGGACTCCCTCAAATCAACTTTTTTGAAGGTGTATGTTCAGGTTGTTCATTGGGTAAGCATCCAGAAGAGAAGTTTGACAAAGGGAAGTCTTGGAGAGCTTTGGGAGTTCTTCAATTGGTTCACAGTGATGTAGCAGGTCCATTTCTAGTGTCATCATTTAGCAAGGCCCGTTATGTCCTCACCTTCATTGATGACTACTCTCACTTCACATGGGTCTATTCTCTTATTCACAAGAGTGAAGTGCTTGGCACATTTCTAGCCTTCAAGGCTCGTGTTGAGAAGCAATAATGGAAGTAAGTCAAGATTCTTCACATAGACAATGGAAGGGAATATGTGAACAATAGATTTGAGGAATTTTGTACTCTTGAGGGGATTACTCTTCAGCATTCAGTTGCCTACACTCCATAGCAAAATGGTGTTTTTGAAAGGAAGAATAGAACCCTTAAGGTGATGGCTAGCTGCATGATTCATGCTCGTTCTCTTAGTCCTCAATTTTGGGCAGAAGCTATTAATTGTTCCACACACATCCAAAATCGGGTTCCCCATAAGGCTTTGAAGGGTATGACTCCTTTTGAGGCTTGGTGTGGAAGAAAATTAGTTGTGAGACACTTCAGAGTTTTTGGTTGTCTAGCTTGGGCATGCATACCCCCAGAGAAGCGCAAGGCATTGGAACCTCAGAGTAGGCCTTGCATCTTTGTTGGATATCCTGAAGGTGTTAATGCAGATAGACTTTTGGATCTAGAGACACATGAGCTATTCATTGAGAGGAGTGTTCACTTTGAGGAAAGCTCTCCTAGCTTGGCCTCTAATCCTCCTCTTCCTTCCTCCATAGTGGAAAGTGATAATAGTGACTCAGATGATGATTCTCCCTCAACTCTGACTCACAGGATTACACCTTCACAGGGTCCACTTGCAGTTGAGGAGCCTCATCCTTCATCTCCTACTAGACCTCGTTGGGCTTGACAGACCCTTGAGTCATCAAGTTCTCTTTTTAGGGATCCTTCAGATACTTGAAGGACTCCATAACTACATTAGGATTTTCCACATGCTTTTATTGCTAGTGCTTCTGATCCAGAGTCCTTCAAGGAAGCATCAGGGGTTCTAGAGTGGGATTCAACAATGGAGGAAGAGTATAGTTCCTTGATGAGGAATCACACATGGGATTTGGATACTCTTCCTAAGGGGAGAAAGATGGTTCGATGTAAGTGGATCTATTGGACCAAGTATGCAACGAATGGAAGTGTGGATAAATATAAGGCTTGGCTTGTGGCAAAAGGTTTCTCACAGGTTCCAAGTGTTGATTATACAAAGACCTTTGGACCCGTTGCTAAGATGAACTCCATTCACTTGACACTTGCTATTGTTGCAGCTCTAGGATGTACATCAGATGGATGTGAAGAGTGCATTTCTTCATGGGGATCTTCATGAGGAGATTTACATGAAGCAGCCACAAGGATTCATACAAGATTCTTCTTTGGTTTGCAGATTGAGGAAGTCTATCTATGGCCTCAAACAAGCCCCTAGGGCTTGGTATGCCAAGATGGATTCTTTCTTCTCTCAGCAGAATTCACCAGGTGTCATTCAAATCGGAATGTCTAGATTTTGCGATAAGATGAATCTCATTTGCTACTTGTGCTCTATGTTGATGATTTGATCATTATAGGGAGTACCTCACCATCATTGGCAGTGTCAAATCTGCTCTGCAGAACATATTTGCTATGACTAATTTGGGCCTTTTGCACTATTTTCTTAGGATTAAGATCACTCAGTCAGCTTTTGGGATCTCTCTTTCTCAGCCCAAGTATGCTCTTGATCTTCTATCTCGATTTCACATAGCTGATTGTTATCCTACTTTGAATCCCTTTCTTTCAGGAGTCAAGCTTGAGGCTAAGTGTTCTACTCCACTTGTTGATGCCACTTTGTATCGTCAACTTGTTGGGAGTCTCATCTACTTGACTCACACATGCCCTAATATCTCCTTTGCAGTTGGAATGGTTTCATGCTTTATGCAGGAACCACATGAGCTTCACTAGAAAGCAGTCAAACACATCATGCATTGCATATAGGGTACACGTCATCATGGGATTCACTATGCAGTAGGTACATGACTTACCTTGGTGGGATATATAAATTCTGATTGGGCTGGAGATCTTGATGATCGTAAGTCCACTTCTGGCTACAACTTTCATCTTCGTTTTGGCCCCATTTGTTGGCGGAGTAAGAAGCAGCATGCTATTGCTCTTTCTTAGACTAAGGCTAAGTATCGAGGGGCTGCTAATGCTGCTACTGAGGCTATTTGGCTTCATAATATTCTCACTAAGTTTGGATTCACTATTCCATGTCCTACAATCATTCATTGTGAAAATTAGAGTGTGATCCAAATCTTGAAGAATCTAGTTCACCATCAAAGGACCAAACACATCAAGATCCATATGCACTACATCAGGGAGTTGATACAAGAGCAAGTCATTGATTTGCAGTATTGTCCTACAACACAACAGGTTGCAGATATCTTCACCAAACCCTTCACTGAGAGTATATATCATCATTTGAAAGCTCTCTTGGGGGTGCAAGATGTTTCATCTAAGGAGGTCACTTGACTTTCTTCATTCTCTCTTTTGGGAGGCTTTTTCCTCACTCAATGTTTTTCCCTTCTCATCTTTTTGAGTGCAATTTTGTTTTGTTTGATCTCTTTTTTGGGGGGGAGTTTTTTCCCACGTGGTTTTCTCCTTTTCTCCACTTTACGAGAGATTGCATTGCATTTGCACATGGGTACCTAACATGGCCTAGTTGTCGGGACCCATCTTGCATTGTTTACTTTTGTGTCCATTCTCCCTAAGTTGCACTTAAGGGGGGGTGTTGGTGTATTTAAAAGTGTTGTACCTTTTCCTAGGTCGTAATTATACCTTAGTTAAGTTTACTTAGGGACCACATAGGAGGTAGTTGGAGCATTTCCACTTTTGGTGGACTTATCATGTCTTTAATTTATCACTTCCACATTTTTATGGAGACATCACGTGATTACCTCTCCACCTTTTGTGGGTGATCCACCATTTGTGGTGATTATCACATTATCACTTTTCCACTTTAGGTGGAGTGATAGCTCTTCACACTTGTCTCATGTCATAAGATTACGACACTTGTCATAATCTTATGCCCTTCTATGTACTCACCTTGGCTATATAACCAAGGGGTCTCCTATGTACATTTATCTAGCACATTCTATTTGCATCATTGACAGAATACAATTTATTCTTGTCATATTGTTTTTATCTCTCTTATGCTTGTGCTTTCTATTAGGCCTCTAGATCTTGGGTGGCTACCTTCATATCCAATTCTTACAGTACCCCTTACAAAAAAATTTCCCCACCTTCTAAGTGAAGCCAACTATGTTCTTCATTAGCTTTTTTGTATAGTTTATAACCTATGAAAGACTCCATTAGGGTTTCCTAATGTTTTTCCCAACCGAAAATCCTAAAGGTTCAACTTAAAGTCTGCATGCGCCAATCTTTTTGAAAGTTTTGTGTAAGTGTTCTATTGCTGAAAAGTGTTTGTGGCTGCCTAAATATGCCCAAATTAAAGAGCCTGAAGAATGAAAAATACTTTTGGAAAAATTTCAAGTAGTTTTGAAATCTTTGTCAGTTCCTGACAGGGTTTTCAAAACTTAATTTTTCCCGCGGTGAATTTTCAAAGTAAAGTGGAATATCTTTCCTAGGAAGATACTTTTTGGGGGAAATTCATTTAAAAGGGATTTTAAAGATATTGTAAGGACTATTTTGGCATAAGTGGTGGTAAAGACAATTTCATAACTTGAGAAGACTTCAAAGGCATTTTAATAACCGTACCCAAAATCTGACATTCATATATTTGAAACATATTCTGTTATTATTACAAAAATATGTTCACAGAAAGAAAAGATATAATCGAAGATGAACATATTGCAAAAAATATAACATTCAAAGTGCATAAATAAATCCATTACAGATGTAAAAATAAGAGAAAATTGCAAAAGAATGTAAACATGAAAATAGAGCAGAAGATTTTAGAGACATCCACATTACACAAGTGTAATTCCAAAATAAAAAAAGATATATATATATATATGCTCTACATTAAATCACAAAAAGATGGGTTTTTCATCACAAGGGGTGTTAAGCATAGAGAGTAAAGATGAGGATCATGATGGCCTCAATTACTTCTTACATATGCTCAATCTATGCAGGAGAAAAGAGGTTTTCATTGAACTTTACGAAGTGGGTGTAAGTCTCCATGTTGTGTTCAAGCCTAGCACGAAGCAAGGTAACTTCCTACCTAGCTTGTTTATTTCACAACACAGTTGCAATGCAAATTGCATAACCCACCAAACCCACACAAGGATACATAGATAAACCTCTCAAGGTTTCTTCAACACACAACAAGTATATATGCCTTACTAGACACTGAGCAACACAAATTCCCCACTCAAAGTTTCCAGAGGTGCGCATGACATTGTAGAGAAAGTGTTCCAACAAGATAGAATTATGAACATGCACCTAAGACAAAAATTTCTTGCCAATAATATTTCAAATAACTCCCTCCTCCACATCATTGTGGATTACGAAGACCTCTTGAAGCTGGTTTGTAACCAACCTTCGCACAACACTACACTCAACACCCTAAATAGTGAGGAAATCACTCCTAGCCTTAGAATTTACATCACTGAAGGAACTCGACATACTTGAAATTGAGATTAGCATTGTGCAAGATGAGGAGTGATGTATCTAATTTATAGAATGACTAGATAAAACTAGTGGAATTCACTTGAAGGCAATTTATGTTGGAAGTACATTCAAGTTGTCTTAAACTCAATAAATTCAAAAAGGTGATGGGATGGAAATTTATTAAGTTGGATTTACCTACATTGATGAAATCCTTTGCATTTATAGAAGCTCCATGAAATAAATCTTAGGTGGCATGCCAACAGTCACTAGAAGTGAGAAGTGGTGGATGTTTCACACGAGTATGTGCCATGGGGCCTGCTTACAACAAGCATTGATTAATTTCCCCATCTTGTCAATTGAAAATGGTGATGCAATTATAACCACCCTTAAAAATAGTCATTAATGAATATATTTCCATAATCTGACAAAAATTGGTTGGTTTTCAACCAACTGCTTATTCGATAAATATCGGTTATTATTCAAGAAACAGTTTTCAAGAAATCTTGACTGTTATGATGAAAAGTTTTAAATATCCCTATTTTAGATATTGGAAGGGTCCAAAATTTGTATCCCCCTTGTACCGTGATGTACAAGAGAATCAATATTAATTTGAGGATCACTTTTGCATTTTTGGTATTTTTTGTAGATGTTTGTTGTTTATGTGCAATAAGTTATGAATGAAATATTAATGTTTATGAATGAGTCTGTGAGCTTTGATAAACATTTGAATATTCATTCTTGTGAGGATGTGTTGTTCTTTTCTATTTTATTCATTTATTTGCAACAAGTATTGAATTTATAGTGAGTCGAGTCAGAAAGCTTTGATAATTTGGTCTGTAAGCTATGATATTGAATGTTTGCCAATTTAATTTCTAGCATTAGTTAGTTGTTTCAAATCATTTTCAATCACATTTATTTTCATGGCTATGGATAGATGTTAGTCTATCTTTCCTGATTTATAGTCAAAAGCATACCCCTGTTTTCTTAAATTCAAGAAATCAAACTTATATCAAAAGAGGGAGTTGTACCTCAACTAAAATTTAGAGGAAGATCACCAATGCAATGGTGATCTCTCTAACTTTTGTTGATAGTTTGGTCCTCATTTTTGGAAAAATGGAGTTAACTTGTATTAGTTTATAAATGAAAAATTTGTTCACAAATAGTTTGTTATCATTCCTTGTGTGTATGTGAGTATCATGCAACATGTAAATGTCGCACTTGCAAATATGAAAAATTATTTAGTTAGCGTCTAGGGAAAAAATTTGGATTTATTACATAATGAATAGTCAACATAGGATTTAATATGATTGAATTAATGATACTCCTCATAGTTGCTAGGGAGGAGGAGTCACCATGTTTCAAATCATTTACACATAGAGCCATATGAGAATGGTGAAATGATGTGGGCTATGGGTCTTTTCGCCCATTTGATTATAAAATGATGAAATTTTTATCCCTTATAATGATGTCATTTCAACATTAGCAAATTTTAAGCCCCAATTTCTACATTTATAAGCATGAGAAAAATATTAAACTTGTAAATTTATGTTGTTGTGTGTAGTGTATAAAACTGTATACCTTAACAATTTCACATTATGTTTGGTTTCCCTAAATTTTGGACTTAATTAAGATTTCAAATTATGCATTCTAAAGCCTAATTTTTACCATTTTCTAAAGGAGGACAAAAAATGAATAAACGAATCCAATCATTAAATTACCCTTGAATTTGATTGTCCTAGATATTTGGGCGATGACCCATTCATTCATGAGAGAATGGGTCCCCCTTCTTAGCTAAGACCCAAATTTAAATATGTTATTGGTAGCATTTTAACACACAAAATTCAAAAATGAAATGTCAACTTTTCAAATCTAATTTTTTGTAAATTGGATAAACACCTATAAATACCTAGTTATTTTATCATTTGAAATCTAAGGATTATTAACAATCATTATCAAGAATTAAGGTGAATTTATGATCAATCATTATTGTCAAGAGCAACATTTCAAGCTTTATTACAACAATCCAAGATCCAACATTATGTCAAATTTTAGGTGAGTTTATGCATGTTCGTGTTTTGTGAAGGTTAACCCTTATTGTAGGTCTCCAAGGAAACAATAATTCAAGAATAAAAAGATTCAAATCCTTGAGGTGATGTGTATGACTTCATTCCTTCAAGGTAGCCATTGAAGGGTGGTGAGTTGTAACACTTTAGTGATTTCATCATTCCTTCCTTTCAATTATCATTACTATCATTGACATTACCATTGTGGAAGTGTGAACACTTAAATAGGGTTTGATTGAGGCAAGTCCCTAAATGGCCCAACATTTTCTCCCTCTTTGAATGTGCAAGTTGTAGGTTTGGAAAGGATCAAAGGAAGATTGAAGGAAATTTATCAATTGTTGCAAATTTGTTGTCATCAAATTTTTCAAGTCACAAAAAATCAATTACAAAATTTACTAACATTTTGATAAGTTTACAACTAGGAATCAAGAGCCCAGATCCAACACAAGAGGACTGCAAAAATAGTTTCAGGACCCCCTATCAAAGACCCATTCGCCCCTAGGTGATTGAGTCCCTCTTGACATGTTGAATCCAAATTTTGGATACAATGATTGAAATTTCTATTTCCACAAAGCCATTTGAGTTTGAATATGAGCCATCTTTTGTTGGCTTAGATTGTGCTCAACAACCATCTCATTATATTTAGTTCTAAAATTGTCTCTTTCCTCTGTTAATGACTCAATTGTGGCCTTGGTGAATTGTGCCACATTAACACTCATAGTTGCTACTTCCAAGGCAGATGCATCTAAAACTCTCTTTATAATCAATCCTCCTCTAACCGCTAGGCTCGGCTCTGCAACTTCAAGCTTTTTAGTGGTTGGGGATAAAGCCCAAATAGCAAGAGTGTCCCACTACTAATTGAAGATTGACCCCTGCAAGGAAAATGTGACTTCTTCTTCACTATTAAAAATGGGGGAATCATGTCTTCTTACTGTATCAAAGGAAATTTTCGATGCCAAGTCCCATTCCAAGAGTAATAACACTCCACTCTTCCTTACTAATGCCCTACCCTCTGCTACGAAAATATTCAAATATTTGGCCCTCATTTCATCTCTAACCTTAGATTTAATAATCTCTTGGGGCTTCTTAGGGCTCTCACCTCTCCTTGTTTGTACCAGCGTTACATACTCATCCTTCATACCTCTCCATAAATACTCCTAGAAATCTTGTGTCTTGACAAACTATTCATCTTCCATAAAGCTTTCACAGGCTTGGAGTCTGACATCCTCAGAGTTATTTATTCCACTTATGTCAGCTTTTCTCAACCTAAGGCTTAAAGTTTTTGGTATTATTTCCCCTTGAGGAGGTGACATCCCCTGCATTATTTCATCATCAATTATAGAAATTTCATCATCTGACTCTTTTGTAGGATAGTCAACCAAACTAGATGCTTCAACCTTTTGTCTTTTTATTGATAGTTCTCTTGGAGAGACTAGTTCCCTTGTTGGTGAATCCAAATCAATTATTTATGGAGCAAAATAATGCTGTAGTGACAATGGAGGTGGTTGTTGCTGAGGATACTACACTTTTGACTCTTCAGACTGTGCAAGAATTGCAATTGTTTGTTGCTTCTTTATTGTGCTTTTCCTCCTTGAATAAATGTACACCTTCTTGGAAGGCTGCACAAATGACTTCCCCTTTGTCATAGGGGCCACCCCTTTATCTTGTACTACTTTTATCTCCTTTAATATTGCCACTACTTTGTCAAAATTCTGAATCACAACTTCAATCTTTAAAATTGGGTCACTAATATTTGAAAAAACTTCAAAATCAGGCCCCTTAACCTTAATTTCTCTTTCCAATCTTATAAAAACACCCCACTTCCTCATTTTTTCAGCTTGGACATTCAGATCAAAAATATTTCTAATGAGGTCCTCAAGGATAGTGTGGGTATGAACATATCAACCTCCCTTATTTCTCTTCATTAACCAAGCTATGAACCCCTCAAGATCATATGTCTTGTATGCCCGGAGCTTCACATCATAAGGCTTGAGATAGTAGTCCACAATATTTCTCCATTCATGTGTTATCATGACAAAATCAACAAACATAGTGTATGTAGGGAAAAAGGTTCCCTTTCATTTTTCATCTAGGAAGAAATCATCCACATTTCCTACCTACCACATCACTTCCAAAAAATTAATCCTTAAAGGCACCACCCTAGGGAGAATGTGGGGTGTCAGCTATGTGCCAAATACCCTTAGAACTATATAATAGTTATAGGGGATTACATCCCCCAAGTTTTGGGAAATGTTAAAATCAGGCCTCCTCTTAGCTAGCCTCAAAAAATCATGTAATTCCTTGGGGATCCTAGGCACATCCACCATTAGATCCTTTCCCAATTTGGTAGCAAAAAGATTTGTAGCAATCACATATTTGGTCTTTCATTGATTCCTATCCAATACATGGGTCTATGACTACACCAACATTTCAATGCCATCCACAACCCTCTTAAGCTCCATATCCTAACCAAAGTAATCAACACCTTTAAAAAGAAACATATGCCAAGTGAAGAGTGAAAACCACCAAAATATAACACCAGGCTCTCCATTCTTTATTACCACCAACCCCTTGTGAATTTCCTCCACTATATAGGTGGAAAAATCATATAGAGTATTTATGTTAGGGTGCTAGATATTTGCAACCATGTATATTTGGGCCATTGGCATGCTAGAGCTAGGATCAAACCCTAAAATTTGGTAGAGGGAATAAAAGGTCTTTTGAAAGTATGCAAGGAAATAATTAATGGGGAGGGGATCAACATCAAAGGGTCCCAAAGGTAATCTTTATTTTGTCTTTTCCCTTCCCTACTGATATCAAAAAATTGGTCAACACCAATACCCTGAAGTGTTGTTTTACTTTCAAGTATTCCAACCTTAGCTTTCACTCATCAATCTTAACCATGTCACTTCTGCAAGTATTCAACTTGAACACATATGCAACTTCTTCCTTATTTACCCATACCATATTCTATCCATCATGAGCTCTGAAAACCTTAACCAGAGGGTCATAGTTCATAGCAATGGGCTTGAGAAGATCAACATCTATATACATGTTGGGCATAAACAACTTATCCATGTCTAACCTCTAGGGGTTGCTAAATGGGATACCAACATTCATGTTTCCAAACCATCCCTAGAAAAGAGTCCATCCTGAGTATGGTAGAGTAGCATCCTTAATTGTGCAGTATTTATCAGTGATACTAAATTTAGTTCTAGGGTCGTGGTACATAGGTTGTCCCTTTTCTTTCTCAGAGGTTGAGGGTTTCAATTGCTCGGTTAAATCCTATACCAAAGGTCTCACTATAGGTTTTGACTCAGAGGCTTGTCCTTTTAATGCAGACACTTGGAATTTAGGTGCCATTAGTAATAGACAACTCAAACTAGGGCTTGATGGGCTCAAATTAGGATTCTTGCTATTCAAGGAAAGACTTTACACAAATAAAAAACTAAGAGCACAATTTATAGCAATTCAGAGAACGATAAACCTTTAAAGAAGCCTAATTTAAAAAGGAAAGAACAACAATCACAAATGAAAGAAAATTAGGGTAAACTCACATTTAGGAAAGGTAAATTTCACTTACAAGTTATACGACGCAAGAAACCCTAATTTCACAATGCCAAATTCTCGAACAACTTTGCAATAAGCTCTGGATGCGATAAGAATTCTTTGACAATTGATAAAAATCTTTAAAACAATATTTTATGGTGAACAAAGCCATCAATTCAATAGAAAACTGTCAACTCTACCATTACTATTCACTCGTGTGAACTAGAATAGCTCAATGGTGTACATTTTAGAAACTTTGAATGTTCGCTATTGATGCAATCTTGATGTGGACCAGTGTGCAATTCAAATGGAGTCAAAAAATTTTGAGTATTTTATTTTTAGCTGACTCAACATCCACCATGTTTCATTTCTCCAAGTGTACATTCACATGATTTAAAGCTCTTGTGGCCACACTACTCTTCACCATTCGATAGAAAAGCCATGTGTTAGTAGCCCGCTAGCCCTCTAAGATTTACAAGTTTTGGATCTATGGTGGTGAGTTAGCAGGAAACAACCCAGATCAACCTAACAACCATCAACATGCATCCTCCTTAACCACTATGCCAACAATAATAATGTATATCCTCTTTTAGCAATGAACAACTGAGATTAGAATATCTCAATGAACAATTTTGCATGTGTTCATATATCCTTTTAGTAGCACGATGTTTAACTTTTCAATACTTTCTAAGAAATATTTCATCAGATATTGCTAAGTTTTCAATAGTTCAGTAGACAATGGTGATGGTGCCACGTGGCTCCTTGCCTGCTATCCCTCCATAAGCCTAGATTAGATAGTGGATCCCCCATAGGCTAGCAGGGAATGGTTGAGATTTTCTTGTTAGAATCCATAATAATCGTCAATTTGATCACCTTTAGCCATTGACACCTTGGAAAAGTGGTAGGACCCGCCAAGCGGGTGGAAAGGTGTCACCTACCTGCCATCCCTCTAGCTTCTGATTTTTATTATTTTAATCATGTGCGTTGGTGGGGAACCAATAGAAAACACTTAGTGGGACCCATCAAGCATAACTAGGGAATTTAATAAGCATGTGCACCTATTACATGACTTTAAAAGGGATCATCTATCTAGGTTTGCAATATAAAATAGCTTACATGAATATTAAACCCAAACCTAAGGAAAGAGCAAAAATTAAAAGATTTATGGATTGCATAATGTAAGGAAAAAATTATAATGACACAATGGGTGACGACCGGGGATACTAGGTTCAAGGGGCCAGTAACTAGATGGACACAAAGGCTTTAGATGCAACTTAGATGACCAGGTACCTAGCCAATAGGTCCACAAAATATTAGATCAAAAGAGCAAAAGTTACAAAGGAGGCAACAAATGCTAAGTATAAAAATCTTGCCAATAGCATAAAACCCTAAACCCTTGTAGCATTTCAAACAAAGAAGCCACCCAAGCAAAGACATTAGACCAGTGGAACATGAAAATTTGAAGGTTCCACCACAAGTAAGAAACAAAAGCCTTATAAACTTATAAAGCTACCAATTCTACATGCTATAACCAAGATTAAAGGGGCCTTACAACACTTCTCAACCTAGGACTCATTATATTACCACCTATTCGTGAACAAGAAGACAAGAAAGAAAAAAGTATAAAAATGTCTTACTATGCATACCATAGAACACTTGGACATCCTACCGATGAATTTTTTACTTTTAAAAGGATATTGAGATAATTTGAGCCCTATGGGGGCCAAATTGAATGAGTGATAGATTAGAATGCACATATTTTGCTCCTTACCATGTGATAGTTGTAGAATCTTAGAAAGCTCACTACCAAATTCATTATTTTTTATGTAGATAATATTTCTTGCAAGAAGATAGGCAGCATATCATTAGTTGATCTCACCTTTTCCCCTACACTTGGGGCAAGGGCTTAAGTAGCATTGTGTCAGGTGCGTTAATTCTAGCAAGGCATCATTTTATTTCTCCTTAAAATGTTAGTGTAACAAGTACCCTAACATTTTAAGGGGCGCATATATTCCCCCACTCATTGTTTGCATGTGGAATAATCTCTTCTTAGTGATGATAGCATACATCTCCTAGGAGGTGTAATCTTTTTAATCAAAGTGTGGCTTTATTGATTTATGTGAAGTGTCTCCTTTGTGGTGATATTAGGCTTGATATCCCTAGAGAGAGTGACCTTTCTTGGCATATGACATTCCCTTTTGTGGTAATACTATGGATATTATTTCCTAAGGCATAACTTTCTCTTTCCATGACTTATCCTTTCTTGGTGGTGATGTCATGAGTGATATCCCCTAGGAAGTGACCTTTTTTATATTGAGCAAAGCCCCTTTGTTATTGTCTCTTGTAGTGGTGTTTATACAACACCCCTTGAGTTTTTGGCCTCATCCTATTTTTTTTATGCACCCCTGAGGTGAGTTTTGTTGCACCCCTTGATTTGAGTTTTGTTGCACCCCCTAAAGTGAGATTTTTACAAAATAGTTCATGGATTCAACATAGCAGAGCTTTTTGGGTCATAAACTTAAGAAAACCTTTATATTTCATGGGACCTAGCATAATACAGCTTGCTAGCCATGTGGAAACCTTTACATTTCATGGCCACCTATCATAGCACAAATTGCTTGCCAGTAGAGCCGTGTGTCTCATGAGTGATGTGTATGATGTTGACCACTAGAATATTGAGAGGGGGGTGAATCAATATTATATTATACCACTCAAATATTAGCCATCCAATTGTCACAATAAATTCAACTATAATTATGAATGAAAGCATCAAATAATCATAACATCACACAACACATAGACACCAGGATTTTTATGTGGAAAACCCAAAATGGGAAAAACCATGGTGAGGGTTAACTCATAATATATTATATCTAGATATAGTATATCACAGAAATTCTCACTACAAGTGGAATCATTGTCCAATGGACACACTTCCCACAAGGAAAAAGATAGAAGATAGAAGGTGTGGCTTACAACCTATTGAATTGTTACAAATGCATCTATAGAATGTTGAAATATAGTTCTAATGAAGTACAAAATTAAACTCTGCATTAAACGGGATCAAACTCTGCTCTACTCTAAATTCACACACCTCTTATTAAGTTCACACTTCACTTGCTCATCAGTTGCATCTCTATCACTTGTCTAGCATGATATATATCAAAGCATCAAAAATAATATGATATATATCCACTATGAGTGTAACATCAATTAGGTCGACCTAATTGGATGCAACACAAAAAATTAAACTTTTTGACTCAAAACACTTCATCCATTCTTTGCGCCTCAATTCAAAATTCAATTTACCTTGGGATAGGTCAGGATAGATCCATCATAATACATATCAACTTCATTTATCCTTCGCAACACACAAAATGTATTAGGTTAGTTTGAAATAAGACCTAAACACAAAAACCTCAATTGTATGCCCAATTCACCACACATGGAGCCCAAAGAAAATCCCACTTGGAAATCCAATTTGACTAACATCTAGAAACTTATCTTTAGCATTGCAATGAAAAAATTTCATCCATGAAGAAATGTGGAATCTCCCACACCAACACTTTGTACCAAAAGTGACTGTAACACACAAAGTTGAACTCTATCATCCATATCTTCCATGATATTTTACCAAACCTTAGAATATCTTGAATTTAGGTATATCTGATGCTTATCAACCTTCAGATAGAATCACAAAGCTTATCTTTATTTGCGATGGAATGCAGACCCAAAAACTGTCATACAGTATCTGTCAAAATTGACACTTAGTCAATTTCTTATGGAGCCAAACATACTAGATCAACTTATCTTGTACAAAGGTCTTCATTAATACTTTAAAACTATCAGAGATGATCCAAACCTATGGTGACACCAATGACAACATTGGATCATACAACATGATCATGTTTCCATAACAAAATCATCAATGAAGATCTCCTCAATCTTCCAACAATCTCCCCCTTTTTCATTGATGGCAACATGCAGATCAAAAATTGAATATCTCTTTGGAATTCTCTCCTCTAACATATGTTTTACTGTCCCCCTTTGATATATCTTCAATTATCTTTCTTCACAAATGTCTCTCCCCCTTTAACATCAATGGAAAAGGGTGTGCCAGTATAAAGACAAAGACTTTACAAACTCCCCCTCATATAGATAAACAAACTGAATGCATTAACCAAAACTCTTATGTCATCCACATATGTACAAAGAAATCTGGAAAACTTGAAAAACAAAAAAAATGGAAATGGTCAACCTGAAGATGTTGACCCCTGAAGCTTCTGCATAATAGCTTGCCAAGCAGATTTACCATCTTCCCAACTCTTCTTCACTATTGTAGGCATCTTGTAGAGAGACTCAAGCTCGATCAAAGTTTCTTCTCTTTCTTCTAGTGTGCTAGGGTTAATATTTAGTTGTGCAACTTTACCAATACATGAAAGAGAACATGAGATAGGTATATACTTAGTTTTCGCTAAGTCCCTTAGCATGCCAAGTTGCTTGATAGTGTCTTATTTCTAGCTCTACAAGGTGAAGAATTTGTCATGTAAGTCTATTATTTTATTCCAGGTCTGATTATCTCTATCTTGTGTCAAATTGTAAATACTAGAAGAATTACTTATTTGTTTCCAAATCTCATCCATTGCATCTTTTATTCCTTGTGTGGCATCTGGCCACTTCATGCAATACAGAAACAGAGCCCTGGCTTCATCTTCACAGGCTTGCACATCCTTTACACAATCTTCAACTTTTTTGTGTGTAGATATACACCTTTCTATAATCTTAAGCAATTTCTTCTCTGTAATCTTCAATTCAACCTCTATTTCCACTTGACTCTTCAAATTGGTGGCATACTCCTTGAAAGAATCAACTAATAATCTAAATTTTTCAATAGCAGACAGGGAGGAATCAATAGTTGTCTCAGGAGTTATCTTCGACAATGTCTTCAAAACTTCATCCATCAACTCACTATGCCTTTGGTGTGTTTCGATAAAAAAAATTCTTGTTGAAGCATGAAACACATCTCCAAGCTCCAATTTGTGAATAGTGGGGATTTTTTCCAAGTCCACATTTCCCTACTACATGGGAAACCACAATAAATAAGATGCAATAATTGGTTTAATCTTTAATTTCTTGGGTAGAAGGCCTTTCAAAGGATCACCGAAGGAGGATTCACTGGAAGGCTTGGTTCTATCATCTTCTCCATCCTTTCTAGTCTTTGTATTCTCCTCTTCCTCTACTTTTTCTTCTTAACTAGAGGCCTTATCTTTATCTTTATATTTATCCTCTTCATTCTCCTTTTCATCTCCTTTATCCTTGTCTTTTTTCTCTTTGTCCAATCTCTTCATTGTTATATTTTTCTTCTTCCTTCTTACCATCATCTTCTTTTGCTTCCTCTTGCCCTTTATCTTGACTAGCTTCATCCTTTTCACATTTACTAGAGGTCTATTTTGTGTCTTCCAAAGAGCTCGATGTCTCCTCATTGTCTTTAACAATCTTTATTGATGGTAAGGAAGACTTTTCTTGAATAGTAGCATGTGTAACCAAAGGAATGGGAGTGTTGTCCTTTGTTATTTCCTCTTCTATCACAACTTCTTTATCTTCCATATTTTCTTGCATTGAAACTTCTGTATCCAGAGGTGAAATATCTAGATTGTCTTATGTGTTAGTAACTTTAACATCATCTACATGCTCATGTTGAGCATCATTAGTATGTGTTTCTCCTTCCTCAATATGTTCTAGAGGAACATTGTCTCTTTTTGTTGCTAGAAGAATACCCAATTGCTCTGCAATTTCATCTACCTTATCATTGCACTCTTTCTGGATCTTCTCATGGTCATTCTGAGCTATTCCCACACAAATATTTACCCTTGTTTGGTCCTCAACTCCTTGTTATAGATAAAAGCCAATCTGGCTCAGTCTGCATCTGTCAAGGGGGTACTAGTTCTCTCTAGAGATTCTTCATCTTTTCATATTCCACAATTGTATTTTCTCTTTTCTTCAACAAAACGTTCAAAACATCATTTGGTAAAATAGCTTCAAAAATAACAATATACTGTACAATAGCTTCAATGATTATAGGTTTGTCTATATCATGCACCTCTTTGTATAATTCAACAGTTCCTTTCAACATATTGTTCTCCACTATGTTATTGAGTAGTGTTTCAATCTTCATAGGAATATGAGGCATTTCTAGTTGCTTTTGCTTCTTTTCTTTTAGTAGAGGCTTCTCAAAGTCCTTTTGTTTCTTTTTCTGGTGAAGCCTTCTTGGCTTCCTTTCCTTTTTCCCTTCTCTACATTTTAAAAGTTGCCTTTTCTTTCTCTATTTTTTATTATCAATGTCAGAGTTTATGATGTTGATCCTCTTTCTTTTTGAACTTGTTTCACCTTGTGAAGTATCCTTCTTTGATCTTCATACCAACTTTGGTCCTTCCTCTTTCGAATCTTCTTCTTGAACAACATTAAGCCAAATATCTTTCTTCCTTGATGCCTTTTTCTTCACTCTTCTTCTGGTAGGGGCAACAAGGGGCACTGAAGTAGTAATTTTTTTTTCTACCCTGGTTCCATGCACTTCCAGAGGGGATTTCTCCCTTTTCGAAGGACTATCTACTGATTTTCTCTTCTTACTAGCTATAGGAAGAGAAGTGTTAGTTTCTTTACCTAATATTCTAGGTCTAGTGGACCTACTTGTTCTTTTCACTTCTTCTGCAACAACTTTTTCACTTAATATTTGCACTTTTCCATCTTTAAACCCTTTTTCTTTGAGATGTTCATCTATCATTCTTGTTACCTTTTTCTTTATTACTAACTTCTTGAATTCCATATGGACTTCCATTGATTTCTCTACATAATTCCCATATCTCTTCTTATTCTCATATCTGGTACTTTTCAACAATAAGTTTGCTAAGCTAGTCAACTCTTCCTCTATTTTCTATAGCCAAGTCTAGGAACCCAACAATTTCTAGGTTCAACTGCCTCCATGATGCAAAAATATATAGACACTAGGAAAATGATGTCATCCTTACATTTTTCCACTATGCTCCTAGGGATTCTTTCTCTTTCATGCATTCTTCTTTGAAAATTTGAAAAGAAGGTAGTAAGAGCATCTTCATGTGCATTGGGGTCCCTTGAAATTCTCATGTAGTTAGCTATTTGATGTGCCATAGGTTTTGAGTCGTACTAGTTTACTTTTCCAAACATTGGTACTTCCCTTTGATAGAAGAAAAGTAGACACATAACTAGTGTTCCATATTTGAAAACATATTTCTTCTTCTTCATCTCTTTTAGGTTCTCCATTAGTTGTTGTCGAAGCAACTCACATAGGTCATAATCAACATTTTTTTTACCATGTCTTGCACCACATGAATTATAGTGGCAGAAACTGAATTATCCCTGTTTGTATAATAAATCTTGTAACCAATAACCTGTTGATGGCGATTTTGGCACCACAACAATGCAAGCAGAATATTGCTATTCTACTTCTCTTGAAAGAGAAAGGAAACACATGGATGCCTTAGCTCCCAAGGTCCTTCTAGTTGGGTCTCAACTGTGCTGATGTTATTCAGTGGCCAATGCAACAGTAATATTCAAGGGGCCTGCTGGTGTTGAGCTTCTGGATTGTTCTAAGATCGAGCATGAAATATAACCTACTCTAACTGGGGTTTTAAAGAAACATCAAAAGATAGGTCAGGGTTTTGAAACAAAAAAGAACAATAGTTCATCTAATCTTAACCAGACTTGTTAACTTCAAGGAATTATAGATTAAAACTGCAAAACAAGATAAACTTGTGATTGACACACAACCTCTTTCATTCTCAGTGCTAATTCATATAACAGCTTTTAATTACTATTTAAGTAAAATATAAAACAATATTTCATTCCTTGAAGACTTCACAAATCAAATGATCAAATTAAGACAAATATCATTCAAGAACACAACATGAAGTAGATTAAACTCTGATTGTTTCTACTGTTACTAAAACAGATAAACAATATTTACAAAGCTGGCACCATCACCAGTGTACAGAGAATCTGAAGCTCCAAATTGTTTCCAACTACACTAAGAGAACTTAGAGAATACATTACAGCCTGTACTAAAATCTTACTGCTAACCGAGAAGACAAAGAGAAGCTCTTATTACTCAGAATCAAGATGCAACTCTCTCCTTCTACTAGCTAACTAACTCCTAACAGTCCTAACTTTCTTTTAAATCTTTCTAACAAAGCTCTATTTTCCTTCCAAAAGTTATAACCTTTACCAAAAGGCAAGTATGCCTTATATACAGGATGTACCATCTTGAATGTGTTGTCCCCTGCACTAGGGTTTTACAAAATATTTGCTTTTCATGAAGGTCGGCCCTCCAATCCTTTTAAAAGAGTCAATGTGTATTCAATGCGAAAGCCCTGCTATCCATGCTTCACAAAGAATTTCTATCCTTAGGAAAAGTCCTTTTGATCTTCTGGTAGCTGCTGCATTTACTCTTATGTCTCAGTGTTGATCTTTGAACTCCCCTTGCAATCTACCTTGAATGCTCAAAAGATCGTCATTAATATCAATCTATCTCCTCACCAGCAGTGGCCACAGCTTTCCCTATGAGTCACCAATCTTTTATCTTTCTTTCAGCTTCCCTCACATCCGGGACTTCTCTGTATATTGACCATCCTCCCGGAAAAGCCCTCAAGCTTCCTTGCTCTTTTGAACATTCAATCCATCGCCACCTGCTCTCAGAAAGGGACCCACCTAATTGGGAAATCATCGGCCATGCAAGATTCTTCGATGGTCAAAAGCAGTCGGCCTAGCATCGCATGTTGGTGAGACACCTTCGATGTCTCCCTGATGCAATTTTACCATCAGGCAGCAATCGGTAAGACATGAGACAGTCGTTGAGATGTCTCGGCGGGCTATAGAAATCACACCGAGCTCCAAAAGACCATCAGCAAGACTTGATCCTTTATTGAGACCACATGGAAAAGCTCGTGTTTTCTCTTGGAGTCTTCCCAACATCCTCCTTTAATGGGAAACCCATCGCTATCAACAAGACCCTCAACGAACTCCCTTTTCATTCTGGCTAAGCCCATTTTCTTCCTTTCGGCGTGACCTTCATGAGTCGGTGAGACATTACACTGAGTCTCATATCCTTTGGCGAGCTCATCCTCCATGTCGTTGAGACTCTCTTGGATCGGCAGGACATCCTACTGAACCCGCTGCATTCGTTCTGAGTCTTCTTGAGCTCTCTTTGTTCTTCTAGTTTTAATAGAGCAGCTAGTCTTACCTCTATCCTATTGTCACCAGAGTAAAATTTATGCATGAACTCCAGAATAGGTATTTGAAGATGGATGGGAAAGACAGGCTCTTGGCCATATACCAGCTTGAATGGTGAGGTGTTTAAGGCAACCTTAATCCTAGTCCTATATGCCCATAATGCAAATCTAAGTTGGGTGTGCTAGTCTCTAGGGTTATGCTCTAACATTTTCTTAACCACCCCTAAGAGATTCTTATTGGTAGACTCTGCAACTCCATTGCCTTGCAGATAATAGTTTGAGGAATACTTCAAGACGATCTTGTGATCATAGGCCCAAGAAATAAACTTAGCAGAAGAAAAAGTGGAACCATTATCACATACCAGAGTGAAGGGTACCCCAAACCTCGTAGTGATACATTTGGTGAGGAACCTGATCACTACCTCAATTATGTTATTTTTGCAAGGTGGCCTCTGTCCACCTCTTATAGTAATTAGTAGTAGTCAAGATAAACTTATGTCCTGCAGAGGAATTCAGGTTAATCACTCCAATGAAATCCAGTGCCCACTGGGAAAATGGCCTTACCTTGTAAACGGGTTGTAGTGGCATGGCTGCATAGCATTCCCTTGGTGTAGAAACCGGGCAAGTGTGACATGTCCTCACATGCTGGTGTGCGTCCTTGAATACACAGGGCCAATAATAACCAGATCAGAGGATCTGGTGTGCCAACGAATCTGCAGAACCATGGCCTGTACCATGTTTCCCATGAAACTCAGAGATTACTTGCTTGGCCTCTTGATGATCAAGGCACCTCAGGTATATTCCTTCAAAGTTCCTCCAGTATAGCAAACTTCCTTTGAACATATAATGAGAACTCTTCAGTCTCAGAGCTCTCCTTTGAGTTGAATTCATCCTGTCCAGACATTGATTGTTAAGCATTAGGTGGACAACATTAGCATACCAAGGATCGTCAGAAAAGGATTGGGTTGTGTATTGTTGATAGAAAATATTATCACCGGCATTCGCCATGGACTGGGATAAACCCTTGCCCCTGACTAATTTATTGGGATGCATTTCTAGGTCAAATTCCTGCAAGATAGCCATCCACTTGCCTCTTCTTTCCCCTAGCTCGCTTTGCATTAGCAGGGACTTCACAGCCGCATCAGGAACTACAATGACGACTTGACTTTGAATGATGTAATGTCAAAATTTCTTGATGGCCCGAACCAGTGCGAAGGCTTGCTTCTCCAGAGGTGGGTACTTGATCTCCACATTTTTGAATGGAGAGCTCATGAACGCAATCGGTCTCTCCTCCGCCTCTTCTTGTCGTTGAGTTAACACAGCTGCGCATGAATGCTCAGAGGTGAAAGAGTAAATGTAGAATGGCTTGAGGTAATCAAGGCTAGCAAGCATGGGTGCTTTTGAAATGGACCGTTTGACCTGCATGAATGCAGCCTTCACCTCCTTTGTCCACTTGGTTCGAGTGTTCTTCTTCATCATTTGGTTTAATGGCTTTACAATCTCTACAAAGCCTGTGATGAACTTTCTCACAAAGTTAATTTTTTTGAAGAAAGACTTCATTTCCTTCTTACTTCCTGGCTGGATGATCTTCAAAATAGACTCGGCCTAATCTGGATTGATTGATATTCCCCTTTCAGAGATTATATGTCCTAAAATCTTGCCCTCTGTGACTCCAAACACGCATTTTTTTGGATTCAATGAGACTCCATACTAGATGCATCATTCCAGAACCTTGGCCAAGTCAGCAGCGTGGTTTAATTGGTCCTTGGAGAACACTGTTAGGTCATCTATGTAAGCAATAATACATTTTTCAATCAAGTCCTTAAAAGCTATGTCCATGGCGCACTAGAAAGTAGCTCTAGCATTTATCAGGCCGAATGGCATCCTTCTGTATGCGAACGTCCCCCACTTGGTAGTGAAAGTCATCTTCATCCTATCCTCATAGTTGACCATCACCTGATTGTATCCCAAGTAGCCATCTAGGAAAGACATTATCTGCGCTCCATTAACAGTCTGCAAGACTTCATCCAGAGCATGAAGCGGATAGTTATCCTTTTTTGATGCTCTATTCAAATTTCTAAAGTCAACACACAGCCTGATCTCCCCATTTTTCTTGTGGACTGGAACTAGGTTGGCTACCCATGTTGAATGGTGCATAGGGAAGATTATCGTTGCGGACAACAACTTTTGAACTTCTTTGTAGATCAATGGGTCAATTAGGGCATTGACAAGGCACTGCTTCTGTCGAAAAGGTTTAACCTCAGGCTTTAAGGGAATAGTGTGGGTCATGACAGAAGAATAAAATGTCTGGAGGTCTTGATACCCCTAGGCAATCGTAGCAATATCCCTTTTTAGTGCCCTCAATATGTCTTTTCTAATTGCTTCAGGGCAGGTCTTCCCTATGTAGACATTCCTTTCAGGACCCGAGTCAGCTAGGTTAACCATTTCATATTCACCTCCCTTGCCTTCAGCTGATATCTTTTCTTGATCGTTCGGATTTGAGTCAAAAATTCTCTCCAATGCCACCATTCCCTTGGGAATGCTATTACTTTTCAAATTAAGGACTCCTTCTGTATCACATTCCTTAGGATTCCAATCTCCCTGATCCCTGTTGGATTCATCTATAATTTGTCCTTCAAAAACATCTGAACTTGCTAGGAAAGCAAGGATATGTTGGTCATCATCAAAGACTTGGAAGTTCTTGATATTGTCGGGAACAGCTGGGGTGGACATCAGTTCTACTGAGAATCTTTTGAATTTGGAGCCTTGCATAGGCTCCAAGGTGCTTGCAGCAACAGCCAGTGAATCGAAAACCTGATTGTCTTCTCTAAGGATGAAGCTGATCCCAAATGCATCAAAGTCTTCGATCAGATTCCATACCCTGTTTCTATATGTTGCCAGCCTTTTATTGTGGCAGGTGTACTGGCTGCGCACTTGCTTGATAACAACTTCTGAATCTCCCTTGACCATCAGGGCTGTAACTTTCTTCTTGTGTGCAAACACTAATCCTCAAGCCAGAGCTTCATATTCAGTAATATTATTAGTGCACCCAAATTGCAGCCTGTAAGAGGCAAAGAAAACTTTCCCTTTCGGGCTGGTTAGTACAATTCCAACACCACAACTGGTTTTGGACTAAGATCCATCAAAGGTTAGGATCCACAACTAATCAGAAGCAAGGGGTAATCTTTTTGAAGTTTTCACAGGTATTTGAATAGGATCAACCAAAGGTGGGAGTTCCTGATCCTTGTGACCAGTCATAGGGGAAGAATTCTCTAAAGATTCTCTAGGTATACTTTGCAATTCTAGCTCAGTTGTATCATTTGACCTCTGGTTATTTGCCTGACAATCATTTGTCCCTTTTTTTGATTCCTTGAGTTTTGTTTCATTTATGAGTGTAGGGGTATCAAACCAACCTTGGGGCCGCTCTTTATCAACATGCTTATTCAGGAATATATTCAGGGTGGGATCTATTTGAGAAAGAAATCCTATTGAAGGAACCTTATCCCTGGTTAGCATGGTTGCTTCTTGGACTTCGAATAGAAAGTGGTCTGCGGCTGTCTCGAAATGCCTCAGGCTATTCTTTTCAGCTTGAGGAACACAACCTAAGGTGTCCATACAGAGTTGACACGTCAATTCAGAGTGGTTTTGATAGTGTACCCTGCACCAATTTGGGAGTAAAAGACTTAATAAATCCGTGTCTTCTCCTAAGACCAATTGGTCTTGTTGCAGCTTTCTAATTAGGGCCTGTTGATTTTCATTAATCGTGCGGTCAGGGAACTTTAGTTTTGGCATGTCCTTGGCATTGAGAACCGAGAAGGTTAGAATTTCTTCTTGTTTATAAACCCCTATTTCGGTCTCAAAGTAAGCTACCTCATTAGGATAATCGTACTCAGTGATGATATGCTTGAGGCGAGGCTCACTTTCAATCCTAATCTGATTAGGAATCCCTTTCCATGATAGCCACATATGTGAAAAGTCCAGGGAGAGATATCCCCCTAAATTTTTCATCAGATCTTGGCTTAGTAGCATACCATAGGTCTCAGGGATATCAGCTACCTGAATGTCAATTTTAGTTAGGATCCTAGGATCAGAGCCAACTTGGACATGTATGTTCTTTAATTCCCCCACTACATTGACCTATGTTTTGTCCAGCTGAATGACTTTCTTATTGGTTGAATAGGGTTTAAACCTAACTTCTTACATATGGAAAATGGCATGACATTTCCTGAAGCCCCTGAATCCAATAAACAATTATGTAAGTTCTTGCCAGAAATTCTTAAACTTAAAAGGAAAGGAGTACCTACTTTGCTTCTGTATAAGGCTGCATTCATGTCTGCAGGGGAGGTAACCTTGCTCTTTCCTTTTGCCTTATCTGCTTGTTCCAGAGCTTTCAACACTATCTCCCTTTGAGCAGGGCACCACTTCAAAAAGTCAAAATATGACAAAGAAGTTTTTTGTTTCTACATCTTAGAAATAATGTCAAATTTTGCATTAAAACTTGGATTGCTTTTGAAAATAACAAAGGGATTACCCTTGTTATGGGGGTCCAACGGGCCCTTTGGTGGAGAAGGATTATTATCAGCACTTTGATTTGGGGGCACCATATGATTAGGGGGTACTAATGTAGTAAATGGACCCTTACTTTGATTTCTCAAGAAGTGTCCTCCTTTTGACTGAAAGGCTTGAGCATCATATGAATCTTCCTCAGGTTCATTTTCTTCTTGTCTCAGGAATGAAAGATCCTCCTCAAAGAGCTCATAAGTCATGGTAGTATCCATTGAGTCACCTCCTTTGTTTGAATTCCCTTGGAATGTATGGGCATCTTGATGTGCCATTTTGACAATTTTCTCCATTTGAGTGCAATTTACCTCAAAATGGGTCGCTGTATGATGCAGCCTGCACCAATTGGTCATGAAATTTAAATTGGCCACATTTGCAGTATGTGACCTCTCCTCATTTGCTGGATAATTATGAGGAACTCCACCATTATTGGGCCCCATATTCCATTGCATGTTGTTATTTGTTCTCTAGTTGTACCCTCTATTTTGGCTTTGATAACCTCTCTGATTGTAGTTGTTATTGTTCTGATAAGAGCCCTGGTTGTCACTGTTTTGATTAGGGGAATTACCCTGATTCTGAGATGGGTTCAACCTAAGCTAAGCCATGTCATTAGTGACTTGGGACAACATTTTCTTCAAGGTTTCTACTTCATTGGTAAGCTGAGTAGTCTTTTCACTTTCAACAGCCTTAGCCATAGGTGGTTGATCAACATGGCTTGTAGTTCCAACTTGGTGATGAAGAATTTGGGGACCCCGGGGTTGTTGAAAGGGGTCAGGAGTCCTATTAGTAAAGAATGGAACTAGTGGTTGGGTTTGTAATTAAGACGTAGGCCCATAATGGGAAGGAGACATCCTTGGAACAGTATTGAATAAAGAGGGTATACTAGGCGTCTAATACCCTACTAAAAGAAAACCTCCCCCCAAACTTGGTTGAGAGTTGGTCTGTTGCTGCAACTTAATGGCTAAATGATAAACCTTGGATAGGGTATCAATATCCGCTGGCAGATAAGTTCTTTGTAAGAACAATCCCAGCAAAGGGTCTATAACCCTAAAGTATGCCTGAATGGCACTATCCTCGATAACTAGATAGGGATCCTGCAGCCTCCTATACAGTCTTTGGAACCTGGTATTGAACAAGGGCAGGGATTCACATGGCTCCTTCCTAATGGTGGAAAATTGGTGATACAAAAGGGCTAGGTCCACATAGACTCTAAACTGGTTGATGAACACATTTTCCAAATCTATCTAGGACAAAATAGAGCCTTGAGGAAGATTGAGATACCAATTGTATGCCATGTCCCCTAAGGAATAAGGGAACAACCTATAAACTACATCATGATGAGCTATTTGAGCTTGGGTACAAGCATCCTTGAAAGCTTGTATGTGTTCTTCAACACTCCTTGATTCACCATGGATGTATTTAGGGCAGAACTTCGTAGGGTTCTTAGGCATGTCGTGAAAACCTCCAGGGATAGTTCCTAATGGAGAGGGATTATTCTGAAAGAAAGCCATTGGTGGTAGTGGTGGTTGAGCCAGCTATTGTATGGGTTGAACTAGCTATAATGACAATTGAGATGGATTGGATGGGGGATTGATGGGTATCCATTGAGGTATTGGTGAAAAGCATGGTGGAGTGAGTGGAGCTGATAAAGGTGGTATGATGGTTGCCCCAGTCTTATGACTCTTGTGATTTATTGGGGTCTTCAGTTCTATCAAGGGTGATGGATTTTTAGTTGATCGAAGAACTCAGTGGGACTTTCTCTGAGGATGAAAACCTAGCTTTATCTAGTTTTCCCTTCTAGGCCCTCCCTCTAGCACCAGTTCCTATTGATGGCGATTTTGGCACCACAACAATGCAAGCAGAATATTGCTATTCTACTTCTCCTGAAAGAGAAAGGCAACACATGGATGCCTTAGCTCCCAAGGTCCTTCTAGTTGGGTCTCAACTATGTTGATGTTATTCAGTGGCCAATGCAACAATAATATTCAAGGGGCTTGCTGGTGTTGAGCTTCTGGATTGTTCTAAGATCGAGCATGAAATATAACCTACTCTAACAAGGGTTTTAAAGAAACATCAAAAGATAGGTCAAGGTTTTGAAACAAAAAAGAACAATAGTTCATCTAATCTTAACCAGACTTGTTAACTTCAAGGAATTATAGATTAAAACTGCAGAATAAGATAAACTTGTGATTGACACACATCCTCTTTCATTCTCAGTGCTAATTCATATAACATATTTTAATTACTATTTAAGTAAAACATAAAACAATATTTCATTCCTTGAAGACTTCACAAATCGAATGATCAAATTAAGACAAATATCATTCAAGAGCACAACATGAAGTAGATTAAACTCTGATTGTTTCTACTGTTACTAAAATAGATAAACAATATTTACAAAGTTGGCACCATCACTAGTGTACAGAGAATCTGAAGCTCCAGATTGTTTCCAACTACACTAAGAGAACTTAGAGAATACATTACAGCCTGTACTAAAATCTTACTACTAACCAAGAAGACAAAGAGAAGTTCTTATTACTCAGAATCAAGATGCAACTCTCTCCTTTTGCTAGCTGACTAACTCCTAACAGTCCTAACTTTATTTTAAATCTTTCTAACAAAGCTCTGTTTTCCTTCCAAAATTTCTAACCTTTACCAAAAGGCAAGTATGCCTTATATATAGGATGTACCAACTTGAATGTGTTGTCCCCTGCACTAGGGTTTTACAAAATATCTGCTTTTCATGAAATTCGGCCCTCCGATCCTTTTAAAAGAGTCAATGTGTATTTAATGCGAAAGCCCTGCTGTCCATGCTTCATGAAGAATTTCTATCCTTAGGAAAAGTCCTTTTGATCTTCTGGTAGTTGCTGCATTTACTCTTTTGTCTCGGTGTTGATCTTTGAGCTCCCCTTGCAATCTACCTTGAATGCTCAAAAGATCATCATTAATATCGATCTATCTCCTCACCAGCAGTGGCCACAACTATCCCTATGAGTCACTTATCTTTCATCTTTCTTTCGGCTTCCCTCACGTCCTGGACTTCTCTGTATATTGACCATCCTCCTGGAAAAGCCCTCGGGCTTCCTTGCTCTTCTAAACATTCAATTTGTCACCACCTGCTCTCAGAAAGGGACCCACCTGATTGGGAAATCATCGGCAATGCAAGATTCTTCGGTGGTCAAAAGTGATCGGCCTAGCATCGCATGTCAGTGAGACACCTCTGATGTCTCCCCGATGCGATTTTACCATCAGGCAGCCATCGACAAGACATGAGACAGTCGGTGAGACATCTCAATGGGCTACAGAAATCACACCGAGCTCCAAAAGACCATCGGCAAGACTCCATCCTTTACTAAGACCACATGGCGAAGCTCATGTTTTCTCTTGGAGTCTTCCCAACATCCTCCTTTACTGGGAAACCCATCTCTATTGACAAGACCCTCAGTGAACTCCCTTTTCATTCTGGCTGAGCCCGTTTTCTTCCTTTCGGCGTGACCTTCATGAGTCAGTGAGACATTACACCGAGTCTCATATCCTTTGGTGAGCTCATCCTCTGTGTCGTTGAGACTCTCTTGGATCGACAGGACATCCTACCGAACCCGCTGCATTCGTTCTGAGCCTTCCCGAGCTCTCTTTGTTCTTCTAGTTTTAACAGAGCAGCTAGTCTTACCTCTATCCTATTGTCACTGGACTAAAATTTCTACATGAACTCCAGAATAGGTATTTGCAGATGGATGGGAAAGATAGGCTCTTGGCCATATTTTGCTTGCATTGTTGTGGTGCCAAAACCACCATCAACATAACCTTTTCCACATACCTCATTGTCGAGTTTTTGATAGTATTCACTATGAGGGCTCTTTGATCAAATTTCACACCAATTCTTTCCATCACATCCTTATTTTTAACAAGCTTTAGCATTGGAACTAGTCTAGTGGAGCATAAATCGATGACAACCCTAATTACTTCCTTAGTGATCATGTGGGGTTTATTGTTCTAGATGAATTGATCATGAAATCTACTCAGTGCCATCCTAATCCACTTGTTGCCAAGTTTCTTCTCATCTAGGGTTTTGTATTTAGTTTTCAGGGTGAAGTCATCCCCAATCAACTTGTTTGTCCATAAATCTAGCATTTTACCAAGTGAGTGCTCATCCATGCTTCCATGGATGTATTCCCTAATATCTTCTATTGGTAGAACTCCAAAGGGAATGAATGAAAAATGCACCTATGAGATCATCCTTTATGGCCTTGGCGAGATCTTTCTTGAATTTAGGTTGGGGTTTCAATGAAGTATCCACTAGCATAGGGGTAGCCATTGGAAAATATGTATAAACTAATTTCAAATTCAAATTCCTTTTGACTTTGCTTTGCATGCCAAACTAGAGTTTTGCAACTCTGAATCACCTTAAACACTTCAAATCCACTTCATGCTACTTTATTCTCCTTTGAATGCTTTATGAAATGAATTTTCCTTGTTGAATTTCCTTATAACTCTTTCGTCTACCTAGAATTTCACTATAAGAATTGGCTATGAAGGTAGTCACCCAAGATCTAGAGGCCTAATAGAAAGAAAAAGCATAAGAGATAGAAATAATATGACAAGAATAAACTATATTCTGCCAATGATGCAAATAAAAATGTGCAAAATTACATAGGAGACCCCTTGGTTATATAGCCAAGGCGAGTACATAGAAGGGCATAAGATTATGACAAGTGTCATAATCTTATGACATGAGACAACTATGAAAATTTATCACTCCACCTAAAGTGGAAAAGTGATAATGTGATACTCACCACAAATGGTGGATCACCCACAAAAGGTGGAAAGGTAATCACATGATATGTCCACAAAAGGTGGATATGATAAAGTAATGACATAATAATTCCACCAAAAGTGGAAATGCTCCAACTACTTCATGTGGTCCCTAAGTAAACTTAACTAAGGTGTAATTATGACCTAGGACAAGGTACAACACTTTTAATTACACCAACACCCCCCTTAAGTGCAACTTAGGGAGAATGTACACAAAAGAAAACAATGCAAGATGGGTCCCACCTACTAGGCCATGTTAGGTACCCATGTACAAATGTAATGCAATGTCTCATAAAGTGGATAATAGGAGAAAACCACGCAGGAAACCCCGCCCCCCCCCAAAAAAAATGAGAGATGAAACAAAAAATTGCACTCAAAAAGATGAGAAGGGCAAAACCTCGAGTGAGGAAAAGCCCCTACCAAAAAAGAGAATGAAGAAGGTCAAGTGACCTCCTCAAATGAATCATCTTGCACCCTAAAGAGAGCTCACAAATGATGATATGTACTATCAATGAAGGGTTTGGTGAAGATATATGCAACTTGTTGTGTTGCAGGACAATACTACAAATCAATGACCTACTCCTATATCAGCTCTCAAATGTAGTGCATATGAATCTCGATGTGTTTGGTCCTTTGATGGTGAACCAAATTCTTTGAGATCTAGATGGAACTCTAATTGTCACAATGAATTAATATAGGACGTGGAATAGTGAATCCAAACTCAATGAGAATATTCTAAAGCCAAATAGCCTTAGTAGTGGCATTAACAACCCCTTGATACTCTACCTCAATCGAAGAAACAACAATAGCATGTTGCTTCATACTTTGCCAACAAATGGGGCCAAAACCAAGGTGAAAAATATAGCTAGACGTGGACTTACAATCATCAAGATAGCTAGTCCAATCAGAATTTGTATATCCCACTAAGGCAAGTCTAGTACTTGCTACATAGTGAATCCCATGATGATGTGTACCCTATATGTAATGCAAGATGCATTTGACTGCTTTCCAATGAAGCTCATGTGGTTCCTACATAAAGCGTGTAACCATGCCAATTGCAAAGGAGATATTAGGGAATGTGTGATTCAAGTAGATGAGACTCCCAACAAGCTGACGATACAAAGTGGAATCAACAAGTGGAGTAGAACACTTAGCCTCAAGCTTGACTCCTGAAAGAAAGGGAGTTAGAGCAAGCTAACAATCAACAATGTGAAATCGAGCTAGAAGATCAAGAGCATACTTGGGTTCAGAAAGAGAGATCCCAAAAGCTAATTGAGTGATCTTAATCCCAAGAAAATAGTGCAAAAGGCCCAAGTTAGTCATAGAAAATCTATCTTGCAAAGCAAATTTGACACTGCCAATGATCAATGAGGTGCTCCCTGTAATGATCAAGTCATCAACATAGAGCACAAGTAGCGACTGAGAGTCATCCTATCATAAAATGTAGACATTTGGATATGAATGACACTTGGTGAATTTTGCTAAGAGAAGAAAGGAATCCATCTTGGCATACCAAGCCCTAGGGGTCTGCTTGAGGCCGCATATAGACTTCCTCAATTTGCAAACCAAAGAAGAATCTTGTACGAATCCTTGTGGTTTCTCCATGTAAATCTCCTCATGAAGATCCCAATGAAGAAATGAACTCTTCACATCCATCTGATATACATCCCAACCATGAGCTACAACAATAGCAAGTGTCAAGCGAGTGGAGTTCATCTTAGCAACAGGTGCAAATGTATCTGTATAATCAACACTTGGAACCTATGAGAAACATTTTACCACAAGATGAGCCTTATTTATCCACACTTCCATCTGTTTCATACTTGGTCTAATAGATCCACTTACATCAAACCATCTTTCTCCCCTTAGGAAGAGGAACCAAATCCCATGTGTGATTCCTCATCAAGGAACTATACTCTTCCTCCATTGCTGAATCCCACTCTAGAACTCCTGATGCTTCCTTGAAGGACTGTGGATTGGAAGCATTAACAATAAAAGCATGTGGAAAATCCTGATGTTGTGACTGAGTCCTTCGAGTATCTGAAGGATCCCCAACAAGAGAACCTGCTGACTCAAGAGTCTGTCGAGCCCAATGAGGTCTAGTAGGAGATGAAGGATGAGGCTCCTCAACTACAAGTGGACCCTGTGAAGGTGTAATCCTGTGACTTAGAGTTGAGGGAGAATCATCATCTGAGTCACTATCACCACTTTCCACTATGTAGGAAGGAAGAGGAGGATTAGAGGCCAAGCTAGGAGAGCTTTCCTCAAAGTGAACACTCCTCTCAATGAATAGCTCATGTGTCTCTAGATCCAAAATTCTATATGCCTTAACACCTTCAAGATATCCAACAAAGATGCAAGGCCTACTTTGAGGTTCCAATGCCTTGTGCTTCTCTAGAGGTATGCATGCCCAAGCTGGACAACCAAAAACTCTGAAGTGTCTCACAACCGGTTTTCTTCCACACCAAGCCTCAAAAGGAGTCATACCCTTCAAAGCCTTATGGGGAACTCGATTTTGGATGTGTGGCACAATTAATAGCTTCTACCCAAAATTGAGGACCAAGAGAATGAGCATGAATCATGCAGCTAGCCATCTCCTTAAGGGTCCTATTCTTCCTTTCAGCAACACTATTTTGTTGTGGAGTGTAGGCAACTGAATGCTGAAGAAAAATCCCCTCAAGAGTACAAAATTCCTCAAGTCTATTGTTCACATATTCCGTTCCATTGTATCTGTGAAGAATCTTGACTTGCTTCCTTGATTGCTTCTCAACATGAGCCTTGAAGGCTACAAATCTGTCAAACACTTCACTCTTGTGAATAAGAAAATAGACCCATGTGAAGTAGGAGTAATCATCAATGAAGGTGAGGACATAGCGGGCCTTGCTAAATGATGACATTGGAAATGGACCTGCTACATCACTGTGAACCAATTGAAGAACTCCCAAAGCTCTCCAAGACTTCCCTTTATCAAACTTCTCTTCTGGATACTTACCAATGGAATAACCTGAACATACACCTTCTGAAAAGTTGATTTGAGGGATTCCTATTACCATATCCTTAGAGCTAAGCTGTTGAAGATAGTGGTAATTGAGATGTCTAAACCATTCATGCCATAACTTAATTTTTGAATTTGAATGAGTGAGAAAAGCTGTAGAAGGAGACTTAGGCACAAATTAGGACAATAAGTAAAGTTGTGTGTTGTGATTGGCTTGTCCCACTACAACCAAGGCATCATCGTTAAGTTCTTTGACCACAACTAAATCCGGTAGAAACTCAACTTTCTTTCCATCTCCAAAGTTAGTGATTTGGTAGATTGAAAGAAGATTGGCACTCAAGTTAGGAACATAGAGAACATTCTCAAATGTTCCATCATCCATGACAATCGAACCTTTTCCTTCAACTTCCACTTGAGTATCATCTCCTATGAAGATGTGAGGTACCTCAGATGGCTCCAAAGAAGAAAATTTCTCCCTTGTAGAACCCATGTGATTAGTGGCACTTGAGTCAAGTATCCATTGTTGTGAAGAACCTGAAGTAGCCACAAATTCTTGCCCTTTTCCTTTTGATTGTGAGGAAGTGGAAGGAGATGAATCCTTCTTCTTGTAGGTAGATTGCAAATTGATGTTGTTCTTCTTGATGATGTTTGTCAACTCATCAATTTGCTTAGTGTGGAAATGATGCTCATCATGACCAAATTTCTTACAATATGAACAAGTTGGTCTCTCCTTCATGCTTGAATTTCCCTTCTTGGGAGAAGATGAAGAATTCCCTTGTTGTGGAGAGGATGAAGAATTCCCTTGTTTTAGAGAGGATGATTGTTCTTTATCTTGTTGTTTCTTTGGCTTAGACTACTTCTGCTTCTTATTGGAACCCTTTCCTTGAGTCCCTTGATTCCCTTGATTAGCCACCAAAGCTTTGGACTTTGAAGACTTGAGAATCCCCATGCTTATAAAATTTGCTTGCTCTAACATCAACATTTCTGTGAATGCATCAAATGATGGCATAGTGAAAGAACTACCCACTATCAAGCGATGGGTTTGGAAGCTAGACACAAATGCTGCATATTTTGATGGAAGCTTTCCCAACAAATTGTAGACCAAATGTGCATCCTTTTTGTCAATGGCACAATCCTTAAGTTGTGCTCTTAGCTCATTTTCCTTAGTGATATAGTCCTAGATTGTTTCAAAATTCTTGGGATCTAACACTGTGAGATCATTGTCAAGCTGATAACCTCTAATCTCATCAAGTTGGCCATAAAATTAACTAAACTTTTCCCAAGCCTCTTTGATTGTTTTACGTTTTTCAATTTGAAAGATTAGATCTTTTGATACATATTTCCTTAAAGTTCCAAGAGCCATAGTATTTTTAGTGAGCCAATCCATATGAGCAATGGGATCAGCTTTAGGATCGGTTGGTGCAACAACAATTCCATCAATATAATGAGTTAATCCTTTTTCCATTTACTTACTCCAAGCATCAATTTTCTAAGAAGCATAATTATGTGGAGTTAACAAAGGAAACTTAGGAGAACCGATAGTAGCAAAATGAAAGAGAACAAGATAGAGAGAGATAGAGGCACAATCACACAAGACACCTCCCCCCCCACAAATTCACTCAATCAAAGAACCCCCCCCAAAAAAAAATATGATTTGGCACTTTATACTTAGTGTGTGTACAATGGCCACTTGCAAGCCAAGAAAAGTGGGCTTCTGATTTTCAATGTTTTACAATAGCCTTAAATAGGCTACAATGGACTCAAATGACTGATTAAAAAGACCAAACTAAGATCTTATCTTTACAAGTGCCAAGATAGGCCAAAAATGACCAAGTACTAAAAGTACAATTTCTAATCACAATCACTACAAACTGATAGCACCACTATTAAGTTTAGAAAAAATCATGCATTTTCAAAAAAAATGACACATGAAAAGGAGTTTGTATGAGCCTGAATGGATCCCCAAAAGTTGTAGAAATGAGGATTGGATAGGTATAGTTTGAAAAAACTAAAAATTCTAGAAAATTTGTCCACCAAAATTAGAAAATAATTGCACCACTACGAAGTACACAAAAAATTAGCCCAAATAAAAAAATATTGTATTGAAAAAGGCCTCAAAATGACCAAGATATGGGCCTTCAAAGTTGAACTGCAAAATCAAAAACTCAGATGGAGAGGGATCTACCAATTTTCAAAAATTTGTTGACGCAGTGTTGACGTTAGTAGTATGCTTTGTTAAATTTGACGTCCTGCCAACCGTCAAAAAGAATATTCTCCTCCTGGCAGAATATGCTTTTGCTCCTGGGCTTAAATTTGATGTCTTAGGAACCGTCATAGGTCGCAGTCAACTCAGTTGCCGGAATATTCTTTTCAATCGATGGATTATGCTCCTGTGATGGAATATTCTTTGCAACCATCGCTATATACCCTATGTTTGCCGACGTTAGAATATTTTCCAAAATCTCAGTAGAATCTAATTTTGTACGCCAGATTTGTAAAGAAATGTTGTCGTCGATGTGGAAGCTGGTCACTAGACAAGCTAGGGTAGTCGATGTTGAGGTTTTTCGAAGGCAAGTGGGAGGCTCAAGTTGCCGGATTTAAAACGTCAGTGTTTTGAAATAAAGGTGGTCGGGTTTTTCGAAAAACTGACACCTAGAAGAGGGGGGCAATGTGTGGCTGCAATGGTGGGGCCTCCTGCCCTTGCCACGTGGCACTGTCGGTACCAGGCAGTACACACAGGACAATAGGTACTCTGCGATCTACATAAAATACTTTTTTTTGCTTGTTTTTTTTTCTTTTTTTGATTTTTTTAACAAAAATTTTCAATATTCAAAACTGTGAATAAAATGATTTTTTTTCTTTTAAATATTTAAATTTGTAGAAAAAAAATTATTTTTTTTGAAAAAAATAAAATAAAATCGTACCGTACTATGTAGGTTGGTCGTATGGTCGACCTGTTAAAATTTTTTTGCCTCAAAAATGACTTTCACCAAATATAGGCAAATTTATAGTCAAAATTTATGGAAACAGCCTCCCAAACACAATGGTGGGCTCAGATTTGGCATAGGATGCTCCAGAAATGCGCTAATCCCCAGATTGAAGAAAACACCACCCTTCAAATGCACCAAAATCTCTCCAAAATGACAATCTAAAGGCACTCCAATGGTGCTCTGATACCATGTAATAATTTGATATGAAGGTAGCCACCCAAGATCTATAGGCCTAATAGAAAGCACAAGCATAAGAGAGATAACAACAATATGACAAGAATAAATTGTATTTTGTCAATGATGCAAATAGAATGTGCTAGACAAATGTACATAGGAGACCCCTTGGTTATATAGCCAAGGTGAGTACATAGAAGGGCATAAGATTATGACAAGTGTTGTAATCTTATGACATGAGACGAGTGTGAAGAGCTATCACTCCACCTAAAGTGGAAAAGTGATAATGTGATAATCACCACAAATGGTGGATCACCCACAAAAGGTGGAGAGGTAATCACATGATGTGTCCACGAAAGGTGGAAGTGATAAAGTAATGACATGATAAGTCCACAAAAAGTGGAAATGATCTAACTACCTCCTATGTGGTCCCTAAGTAAACTTAACTAAGGTGTAATTATGACCCAAGACAAGGTACAACACTTTTAATTACACCAAGTACTAAAAATGGTGGCAACAATATTGATGCATAATAAGGGTTTGAAGGTTAATGAAGGTTTTATTTTTGTAATGTACAAATAATTCACCCCCCTCTCACTTGTCTTGTGTGTCTAACAATTGGTATTAGAGTTGTGGTTCCTTGGAAGAATATTAACTGTTTGAGGTAGATCTGAATGGTGCACAAGAATGGTGTCAAATCTCATATGTTCGATGGAACAAATAATGCTTTCTAGAAATCCAAGGTGGAAGCATTTCTTGTCTCATTAGGGTTTGGTGTATGGAAGTTAGTTGAAGATGGATATACTATACCTGCTACTACTCCAGCAAGTGAAGATGATATCAAGGATTATGAGAATAATGGTAAATCGAGGAATGTTATCTTGAGTGGGCTCTCTAATTCAAAACTTATGAAGGCGATAAGCTCAAAAACTATTAAAGAGGTCTAGGTAAAGCAGCAAAGGATTTAAGAGGATGAAGATATTGCAAGCGACATGCTAAGAGTGGATGAAATTGTCAACGCCATTAATGGTCTTGATAGAAAATTGGAGGAGAGTAAAGTTGTGAAAAGGGTATTGAGAACTCTTCCTAAATCTTATAGTGCTAAATTTTTTGCTATTGAGGAAGCTCAAAATTTGGATCGATAAACTAGAGATCAAATTTTTGGTGCTTTAACTACCTTTGAATTAAGAGATTTTGACAAAGATGCTACAAGGAAAGAAATTGTTTTTAAAGTCAAAAAGAGAGAAAAGAATAATGAATTCAATTTGGATGATGTTTGATGAAGTGGAAGAAAAATTTGTAAGAAGACTAAAAAAGGACATGAGCACTGGTAAATACAAAGGTAAGTTACCCTTAAAGTGTTTCAATTGTGGAAAAATAAATCATTATGCTTCAAAATGTCCAATCAAAGTTTCAAATGACAAACATAAAGATCATAAAGGGAAATATTTCAAGAAGAGTTATTATGCTAAAGAAGATAGTGGTGTATCTGATGATGAGGAATCATACTATCTAGATGATGACAGTGATGAATGCTTGTTTATGGCTTTGAATGTTGGAACTAATTCTGCTAATCTTGAAAGATGTGTGAAGGAAATTGCTCTAGAAACAAGTCACAATATTGAAAGAACTAAGTTGACTTAGTTTCATGCAAGAGAAGAGATAAACTACTAGATAATTGACAATAGATGTTCAAATCATATGACAGGTGATAAGACAAATTTTAAGCTTGAAAGGTATGATGATGGTCTTGTTAAGTTTGGTGATGATACATCTAATAATATTTGTGGAAAAGGTTCATTTAGCTTTAATGACAAGAGTAAGATGGATGATGTTCTTTATGTCAAGGGTCTCGGCCATAATCTTCTTAGTGTAGGAAAAATGTGCAACAAAGGATACAATTTGGTGTTTGAGGATGATGTTTGTCAAATCAAAAAAGGAAGCTTTGGAACCTTGGTTGTAGCAAGAATGAGGACAAAAGGAATTTTTATCAGCTCAAAGGTGGTGGTGTTAAGTGATTATATCACAAATCAGTGAAAATTGGATATGGAATAGAAGAATGGGTCACATAAATTTTGATATCCTAGTGAAGATTAGTTATACTTGTTGAAAAAGACAACTGAGAGGGGGGGTGAACCAATTGTACCAAATTATCCTTTAATACTTTCACCAAAAATTAGATCAATCACAAATCCTTTAAATTGATTAATCATTAAGTGCAAAGGTAGAAACTAAATCATCACATATACACAATAACACCATATTTAAGTGGAAAAACCACGGTGAGGATTAACTCACACTATAAAGAATATCAAAAACTGATTACAAAGGCTCACTACCAAGAGAAGGCTCACTGCCAAAACATGACTAATTGTCTAGAATAGGACTCACTATCCAATTTAGGACTCACTTTCCAATAGGGTTAACCACCTGGAGGGCTCACTGCCACAAAGATACAAAGAAGATAGAAAAGATATGTTACAAAGAGAAGACAATCTCAATGCAACAGGAAATTCCATCACAACCACTTGTAGACATGCATGAATGATAGAGTAGACCTTTAGCTCACTACATCTGAAAACTCAACAATTAGGATTTGCATTGATTTTCCAAACTCACATCACATCCACATTGCTCTCACATCTATTTTGCATCTATCTTGCTCTATTTCTTTGCATACCTCTTTGTACATCTTTTACCAATATCTCATCTTATATATATATATATATATATATATATATATATATATATATATATATATATATATATATATATATATATATATATATATATATATATATATATATATATATATATATAATCTTTAACTTTGAAGCATGTTCAATGTTGGTCATCAATGCTTAAATTCAAATTAGGTCAGTGCCAAAATATCCTAAGGTGGAATTAGAATGAGGACAACCCAAACACACACTTCCACATGCTTCCATTAATCTTTGAGAGTAGTGTTGAACACAAGGTTGACTAAACCAGTGTACAACACATAATCAATTAAGCACACACAATCTTAATGCAATCCAAACCTTCCAAATGATAAAGTTATCTTCAATATGCTCATATCAACTTAACTCCAAAACTGTAATCCATAAGACTTGAATAAGAAGAAATCTAGACCAATAATATTTCTCTTGGTCCTTAACCAAAAACACTGAACAACATTGTTCACAACTAGTGAACACAACTCATATTGTACAACGACCCAAAAGCTAGAAATATGGATATAAAAACTTCCAATAACCATGAACAACATATCTGAACCACACAAGCATGAGAGAAAATCTTGAAGTAAAACCTAGAGCAAACACTAAACACCTGCAACCTTCTTCCTTTACAATTTTATCAATATCCTCAACATATACAGTCAATAGCCTGCAACCATGATATTCATGACAACACCTTCTTTCTTCAGTTGACATCAATGAAAACACCTTCTTCATACTTGCAACAATCTCCCCCTTTGTCATTGATGGCAAATGATGTGAAAAACCATCAAAGACAACAAAATAGTTCTGAACACATTTTCCAATTCTCCCCCTTAGGAGATAATCACAATTTTCCTCATGTTTGTAGATAATCTATTTCAAATTTTCCTCATCTCCCCCTTTGAAATCAATGGAAAATTCAAATGATATTTTACATTGATTTCCTCTTTGACCAAAAATATTCTTTCAATGAAAAAACATAACACTACCTACTCCCTCTAAGGGGTAGCCACGAAAACATTAGTCCATAAGAAAGATAGATCCATAGATCCAATGAACTAATGCATCTCCATATGCATCTAATTCAAAAAAGTAGGGGTAATCACCTCTAACTTCTCCCAAAGATACTCAAAAGTATCTTTACGAAGAGACTTTCTAAAAATGTTAGCAATATGATCCTTCGTAGGTACATACTCAAGCTTTACTTCATTCTCCACGGCTTTTTCTCTCAAAAAGTGATACCTAATAGATAATTCTTTTTCCTTGAATGCATCACTAGATACTTTGAAATGTTAATTGCACTCGTATTATCACAAAAGATAGAGATAGGATCATCATACATTATTTTGATATTTTTCAATGTTTGTTTCATCAACAACACTTGTGTACGACAAGATGCAACAACAATATACTTAGCTTCAATAGTAGATAAAGAGATTGAATCTTGCTTCTTACTCAACCAAGCCACCAATATGGAACCAAGAAAGAATGCACCACCACTTGTACTTTTTCTGTCATCTACACATCCAACCTAATTTTCATATGTATAAGCACTTAATGTAAAGTTAGTATCCATAGGATACCACAAGCCATAATTTGGAGTTCCATTCAAATATATGAATATTCTTTTAACAACATCATGTGTTTCTATAGGATCTTAAAATCTAGCTACAAGAAAAACTATGTTCATGATATCCGGTATAGTAGCAGTCAAATATAGAAGTCCTCCAATCATATATCTGTAATTTCTCTAATTATCCTTAGGTGAATCATCATCTTTACTCAATTTGTAGCTAGTCACCATAGGAGTGCATGCTGGTTTGGAATCATCCATCCCAAACTTCTTCAACATCTCTCTTACATACTTGGACTGTGAAATAAAAATCCCTTTCTTTGTCTGATTGATTTGTAACCCAAGAAATAAATTCATCTCACCAAACATAGACATCTCAAATTATTTTTTTATTTCTTCAGCAAACATATTGCACATAGTTTCATTACCTCAAAAAACAATGTCATCAACATATACAACTATTATCAAAATCTTGTCATTTTCAATTTTAAAATACAAATTACTATTTGTCGTACCTTTGTTGAACCCTTGCTAAATCAAGAACCTGTCTAACCTTGCATACCAAGCTCTAGGAGCTTGCTTCAATCCATATAAATCTTTCTTCAATCTACAAACCATATCCAATTGATCAAACAACTAAAATCCTTCCCGTTGTTCCATGTAGAAATTTTCTTCTAATTCACCATTGAAGAAAGCAGACTTAACATCAAGCTAATAGAACTTAAAGTCTTTATGAGTAGCAAATGCTAAGAACATTTTAATAGCTTCCATTCTTTCCATCGGAGCAAAAGTCTCCTGAAAATCTATGCCAAGTGCTTGTGAGTAACCTTTACACACAAGCCTTGCTTTATTTTTTATCACTTCTCCATTATCATTCAACTTGTTTCTGAATACCCATTTTGATCCAATTATGTTTTTATCTTCTGGTCTAGGGACTAATTCCCAAGTTTGATTCTTTTCAATCTGCATAATTTCTTCTTTCATAGCTTCCATCAAATACTCATCTTTACATGCTTCACCTATAGTCTTTGGTTTAATCTCAGAAAGTAAACATAGACTTATCTCACCGGCAACAACTTTTCTCCTTGTTAATACTCCTTTTGTCTTGTCTCTAATGATCTAGTTCTATGAATGATTTTTCTATACATAATTAGGAGTCTTATGGGAAACCACCAGAGCCTCCTCTTCTTCCTCATTCTGCTTTTCTTGCACGTTTTCCACAAATTCTTCAATTCTTATGCTATTAGGTTCATCAGATACATATCCATCAACATCAATTGAATTATTTATTGCTTCATCAAACTTGACATTAGGGATTTCTACAATCTTTCTCATCCTTTTATTAAAACATCTGTAAGCTTTGCTTCTAGTGGAATATCCAAGAAAAATACCTTTATCACTTCTAGCATCAAATTTTCCTAAATTTTCTTCATCCCGTCTGATGTAACATTTCCTTCCAAATACCTTAAAATACTTAACAGTAGGAATTATTCCATACCATAGTTCATAGGGAGTCTTTGTACTATTGGATCTTGCTTGAACTTGATTGAACACATAAATGACAGTGTGTATAGCTTCTCTCTAGTATACTTCTAGTAAACTAGCTTCAATAATCATTGATCTAGCAGCTTCTTGAACTGTTATATTCTTCCTTTCAACAACTCCATTTTGCTGAGGAGGCCTCAGAGTAGATAATTGTCTTCTTATTACATGAACCTTACAAAACATATTAAACTCATGGGAGGCGAATTCATGACCTTTTTCAGACCTTAAGCATTTTGTTCTCAAATTCACTTCATTTTCCACCATAGCTTTGAATATCTTGAATTTATCCAATGTATCTAATTTTTCTCTAAGAAATGTAACCCATGTATATCTAGAATAATCATCAATCAAAAGCATAAAGAAATTCTCACCTTGTAGACTGCTTACTCTTGTAGGACCATAGAGATCTATGTGAATCAAATCCAATAGTCCAGTAGTCAATTTTTCCTTTGATTTGAAATTGTTTCTTGCTTGCTTTCCAAATTGACAATTTGTGCAAATAGCACTAACATGATTTGTAATCTATGGTAAATCTCTCACGACCTGTACAACACTAATCCTTTCCAGATTATAAAAATTCATAAGACACATCCTCCGATGCCATAACCAATTGTCATTGATTTGAGTCATAAAGCAACGACCATCAACACCTTTAGGCTAATATATGTTTCCTTATAATTTCTTTCCTACAACAATCACTATTCTAGATACTTTATGGATGTCACATCTTTCATCCTTAAACACAAGATCGTATCCTTTACTACACATATGTCCAACACTCAAGAGATTATGCCTTATACCCTTAACATAGTAGACATCATCAATATTATGCTTGCCATCAAAACTTACTGAACCTATCCCATAGATTTTAGCATAGTATCATCTCCAAACATAACTAAGCCTCCATCATATTTCTCAAGTTTAAAAAATTTACTCTTATCACCAATCATGTGATGTGAACAACCACTATCAACAACCCAATAGTTCTTTTCTTGTTTAGCATGTAGGGCAGAAATTATAGTGCCTTCACATTTCTCTTTCTCCTTCTCTTTCTCATTTTCCTTTTCCTTTTCCTTCTTCTTCAGAGGGAATTCCTTCACGTATTTGTTAGAGTTAGCAGAAGTAGGTCCATATTTTATAGCCAAGAAAAAGCATTCATTATCATCAAGATCTCCATAATCAGATTCACCATAAAAAATACTAGCATCCTCATTCACATAATATGCTCTATTAATCTTCTTACCTTTCCTTTCTTTTTTAAATCTTTGTTTATTCTTCTTAGCTCTTTTAGGACATCTTAAAGAAAAATGACCTATTCCTCCACAACTAAAGAATTTAAATGGAAACTTACCTTCATACTTACTGGAGCCTTTCTTCAACCTTCTCACAAAATTGGTTTCAACTTCATCAATACTTTCTCCATCTAGATCTACAGAACTTGTAGCTTTAAAGGCAGTTTTTGATCTGGATCCATTCCTCAAATTTGGCTTTCTCAACTCATAAGATGTCAGAATTCCCAATAACTAATCTTAGTGTAGGTCTTGTAATCTATATCTTCTTCAATAACAGATACCTTTTCACTATATGCATCATGGAGAGTTCTAAGTGTTGAAATAATGGATGCACAATGTCCCTATGAAGTTGCTATCTTCAAGAGGACCTTTGCAGAGAAGAAATTCACCCACATAGAGAATGTAGCAAAAAAGGCATTCAAATAGAGATTCTATTATGAGATAATTTATAAATGTACATATGCCATAATTATATAGGCAAGAATGAAATCTAGAATGCATTATGATGTTGGCAAGTGTCTTGATCAAACAACATGTGACATGTAAACCCTAACTAACTACCTAGGGAATGATGAAGTGATTGAGATAAGTTCTAGATGATATTCTAGAAGGAATCTTATCTCCTAAATACATGGAAAGGGGAATGAACCCATTATTAATGATTTTCCTAATAATTCAACCTAGGAATTAATTAAATATAATGTCTAACTAAACTTATGCTAGTGTAATTAAATAATTAATTACACCAACACCCCTCCATAATTGCAACTTAGGGAGGAAATGAAAATGTAATGATTATGCAATGAATGATGGGTCCCAACTACATGATGGCCATTTTAGGTACCCATTTACAAATGAGAATGAAATGCAACTAATCTCCCACAAATGGAGAAAAGGGGAAAACCTAGTGGGAAGAAAACCCCTCTCCAAAAAGGAGATGAAATGCAAAAAAGTGATGGAAGAGTGATGATTGGAGGTCTCAACATTATACCCCCCAAGAACTACAACCATCATAAAAATACAAAACATGAACAAAATAGGAGACTAGATATCCCCTCATAAAGGAGAGTGGTCCCCTTAAGAACATCTTTAAAACCCATGGAGAAATGATGAGCCAAGTCAGCAAGACCTGTCATGAACCCATCTGGATGCCACAAGTCTGAAGAAGAGAATAAACCCTACTCTGTTGAACCAAATCTCAATGGAGAGGAAGGAGATGAAGAAGATGGTGCTATAGAAGATCCAACTCAATCCAACCACCACAACCCTAGCGAGGAGGAGGAGAATGATTCCTACCCTGGAATTTGGAGAATCAGGAACCTATTGATTTGAGTTATCCCAAAAATTAGAGAATGTGTGCACCCAGGATTGATGATCAACTACACCATAGGCAATGAGTGTATCAAACTCATCCCAAATGAGTGCTAACTCGGATGTAAACTCAATGTGAAGACCATCCTATGCAAGTTGATAAACATAAAGTAGATTATGAGCCATTTCTAGAATATAAGAAACATCATGTACACGTCCTCCATCAAAAGTGACAACACAAAGAGTAGCTACATGAAAAATATTAGCATTTGCAGTGAACATCCTGTCAAACTCTGGTCAAGTCATGGAGAGAAATCAATCCCATAGCTTCCTCACACTTGATACGATTTTGGAACCTCTCATACTCTCAGGTCAAGTGGGGTTGTTGTTCATTCAAACTTGACCATAAACCCTTTGACCAAAGGAGATGTTGCATGTGTACTCCCCACATGTGATAGTTGTGGGGTGTCAGGATTTCAAAAACTATGTCACCCATAGACCAAGAACCAGGCACAAGACAAAAATATCTGAAGGAAATGTTGTGAAGCCTTAGATATATCAAATTGCAACTGAAATGAAGTCCCTTAATGAAAAACCTTCCTCCAAAATTTAGGATATCCAAATAATGATGAAAAATGCTCAAAGTGACAAATAACCAAAGCAAATCACCTAGTGCTAAAAGGAAAGGATTGATGAATAAGACACTAGAATACCTACCTGATGCCACTGGAATGATTGATTTATGAAAATATGATGAGGAGATATCACCTTTTTTGTCCAAATTAGGGTTTTCACTTCAACTAACTATAACTTTTTATAAAAGCAGAATACTAACAAATAGAGGGCACCACTGGAAAGTAGTCTTCAACACCTTTCCATCAATATCTTGTTTGCTAGATTTTGAGATCGTGATCAAAATTTATGGCCCTTCAAAGATCACTGCCCTTTTGGCGCTGAGCAGGCTAAACATGTGCAAAAACTAAGCACCACAGCTAAAAAAAATTTGGCACTTGGTCGTTGATGTGACTACAGGAACTGCAGTGGCAAAAAAATTTCCCCCACTTGGAGTGGCATCAGAGTTGTGATTGGGTGGAGTGGGTTGAGTTGAAGGTGGCACCACCTGGATTGTGTAGAGCCCATGGTTCTCAAGGTGATTGGTGGATGGAAAGCTAAGGGCTTTGATTAGCTTGCTAGACAGAGGCCAGAAAAAGAAGCACTGGTGATGAGGCAAGAAAGACGATAGGCCGACGATGGATAGGCTAGTAATGGTAGCCAATATGATATGATGGGCGTCGACCTACTGTCCTCTCCCTTAAATGTGGTCAACAACAAACTCTTTCTGCATATTTTTTACAAAAGCCAACAAAAAAAAACAATTTTTGAATATTGCCAAAATGCCAATTCAAAAATAATTTAAATGTTGATAAAAGTATAATGGGTATGTGCAAGATCATGATGGGCCAAAAAGTGGCAATATGATGGGTATGTGGCTGATGATTTTTTTAACCCAAAATTGATGAAACAAAAAGGGTTTTAAAGGAGCTTCTTATATTTCCACCAATATAAATTATGCTTTACTTTGAATTTAATAAGTAATTATTATTCATTTTCTATTTGAATTATGACTAAAGTCCCGATTGATTGGTGATTTAAAAACATCTATAGCTTTATAATGATATCACATTTTTGAATCCAAAACACGCACATTCTATTCTTTGCATACTATAGGATTAAAAAATAAAAATTGAATTTCATTAAGTTTTGACCAAGTTAAGGTGGTCATTAAACGAGTTTTTATATTTTTAAAAGTTGTAATAAAAATTCATAATTAATTATTTAGTTGGAAAAAAATTACAAAAAAATATGCATCACATCGGTACATGAGTCCTATACTTATATCTAAAATATTATAAAAAATATTACCATTTTATTGTGGTTAGGGTGGTAAGACAAACACCTACTTATTTTTTCCCTGAAATTTAAGTACTACTGCATTGAAATTTCAATTTTTCACCTAATAGATTTTTTTTTTAAACAAACCAAGTAGTTTAGAAACTAAATTCAATTTGCTATAGATTATATTCTTACATATTTTTGAAATAATATAGATAACTTATTCAAATTTTTACATTAAGTTGGGTAACTCTGATTTTTCTGAATTTTTTGCCACTTAAGGGCCTGTTTTTTCCATGATGATCCTGCACATACCCTAATCTACAAAAAATACTTGATGCCAATGGTTGAAATATTTAAGCTGGTGATTTTAAAGAAGAAACCCTATTTGCCGACTATGAATTTTAATTGCAGGTCGCTCTAGAATTATTAATTTTTTCCAAAACAATATAAAAATAGCATGAATTTTTGAAATGAAAAATACTTGCTGATCTAAAAAAAATTCCATGGAGGACAACTTCAAGGATGATTTTTTTACTACAAATTACACTTGACAAATGGTATAAACAACAATCCCTTAAAAATACCTCTAATGACACCTGATTAAATATCTCTAAATTTGAAAAATAGGCAGGTGATCTATAGGTTTTGAGGCATTCTAAGTGTAATGGTGAGGTCGAAGAGAGCCTAATCTACACCAGAAATCAGATTGGTCCCCAGGTAGGGCCAACTAGCCTACAAAGTAAAACCTTCAAGCCTGCAATGAATCTCTCTAGCTCAACTTCCTTGATCGTGAGATGAACCTTCAATGGAAAAGCTCTGATACCATGTTGAAATAATGGATGCACAATGTCCCTATGAAGCTGCAGTCTTCAAGAGGACCTTTGTCAAGAATAAATTCACCCACACATAAAGTGTTTCAATGTACAAAGGAATTCAAATAGAGATTGTATTATGAGATGATTTACAAATGTACATATGCCTTGATTATATAGGCAAGAGTGAAATCTAGAATGCATTATGATGTTGCCAAGTGTCTTGATCAAACAACATGTGACAACATGTAACCCTAATTAACTACCTAGGGAATGATGAAGTGATTGAGATAAGTTCTAGAAGATATTCTAGAAGGAATCTTATCTCTTAAATACATGGAAAGGGGGATGACCCCATTATTAATGATTTTCCTAATAATGCAACCTAGGAATTAATTAAATATAATGCCTAAGTAAATTTATGCTAGTGTAATTAAATAATTAATTACACCAACACTAAGGATCTTCTTTACAATTCTGGATTCATCTACTGTAGCACCAAGTCCTCGCATTTCACCTACAACCTTATCCATTTTCTATACATAAGATTTGATATTCTCATCTTCAAACATATGCAAGAGCTCAATCTGTGTCTCCAAATTATGCAACATTGCTTCTTTGACCTTTTCATCACCAGCATGCACCTTTTCTAAAGCATCCCATACCTCTTTAGCATTCTTCAAATTTTGAACTTTAATAAACTCGAAGTGTGAAAGACTATTCTTCAAAATGAACTTCGCCTTATTGTTCACTTCATGTGCCTTAATTCCATCAACAGTGCTCAAACCATTTGTAGGACGAGTGTAAGGATTCTTGTAAGCTTTTTCCACATCATATCCACAATACTCCAAATATTCTTCCATCAATATCTTCCAGATAGCATAATTTGTTCCATCAAACTTCGGATACTCATAAGTAACTTTGCTAGCTATCTCGAACCTTCATCAAGCAGTTAAGCTTTCTCTCCAAGGAACCAAGCTCTGATACCAATTGTTGAACAAGAAAACTAAGAGGGGGGTGAATTAGTTGTACCAAATTATCCTTTAATGCTTTCACCAAAAATTAGATCAATCACAAATCCTTTAAATTGATTAATCATTAAGTGCAAAGGAAGAAACTAAATCATCACATATACACAATAACACCAAATTTACGTGGAAAACCCAATGAGGGAAAAACCACACTAAGGATTAACTCACACTATAAAGAATATCAAAAACTGATTACAAAGGCTCAATACCAAACTAAGGTTCACTGTCAAAACAAGACTAACTATCTGGAATAGGACTCACTATCCAACAGAGTTAACCACTTGGAGGGCTCACTACCACAAAGATGCAAAGAAGATAGAAAAGATATGTTACAAAGATAAGACAATCTCAATGCAACAAAAAATTCCACCACAACCATTTGCAGACATGCATGAATTATAGAGTATACCTTCAGCTCCCTGCATCCAAAAAATTAGCATCACATCCACATTGCTCTCACATCTATTTCGCATCTATCTTGCTCTATTTCTTTGCACACCTCTTTGGACATCTTTTACCAATATCTCATCTTGTATATATATATGTATCATCTTTAAATTTGAAACATGTTCAATGTCAATTATCAATACTTAAATTCAAATTAGGTTGATGCCAAAACATCCTAAGGTAGAATTAGAATGAGGGCGACCCAAACACACGCTTCCACATGCTTAAACACAAGGTTGGCCAAACCAGTGTACAACACATAATCAATTAAGCACACACATTCTTAACATGATCCAAACCTTCCAGATGATAAATCTATCTTCAATATGCTCATATCAGCTTAACTCCAAAACTGTAAGCCATAAGACTTGAACACAAAGAAATTTGGACCTCTAATATTTCTCTTGGTCCTTAACGAAAAAAACTAAACAACATAGTTCACAACTGGTGAACACAAATCGCACTGTACAATAGCCTAGAAGCCATAAATCTGGATATAACAACTTCCAATAACCATGAACAACATATTTGAACCAAACAAGCATGAGAGAAAATTTTGGAGCAAAACTCGAAGCAAACAGTGAACACCTACAAGCTTCTTCCTTTATAATTTTCTCAATATCCTTGACATATACAGTCAATAACCCACAACCATGATATTCATGACAACACCTTCATTCTTCATTTGACATCAATGACAACATCTTCTTCATACTTGCAACAATACTGATGTGAGAGATCTTCCAAAAATTAAAAATCCTATCAATGTAATTTGCAAGGAGTGTCAGTTTGGAAAGCAGAGAAAGAAGAGGTTCATATTTAAGGAATATTCTACTATAGGATCTTTGGAGTTGGTGCATACAAACCTATGTGGACCTACCAAAACAAGAAGCTCTCAATGTGACATGTATTTTATGTTGTTAATTGATGACTACGATAGAATGACTTGGGTGACTTTTTTCAAAGAAAAATAAAAAACGCTACATAAGTTTAAAGCATTTAAATCTATGGTTGAGAAGGAAATGGATTTGAAGATAAAATGTTGAGGTCTGCCATAGGTGGTGAATTTACTTCAAATGAGTTTAATATTTTTTGTGAAGATCATGGGATAAAGAGACATTTATCAGCTCCTAGGACTCTAATGTAGAATGGAGTTGTAGAAAGGAAGAATATAATAGTTTAGGAAGCAACAAGAACCATGATGAAGGAAGAAAATATACAAGATATCTATTGAAGAGAAGCTATTCATACTCTAATGTACATTCTTAATAGAGGATAAGCAAGAGTAAACAGTTCAAAGACCCCCTATGAACTATGGTATGGAAGACCTCCTACTATGAAATACTTTAGAGTGTTTGAAAGAAAATGCTATATCAGGAGGGATGAAGAAAACTTAGGAAAGTTTGATGCAAGATCAGATGAAGGAATCTTCCTTGGATACTCTACAAAGAGCAAGGCATACCAATATTAAAACAAAAATTTAAAGAATATTGTTGAAAGTGATAGTTTCAAAGTGGATGAAGAATCACATCAAATATCAGTGCTAATAGAAGTATGAGTCTGATGAGCCCCTTTGTAGTGAAGAAGAAAGAGAAGAGAAAGAGAAAGAGAAAGAGAAACAGATGACAGTGGAAGAGGAAGAAACCTTGGAAAAGAATCCTAAGACTCCTAAGTATGTACAGATAAATCATTCTAAATATCAAATCATTGGAGATAAGAGAAAATGTACTAACAAGAAGAATAGTTGCTATGACAGAAGAACAAGTATATTTTTTTTTACATTTTGAGATAGAACCTAAAACAGTAAATGAAGCATGCAAGGATGAGAGTTGGATCAATGCTATGGAAGAAGAACTGAGGAAATTTGAAAAGAATAAGACATGGGAATTGGTCCCAAGACTAGCAAACAAGAATGTGATAGGAACTAAATGGATTTTTAGGAACAAATTGAATTAGCATAGAAAATTTGTTAGAAACGAGGCGAGGCTTGTGTGTAAAGGCTACTCACAAGTGGAAGGAATATAATTTGAAGAGATTTTTTATTTGATGGAAATAATGGAGGATTTTAGGATGTTTTTGGTTTTTGCAACACATAAAGACTTCAAGGTGTATCAGATGGATGTCAAGTTTGCAATTTTAAATGGTGAGCTAAAAGAAAAGGTATACATTGAACAACCGAAAGGTTTTCAATTATCATAAGATTATGATATGGTCTGCAGATTGAGGAAGGTAGTGTATGGACTCAAACAAGCTCATAGAGTTTGGTATGCAAGATTGAAAAAGTACTTATTGCAACAAGGATTCAAAAATGGTACTCCAAACAATAATCTTTACTTTAGAATCAAGAGAGATCAAATCAGGATTGTGGTTCTTTATGTTGATGACATAATCTTTGCAGGAAATTAGGAAATGTGCAAAAGGTTTATAGAGGAGATACAAAATGAGTTTGAGATGTCAATGTTTGGGGAGATGAATTTCTTTCTTGGGCTACAAATCAGTGAGTCTGATAAAGGTATATTTATTTCACAATCAAAGTAGGTTAAGGAAATGTTGAAGAAATTTGGAATGGATAATTCTAAACAGATATGTACTCCCATGGTTACTGGTTGTAAATTGAGAAAAAATGATGAATCTCCTAAGACAAATAAGAGCAGGTATAGATCCATGATTGGTGGATTGCTATGCCTAACTTCTCCTAGATTGAATATGATGTATGTAGTATGTCTTGTGGAAATATTTCAAGAAGATCCTAGAGAATCACATGTGGAAAAAATCAAAAGGATATTTAGATATTTGAATAGTACTCTGGACTATAGTCTATGGTATTCTAACGATAATGAGTTATCCTTGAGTGCTTATACAGATGCAGATTGGGTAGGTTATGTGGATGACAAAAGAAGTACAACTGGAGGTGCTTTCTTTCTTAGAAGAAGATTAGTTTCTTTGTTAAGTAAGAAGTGGGATTCAATGTCATTATTTACTATAGAGCCAAAATATATTATTGTATCATATTCTACACATAGGTGTTATGGATGAAGTAGAAATTGAAAGATATCAAAGTGTCATATGATGAACCTATTTCTATCTTGTGTGATAATATAAGTGCTATCAACATTTCAAATAATACGATAATGCATTCAAGGGAAAAGAATATCTCTAAATCTGATATCACTTTCTAAGAGAGAAAGTTGTTGATAATGAAGTGAAGTTGGATTATCTGCTTGCAAAGGATCAAGTAGTGGAAATTTTCACAAAGGCTCTTTTGAAAGATGCATGTGAGTATCTTTGGCAAAATCTTGGGCTTATTGCCCCTCCTTATTTCAACTAGATGTATAAGTTGGTGCATCTATCTAGGGAGACATTCAAGATTTTTTTTTTTATCCTGGACTAATGGAGGCTACCTCTCAAGGGGAGTACATAGTGGTGTCTTTGGTTAAAGCAATTTGGGGGACCATATCTTCTGCCCCTAAGGGAGAGAGAGTAGTATAGTAGAGCAATGAAGAGAAAGTAAAAGGGAGAGAAATTAGTTTGTAGGTGTTTCCTGAAGTGAAGTATCTAGAGGTTTCCCTTTGCAATTGATGTCAAAGGGGGAGAGTAATTTCTAAAAAACATAGGTAGAAGGGGAGAGATTTAAGTTTGAAGAGAGAAAGAAGTGTAAGAAGTATTGTAGTAAGGGGAAGTGTTCCTTGATGAAGAGTTTCTATTGTTGTTGATGGTTTTTTAGAGCTAGTGTTGCCATCAATGACAAAGGGGGAGATTGTTGGATATTGTTGCACTATATTGTCATTAGTGTTGTCATTGATGTCAAACTATGTCAACCTCTAGTGTGGTTGTGGTAAGGTGTTGAAAATAATGTGGATATATTGAGAATATGTGTGTGGTGTTGCAGATGCAACATGGTCACTTGGTTTCTAAGTTCTTTTGATACAATTTGAATAAAGAGTGTACAAGCTGACAGAGGTGTATACTGTGTTGTACTCCACATTTCTTCATGCTTGAAGATGTGCATGTGTGGTTTGGATATGATGATCAAAAGTGTTTAGAGGTACTATATCTAGAGTTTTAGGTTTTGGATTGTAAGGCAGTGGAAGATGTGTTTGACAATGTGCTAGACTATCTTTGGCTTGTGAATAAAGTTGTCTAAGAGAAATGGAATTGCTCCAAATTTCTCCGTGTTGAAGTATTTTGCTTTGCATATTTTAGGAAGTGTTTGGTAATGTCAAATATGTTTGTATTTTGAGTTTCTTGTGGATTAGTGGTCTACACGTAAATTTTTGGATGAAAAATTGGTGGTTGATTTACCAGTTTTATTGTGGGGTGACGACCTAAGGGTTTGGGATCGTGCAAAATTGAATTGCATAAGGAGTACATTTATGGGATTAATTATATGTCATTCTGACCTATCTTGGTTAATAACATTCTTTGGCTACTTTCACAAGGCATGTGTGTTGGAATTTTGGGCTGGCAAGTTTTGGGTCATACGTTTTATCCAATTTAGCCAACTTGGCATGTTGGTGATGTTTGTGGATGAACTCTATTGCTTGTGGAAGCATGGTGTAGCATGCCAATGTAGATTTGGGTCCTAGTTAACCCTTGTTGTGGTTTTCCTTCACTTCCTTCCACCATGAAATTTTTTGGTGTCAACCTATTTGTTAGTTTCATGTTTGAGGTGCACACATTTCATTAAGGCCAACTCAGAGAAGGTTTTTTGAGGTTGTGGTGTTGGAAGTTTGAAGCTTAAGTTGTTTGTGATTTTCTTGGGTGTTTTCATTTATGTCAAACCATTGTTTGAAGAGAGTGTTGGAATGTTTCTGGTGTTGATGATGTCAACCCCTAGCATTGGTATCAATGATGTGCTTGGAGTTTTTGGTGTTGTCATTGATGTCTTACTTCAACATAGTTGTAGAAGTTGTTGGAAGCCTGACTTGTGTCTCTTTGGAGAGATAGTTGCATGTGTTGTGGTTGATGAGAGGTGTTACAGAGTCTGAAGATGTGTTACAGGTATGTTAGTAATGTTGTTGATGAAGTTGGTTCACTTGGTTTCCAAGTGCTTTTGAGAAAACATGAATAAAATTTTAGTATGACAGAAGTGTGTTTAGTGGTTTGCTCGACATTTCTTCATGGTTGAATATATTCTTATGTGGTTTGGATGTGATGATTAGAGGTGTTATATCTAGTGTTTCAAGATCTAGATCATACTACAGTGGAATATTTGTTTGATAGTATGTTGGTCTGGTGAAATAGTGTGTCTGAGAAAAATGAGATTGCTCCACATTTCTCCGTAGTGGAGGATTTTGTGCTATGGATTTGGGAACATGCTTATGTTGTTTATATCTATTGTCCCTTGAAGTTTTAGGTGTTGATTTATTTCGTAAGGTTGTTTGGTTACACAGATTGAAGGTGTTCTTAAGTTTTAGGTGCTTGTAGTAGTAGTGGTGAATATTTTGATGATGTGGAAAATTTTGAAATTTTGTGGAGTGTTGTTGTATGGTCTGTGAGATTTTTTTTGGTCTTAGAAAGGTATGATTAGAGTTTATTATTAGTGTTAGTGTAGGATTGGTTGACCTGGCATGCTAGTGTTAATTGTGAGGGATAATTATCATTTGAGGAAGTGTTCAAAACTGTGTTGGTGTAGATTTGGGTCCCAATTAAGTAATTCCTTATTTTTCCTTCAATTATTTACATTTTTGAAGTGTTTGGTACAGACCTATTTAACGTTGCATGGTTGAGGTGCATATGTTTCCTTAAGGCCAGCCTAATTGACATTTTTTTAGGTTGCAAAGGGTATAAATGCAAGGCGATTTGTTGTGTAAATCAAGTGCAGAGTGTGTGATGTGAAATATGTAAATGTGATCAATTTTTATGATCTAAGTGCAAGCCTTAATGCCTATAACTTCCAGATACAATGAGTAGAAGATGTCTGCATTTTAGTTTGTTGAATGAGTTGTTTGTGCTTCAGTAGAATTGTACCTTCAACATAAGAGAGATGCATTGTTAATAGTTATAATTGGTAGTGAGCCACCCCTTCTTCTATTCTTCTTTCTTCTAGATAATGATTCCTTTGGCAGTGATCCACTGATAGTGAGCCTTTCTTCTTTTTCTGGATAGTAAGCCCTTGGAAATGAGCCTTATTATATTTGGAGTTCAATTTATATATTAGTGAGCTAATCCTCACCATGGTTTTTCCCTTCTTTGGTTTTCCATGTAAATCTAGTATTTTTATGTGTTTGATGTTTTTACATTATCGTTTTACATGTTTACATTTTTTTAATGCATGTTAAGGGTTTAATGGATGATAAGGGTTTGAAAAGATAGTGAGGAATTGAATGTTTTAAATTATACAACTGATTTACACCCCCCCTCCTCCGCCCAGTTGTCTTGTGCATCTAAAAATTGGTACTAGAGTTGTGGTTCCTAGGAAAAAGCTTAACCACTTTTAGTGAGGAATTGAATGTTTTAAATTATACAACTGATTTACACCCCTCCTCCTCCATCCAGTTGTCTTGTGCATCTAAAAATTGGTACTAGAGTTGTGGTTCCTAGGAAAAAGCTTAACCACTTGAGGTAAATACAGATGGAGAATAGGAAGGGTGTCAAAGCTCCTATGTTTGATGGAACAAATTATGCCTAATGGAAAGCCAAAATGGAATATTTCTTAGTCTCCCTTAGATTTGGTGTTTGGTAGTCTATTGAAAAAGGTTATACTATGCCTATAAATGGTCTTACAAGTGATGATGAGATCAAGGATTATGAAAGCAATTGAAAGGAAAGGAATGCAATATTGAGTGGTCTTTTTGATTATGAACTTGGAAAAGTGATAAGTCTAAATATGCTAAAGAGATCTGGACAAAACTAGAAAGTATCTATAAAGGAGATGAAAAGGTCAACAAAGCAAAGATGTAGAACTACAAAGCCAAATTTGAAACCCTAAGGATGTATGAAGATGAAGATATTACGACCTACATGCTCAAAGTTGATGAAGTTGTCAATGCCATCAATGGTGTTGGTGGAAAGCTCGATGAAAACAAAGTTGTGAAAAAGGTATTAAGAACTCTACATAAAAATTATAGTTCTAATTTTTTTTTTCTATTGAGGAAGCTCATAATTTAGATAGTTATTCTAGAGATCAAATGTTTGGTTCTTTAAATTCTTTTGAAATTAGAGGTTTTGGTCAAGATGTTACAAATAAATAAACTATCTTTAAGGTCTGCAAAGTAGAGAAAGATGATGAATTAGATCTAGATGATCTTGATGAGGTGGAATTAAATTTTGTGAGGAGATTGAAAAAAGGAACTAGAAAGTATTGAGGTAAGCTACCTTTCAAATGTTTCAATTATTGGAAGATGGGTTATTATGCTTCTAAATGTCCAATCAAAGTTACTAATGACAAACAAAAAGATCATAAGGGTAAATTTGCCAAAAAGAGTTATTATGTTGAAAAGGACAATGGTGCTTATGATGATGAAGAATCAGATTATCCAAATGAAGTGATGAATGTTTTTCCATGGCTCTAAATGTTGGAACTAATTCTACTAATCTTGAAATATGTGTGAAGGAAAGTGCTTCAAAAATAGGTCAAAACATTGAAGGAACTATGTCAACTTCTTTTCATGCTAGAGAGAAGAATTATTGGATAATTGATAGTGGATGCTCAAATCATATGAAACGTGATAAGAGTAAGTTTTTTAAGCTTGAAAAGTATGATGGTGGTCTTGTTAAGCTTGGTGATGATACATCTACTAAGATCTATGGAAAAGGTTCAATTAGTTTTGATGGTAAGAATAAAATAGATGATGTTCTTTATGTCAAGGGTCTCCGACATAATCTTCTAAGTGTAGAACAAATATGTAGTAGAGGATATAATCTTGTGTTTAAAAATGGTTATTGTGAAATCAAAAAAAGAAGCTTCGGTACTTTGGTTGCTACTGGAACAAGGACAAAAGATAATGTTTATTAGCTCAAAGGTAGTGGCACAAAGTGATTTATGTCTCAAACTAATAAAATTTGGCTATGACATAGAAGAATAGGTCACATTAATTTTGATATCCTAGTGAAGATCAATTCTATTGATGTTGTGAGAGATAGTCCAAAGATTACAAAGCCTATCAATACAATCTGCAAAGAATGTCAAGTGGAAAAGCACACAAAGAAGAGGTACAAGATAAAATAATACTCTACTTCATGTCCTTTAGAGTTAGTCCATACAGATCTATGTGGACCTACCAAAATAAGAAGCTCATGTGATGACATGTATTTCATGTAATTGATTGATGATTAATCTAAAATGACTTTGGTTACATTTCTCAAAGAAAAATCCTAAGCTCTAGATAATTTTAAAGCACTCAAGGCTATGGTTGAGAATGAAATGAACTTGAAAATAAAATCTCTGTGATCTTATAGAGGTGGTGATATTACTTCAAATGAGTTTAACAATTTTTTTGAAGATTATGGAATAAGAAGGCATTGATATACCCCTAGAAATTCTCAGAAGAATAGAGTTGTGGAGAGAAAAAAACAAAACAATTCAATAAGTAGGTAGGATAATGATGAAGGAATCCAATCTTCCATATGTCTATTAGAGAGAAGAAATTCATACTGTGGTCTACATTCTTAACAGAGGTCAAGAAAGAGTGAACAGTTCAAATACTCCCTATGAGTTATGGTATGGTAAAACTCCTACTGTGAAATATTTCAGAGTTGCTGGAAGAAAATGTTATAATAAAAGGGATGAAAAAAAATTAGGAAAGTTTGATTTAAGATCCGATGAAGGAATCTTCCTTGGATACTCTACAAGAATCAATGCCTATCAGTGCTACAATAGAAGGTTGAAGAATATTTTTTAGAGTGCATGTGTCAAAGTGGATGAAGAACCACATCAAAGTTCCATGCTGATAGAAGGATATGAATCTAATGAATCCCCCTATAGTGAAGAATAAAATACTAAAGATAAAGGAAAAGAGTTGGCATTTGAAGAGGAAGAAGCTTTGAAAAATAATCCTAAGACTCCTATGTATGTGAAGAAGAATCATTATGAAGATCAAATCATTAGAGACAAAAGCAAAGGTGTGTTAACAAGGAGAAAAGTTGTTATGACAAAGGAACAAGTAAATTTCTATTTACTTTCTGAGGTGAAACCAAAAATAGTGACTGATGCATGCAAAGATGTGAATTGGACCAAAGAAATGAAAGAAGATCTAAAAAAAATAGAAGAGAATATGACTTGGGAATTGGTGCCAAGACCGAAAAAAAAATTGTGATTGGCACTAAGTGGGTATTCCAAAAAAATCTAAATAAATATGGAAAAGTTGTTAGGAACAAGGCTATACTTGTGTATAAGTTCTACTCACAAGTTGAAGGTATATATTTTGAGGAAAAAAAATTCTCCAATTGCAAGAATGGAAGCTATCAAGATGTTTTTCGCTTTTGCAACACATAAAGATTTCAAATTATATATGATGGATGTGAAGTCTGCATTCTTGAATGGTGAATTGGAAGGAGAGGTATACATTGAACAACCAAAAGGTTTTTAGTTGTTAGAAGATACAAATATGGTCTGCAGATTGAAGAAAGCATTATATGGATTGAAACAAGCTCCCAGAGTTTGGTATGCAAGGTTAGATAAGTTTTTGTTGTAGCAAGGATTTAGAAAAGGTATTGGAAATAGAAATCTATTTTTCAAAGTTGAATGGGAATGAATCCTAATTTTCGTAGTGTATGTTGATGACATAATCTTTGGAGGCAATGAAGGTATGTGCAAGAAGTTTGTAGAGAAAATGCAGAAAGAGCTTGAGATGTCAATGTGTGGGGAGATGAATTTATTCCCTGGGTTACAAATCACTCAATCAAAGAAAGGTATATTCATATGATAGTCTAAGTATGTTAAGGAAATGTTGAAGAAGTTTGGAATGGATTATTCTAAATCAGTATGTACTCCTATGGTTACTAGTTGTAAGTTGAACAAGAATGATGAATCTCCTAGGAAAAATCAAAGAAAGTAAAAATCAATGATTGGTAGGCTATTATACCTTACTAACACTAGACTGGATATCATGCATTAAATTTGTCTTGTGGCTAGATTTCAAGAAGATCCCAAATGTTCAATCTTATGTTGTAGCAATGAAGAGGATATTCAGATACTTGAAGGGCACAATGGATTATGGTTTATGGTATCCTAAGGATACTAAATTCTCTTTGAGTGCATATATAGATGCAGATTGGGTTGGATGTGTAGATGACATAAAAATTACAAATGATGGTACTTTCTTTCTTAGAAGGAGGTTTGTTTCATGGCTAAATAAGAAGCATGATTAAATATCATTATCTATTTGTAGAAGGAAAATATATTGTAGCAGAATTATGTTATACACAGGTGTTATGGATGAAGAAAAAATTGAAGGATATCAAAGTTTTATATGATGAACATATTTCTATCATGTGTGATAATATAAGTGCTATCAATATTTCAAATAATTTGGTAATGCATTAAAGAACAAAACATATCTCAGTTTTTGGTATCACTTCTTGAGAGAGAATGTTGTAGATAATGAGGTGAAGTTGGAGTATGTGTCTACTAAGGATTAGGTTGCTGAAATTTTCACAAGGGTCTTCCAAAAGATACTTTTGAATATCTTCAACAGAATTTAGGGGTTATTGCCCCTCCTTTCAACTAGATGCATAAGTGTGTGCATCTATCTAGGAAGAATTTCAAGATACATTCTTGGTCCTAGATTGATATTGAAGGCTACCTCTCAAGGGGACTAGGTAGTAGCTATTAGTGGTTGGTGCAATCAAATGGAGCATATTGTGTGCCCCTAATGGGGAGTGTGTAGGAAAGTGAGTGCAAAGGAAAGAAAAATATTTGTTTGAAGGTGATGACCTTTGAAGCTTTGTCAAAGGAAGTGAGAGCAGATGATGTAGAAAAGTGGAAAGAGAGTAGTTGTTTCCCTTTGTAAATCTATCAAAGGGAGAAAGCATGATGATGATGTGTGATTTTCAAAGGGGGAGAATAAAAGAGTTCAAGAGCAAGCATGTAAGAAAGAGAAATGGATAAGTTTATGGCCCTTTTCCAATGATGTCAAAGGGGGAGAGAAAATATGAAAAACATGAAAAGGGGAGAGAAAACATGGAAAGAGAGAAAGTAATTTAGAATGTAGGTGTTATTGGTGTTGTTGGTGTTGTAGGAGAAGAAGTCTATGAAGAGAGAGTATGAAGAATAAATATTTGTCCCAGTTAGAGGGAGTACTGCTTATGTAGAATTTTTGTTGGTTATTTTTGTTGTTGATAGTTTTTTAGAATGTAGACCTGTTCCCATCAACGACAAAGGGGGAGATTGTTGGATGTTTGGAGATTGAGTTGTTTGTGAGTTGCTTGGGTGTTGTCATTGATTTCAACCCCTTGTATGAAGAGTGTTGGAATGTTGTTGGTGTTGATGATGTCAACCCCAGTATTGGTATTGATGATGTTCTTGGAGTTGATGTTGATGTCAACATAATATTGTTGTTGTTGTCATTGATGTCTTACTTCAATATAGTTGCAGAAGTTGTTGGAAGCCTGACTTGTGTGTGTTTCGAGAGATTTTTGCATGTGTTGTGGTTGATGAGAGGTGTTGTAGAGTCTGAAGATGCATTGTAGAAATGTCAGTAATGTTGTTGATGGAGTTGGTTCACTTGGTTTCCAAGTGCTTTTGAGAAAATTTGAACAAAAGAGAGTTCAATATAATAGAGGTGTGTTTAGTGGTTTACTCTGAATTTCTTCATGGTTGAAGATATTCTTATGTGGTTTGTACATGATGATCATTTGAAGGTGTTTAGAGGTGTTATATCTAGATTTTTAGGTTTTGGATCATATTGCAATGGAAGATGTGTTTGACAATATGTCTCTTTGGTGAAGCAGCTAGGAAAATGAGATTGTTGCACATTTCTCCACACTGAAGGTTATGGTGTTGCAAATATGGGAATGTGCTTATATTGTCTGTATATATTTTCCCTTGAAGTTTCAAGTGTTGAGTTGTTATACAAGGTTTTTGTGTTGGATGTCTATGTTAGTATGTTTGGTTGCACAAATTGAAGGTGTTCTTAAGTTTCAGGTGGTTGCAATAGTAGAGGTGAATATTCTAATGATGTGGAATATTTTGAGATGTTGTGGAGTGTTTTTGTGTGGTTCGTGAGATGTTTTTGGACCTGGAAAGGTGTGATTAGAGTTGCTTGTTAGTGTTAGTGCAAGTTTGGCTAACCTGGCATGCTAGCGCTAATTGTGGAGGATAATTTTCATTTGAGGAAGTTCTAAGAAGCATTTCGGTGTAGATTTGGGTCCTAGTTAAGTAATGGCATGGTCTTCCTTCACTTATTTACAATGTGGAAGTGTTTGGCGCTGACCTATTTTATGTTACATGATTGAGGTGCATACATTTCCTTAAGGCTAACCTAATTGAGATTGTTTTAGGTCACAAAAGGTATAAATGCAAGGAGAGTTATGTGAATCAAGTGTCGAGTGTGTGATATGAAAGATATGAATGTGATCAAGTGTGATGATATAAGTGTGAGTCTTAAATCCTGTGACTTCCAAATGTAGTAACCAGAAGGTGTCTACATTTCAATTTGTTGAATGCATTATTTTTGCTTCAATGGAACTGTACCTTTGGCATAAGAGAGATGCATTGTTAATAGTTCAAATTGGCAATGAGAGACCCTTCTATTATTATTTATTTTGGATAGTGAGTCCTTTGGTAGTGAGCCACCGATAGTGAGCCTTTCTTCTTTTTTGGGCAATGAGCCTTATTGTATTCGGTGTTGCAATTCATATATTAGTGAGTCAATCCTCACCATGGTTTTTCCCTTCTTGGGTTTTCCATATAAATTTTGTGTTCTTATATGTTTGATGTTCTTCCATTATTTCTTTACATGTTTACATTTTGTTAATGCATGTTAAGGGTTTAATGGTCGATAAGGGTTTGAAAATATAGTGATGGATTGAATGTTTTAAAGTATACAACTAATTCACCCCCTCTCAATTGTCATGTGCATCTAACATGTGGATGATATATATACAAGGTCAATTATTGGATATGTGTGGTGTGAAGTGTGGTATGAAAAAAAGTGAATGTACATGTGTGTTGAGATCTGCGTGCGAGCTTAAATGCCTATGACTACCAAAAGCAATGAGCAGATGGTGTCTACATTTTGTAGTGCCTAAAGCCGCTAGAGATAGTGGGTCAAAGGTTGCAAATGGTGTAGAGTTGTTGTGGTGGATCTTCCTGTTGCTCAAAGGTAGTGAACCTCGTTGTAACAATCTTATATTCTCTTCTATTCAAGACACTGAGTGGTTTTGGTTGTGAGCTCTTGACAGTGAGCCTTTCTTCTTTCTAGGCAGTGAGCCCTTTCGATAGTGAGCCTTTTGTAATCGATGTTGTTATTCATATATATGTGAGTTAATTCTCATCATGGTTTTTCCCTAATTATGGTTTTCCATGTAAATCTAGTGTTCTATTGTGTATGGTTGTTGATGTTGTTGTTTCATTTTTTTCATTCATGTTGATACATACCAAAGGTTTGAAGGTTAATGAAGGTTTGAATGTTTTAATGTACAATTGATTCACCCCCCTTATCAGTTGTCTTGTGTGTCTAACAATGAGATCCTTCATTATCTAGAAACAGATAAAATACCTAGTATGATACTTAAACTCAACATCTCCAAATATTACAATATATTTTCTTGGTTTTTCCTTTTTGGGGTGCCTTTAAGGGTAAATTTCTAAAAATGAACCAATATTGTGTTAGTACTCCTAAATATCAATTTTGATTAATGTTCATCCCATTTAATTTTTTAGTTGTAGAAGGGGCCTATGACAAGGAGACCTTTCACCTTTTCTATTCATCCTAACAATAGAATTCTAAGTAGAAAATATTTTTAAAATGGTTAATAATTAGGCTCTCACTAGGTTGTTCAAAACTTGCCTCTTCCTCCCCCCCTTCACTCACCAAAAATTTGTATATGATATGATTATATTTGTTATTTCTTATTTAAAGGAAGACCTAGGTTGGAAGAGAATCATTACTGACTATATTGATGTTTTGGGATAGCTTATCAATTATCATAAAAAATTCTTTATTTTTTCAATACCTTTGAGCCTATTCAAGAATAATTTTCTAGTTCTTTATCTTATATTTTTGTCACCCTCCCGCCTACTTACTTGGGTCTTCCCCTCATGACAAATAAGATTCGCTCATATTATTGGAATGCTATTGTCACAAGAATCCAAAGAAATTGAGCTAGATGGAAAGGTGCCCTACTATCTCAACCCATAAAGTATTGAATCCTAAAAGTCTCTCTTCAAAGTATCTTGATCTACTTCCTTTTCCTATTCAAAATCCCAAATTTTATGGTTGAGAAGATAAAATAAATTTAAAATATTTTTTGTGGATGGGAACTAAAGAGAAAAGAAGGCTAGTTCTCATTAATTGGGACAAGGTTCATCTCCATAAAGACTGTGGTGGATTGGTCTTGAGAAAAATACAAAATATTAATAGAGCCTTTATGGCTAAAATAAGGCGAAGCTTCATGAAAGAGAACAAAGACTTGATAGATATCATGAAAGCCAATTATTTCTTGCATCAAGATCCTTGTCTTCTTTCTTCTTCAGATTTTGTCCCTAAGGGATATCTTATAAGCAATAACATCAATAAAGCTAGACATTTACTTACAAAGGGTATGAAATGGAGAATATGGAAGGGGAATGGGTCAACTTTTGGGAATATTCTTGCTTAGATTTGGGTCCTCTCCATTTAATCCCTCCATTAAAACAACTATAGGTGGCTCTTTTTCACTATATTTGAGACCCTAGAGGAAGATTATATTGCCAAGAAAGACCAAAGCAAAGGGTGGGTCAATTTAAATGATTATTTTGATATAATAAAGTTTCTTTAGGTATTTCTAAAATCTTATATAAACTAAAAGTATCAGAATATCCATTTCTTCTTTAGATGATTCTCTTATCTACTTTAAAAATCCAAAGGGTTTATATACTATGGCTTTGACATTTTATCTCCTACCTGATAACCCTCTATCCAAATCAAGGTGGGGAAGAATCTTGAATAAAAAAATTATCCCTAAAATCAACCATTTTTGGTGGTGCATTTCTCATGATAAAATTCTATTCAAAATAATCTACAAAGAAGGGGATTCTCATTCCCCAATATATGTGTTTTGTGTCATTGAAGAGGAGATAGTGGATCACCTTTTTTCCACTACAATTATGTTAGCCAAATTTTTGGGAAGACTTATTTACAAAGTTTAATGTGAAGTGGATCATGCCAACCTCTATGAAATCCTTAATGGATTGTTATTATTCTCCCTTCTCACATCTAGTCATAAGGGAATTGTGGTTCCTCTCTCCTCCACACTTGTATTGGAAGATCTAGAAAGAAATAAATAACAATATTTTTAGGGATAAATCCCTACAACTTCAAGAAAACCTGCATGGAATATGGAAATGGTCACCCTAAAAAGGCCTAAGAATCTCCCTAATCCTATAGAAAGGATAATTTACAACACTTGGTGAATAAAAATAGAAATAAAAAATGTGAATACAAATGAGCAAAGAGCTACAAAAGATATAAAATGGAATCGCTCGCAAAAAGGTTGGGTGAAACTTAATTTTGATGGTTCTAAAGGGGACTATAGAGATTCTAGCACTAGAGATATTCTAAGAGATGATAATGGTGCTCTTATTGCTACCCATGCTAGTAATTTAGGATGTTATTTCTAATAATGAGGAAGAGACAACTACTACTTGTCAATGTCTTCAGGTTGCACTCTCCCTAACGATAGGAAAAATTCACATGGAAGGGGATTCAAAATTAATAATAGACCTAATAAATAGAACATTGAATCCTAGGTTGAACATGAAAATCTATGTCAAATATTTAAATCTAATAATGGCCAACCTTGATAGTGTCAAACCTACTTATATCTACCAAAACGGAAACAAGGTATTGGATACCTTAGCTAATACTAGGCAATGTGTGGAGGGGTGGCGATGTTGGCATAATTTCTATACTATTCCTCACAATATAAAATAAAAATTCTTACACGAAAACAATAATGATAACATATCCCATCAACTTTAATCTTAAAAGAAAGTCCCAACCCTCGAATAGGATATTTAGGAAATTGAAGGAAACCATGAAATTAAAGATGATAGTCCTCTTATGAGAGAGCAAGTGAAAAGGTTGAAACAGAGGAGAGTTCATCCACACACATGGATTTATAAGGAGTGCATCAAGGTGTGTAGTAGTAATCATGTATTGATAAACCGCAGACCATAAAGTAATTATGAGTCAAGGTGGAGAGATAATGGAGATGGAGCTCAAAAAAGGAAAAATGAAGTAAAATCAAGTGTTTCCCTCTCTCATTTTCCACTGACATTCACTTTTATTCTCAACCCTTTGTTGTGAATTGTATTCTCCTTTTGCTCCAATTGACTACATATTATAATTTTCTTTTAACCTAAGTTATCTCCTCCTCTCCTATTAATATGAACTTGGTGATAGAGTTTGAATAGAGTTGAATACCTACATTGAAGTCCAAAATAATGATGTTGTTTGTAGAATTTAAAAAAAGGATTGTGTGGAAGTATACTCTAAATCCATGAGATACTTTGACCTTGCCCTTACTATTTGTTATAATTGCACAATAATGGGACAATGGTAATATGAGCATCAATAAAGTCTAGTTTGAAGTAGCAAAGGAACTTATAGGTAAATCTACTAGCTTGTCCATGGAAGAGGAAAAATCCAAGCACTAAAAGAGTAGTTAGGACAAAGAGTGTATAAATGACTTTCTGCAATGTGATGAGTTACATCTGATGATATACCAAAATGACTTCAAATGTGAAGACCTACTAGCACCATGGAGGAGGTATTTTTTTCCTGATCAAGCATTTTACCCTAAAAGGTAGGTTTAAGTGCATTCCTACTTACCATTTCTTACTCATTAATCACATGTGTCACAATAAAAGGATTATTTTCCCTCACTATATCCTCTCTTTAGAGAATTAAATGAAATAATTCCTTGCTAGTAAAGCCTCTATTCCCCTAGTAAAGCCTCTATTCCCCTACATTAAAAATTGATCTACTACCTTTATAAACATTAGCTGTAAATTCCCTAGGTAGCAAACCCACAGTAGTCAATTGCCTCGAACTTCGCTATTCTCTATGCTACCCATCCCAAAAGGAGGGAAGAAAATTAAATCATAAAATGATGGTTCTCAAGGCCCAAAACTTTCCCGAATTGGAATAAAGCTACCCTAGGAGAAGGAATTTAATGCTGCCTAAAGTTGATTAAACCCTAATCTCCAAGGATAAGAGAATCTTTGCTAGGCTCTCCTATCAAAAGTCCAAAGAAAAGATGCCACCTTTGAATAACAAGATAAATTTGTGATTCCTAGCAAAAGAGGATGTTCAACCTTCAGATAAGAAGACCCCTATTGATAATGTGAGCCCCTCGGACCATGAAGATAGTGACTTCACAGCTTCTCAACATGCTCTTCACGCCCCACAAACAGTCAACCCTCATTCTTGCTCTAGTGTTCTCAAGCATTCCAGTCATCAAGGGCTACTTTTGTAGACTTTTCCTAGTTCTTCATATCCTCTTGATATTGATCCTCTTACTCAAAAGCCGTGCCCTCGGCCTCACCCAACCAGTCCCCATGCCTGTGGCGTTTCTCCTTGTCCTCAATGTGTTTTGCTATCAAATGCCTCTTCCAGCACCTTGGTGTCACCCAAAGCCTCTCTTGATCATTTCTCCACCCGTTGGTCATCTTTGACTTATGGGGTCCCTGTCGCACTATCTCTTCCCTCTACCCCTGATCGGTCCAAAGCCACCCCCCTCTCCACAAGTCTGTGGAACTGGTGTGAGGTGCAAACAACAGTAGCTTGAACTTACACAATGATTCCAAGCCAGTAGCCATTTTGAGTTCATCTATTTCTTATCGTGTTCAAAGGGAGATTCCCTTTTCCTCCACCTCATTTCAGGCTAAAGATACTTTGGGTTGACATACGACAGTTTCGCTTTCTCTTGCTCCTGCGGTTGGTGCAGACGTTGATCACCCTTTGACCCCAGTTCTCGGTGAAGCTCGCTAATTTCTGCCAACGTTCATTGAAAAACTGGTAGATTGTTTAGATAATGTCGCTCATATCCATCAAATCTCTAATGTTACTTTTCGTGTAGTTGGTAACGACATTGCTCGCCCCTGGACTTCAGGTCTTGATGAAGCTATCTCTTCTCTAAAAGTGTCTATTGAACCAATTTTGTATTGTGCAAGTAACGTCTCTTCTGACCATCAATTCTCTATGCACTCACTTACCGCAATCTCTGCTCAACGTTTTTCTCTATGCGTCTTATCATTCTTTTGTTCTTGTATAGCTACTCCTCTTCGTCCTTCCTGCTCCTCTAGTATGCCACCCAGCGAAAACCTCTCCCCGCTCTCTCATGCTCCTATTTGTTGGGATCGTGTCAATCCTCTTAACTATGTTTGTGGTGGTACCTATCCTTCCCTTAATGACAAGGTACCCTGAGGGCTCTCTCACCCTTTTCCTCCCTTACCCAATTTTTTTAATTTGTCCAATCCTTACTGCTCGCTGGCTGTTGGGTCCCTCTGTAGGGGACTAGTCTCGCCCCCACTCGTCCCAGTTACTCAAGATATGGACTGTTGGGCTGCTGGGCGGGGTTGCGGGGATACCCCCGTCATTAACAAAAAAAAAAAACTTATCTTCAAAATTTATTCACAATTGGGAAGATAAATTAGTCATCAACCTCACGAATATCCATATTGAGGCTCCAACGTGGAACTTTGTTAAAAGGGACCTAGGCCTTACAATTATCATGTCTGATAGACTTTATAATTAAATTTTAAAAGGTCATGATATTTTTATCAAATAACAATGCTAATGAGCTTAGATAACACTGTTCAATGAGGTATGTCAAACTCCTCAAGTATAAGGCTCCTAAATTTGAATTTAGCACTTCAAGACCCTTGCAAAAAAATCAAAATGTTATTATTAATAAAAGCAACACTACTATCATTTTGAATAAATTTAAGTATGTTTTCAAATTGTTTAATCACCTTATTCATAGTGGAAGATTCAAAACCCTCTCTTGCAATCCTATCTCACAAATCTTTTAAAAAGTAAAATTTGTCATTGTCCATTCTTTTGATGACATCACCAAGAAGTGGCTTATGCCTAATAAAGAAATCACCCTCCCTATTTATGGTATGTCAAAGATTCATAAGGTTGGCATTTCACTTAGACATAATGTGAACACCATCAACTCCTTAACCAACAAACTAGCAACTAATCTTGTCAACATCATCTCATTACTACTGGCAATCTAACTCTTTCATTAAAGATTTTTCTAAGTTCATTATGTGCATCAAAAATAAAAAGGCAGATGTGAGCAACATCTTAATTAGCTTTGATGTTTTGTCCTTGTTTACTAAGATCCCCATCTTCAACTCCATTAGAATTATAAGCTACAAGACCAATAATTAAATTACCTCCCTCATTGGGATTTATCTTCAATCCACCTTCCCTTTCCAAGGAGTGGTGGATGAGTAGGTCAATGGAGTGGCTATTTGATCCCCTATCTCTTATTATAGCCAACATTTACATGGAGCAATTTGAAAACCTAGCCCTCAATTCTTTCTACCTTGAATCGAAATGGTGGAAATGCTTTGTCAATGATACCAACATATGTTGGCCTCATAATCTAGACTCGTTTTTAAAGATTTCCACACTCACATTAACAACTTATTAAGAGGATAAAGTTTACCAAGAAATTTCATAATAACAACCAAATCCCTTTCTTAAATATCCTTCTCATCAAAAAAATTGACAGCTCTTTAACTCGTCGGGTCTTGAGAAAAACTACCCACACAAACCTCTATTTCATGCCTCCTCACATCACCACCCTACCAAAAAATCCAAAGTCTTAAAGATGCTAACCAATAGGACCTTTCACATTTGTGATGTTGATCACATTGATCTAGAGCTTCTCACCTAACCAAAGTCTTTAGATTGAATGGGTATTGTAATAAGCACATAGCTAGAACTCTTAAACAAGAAAAATATTATTATAATCCTAAGCCAAAGGTTCATGGCTCATATGTTATCCCTATTACTATCATTCCCTTTATTGAAGGCATCTCTGATAAGACTTTTAAAATCCTCAAAAAGGGTATTAAATGTGTCTTCAAAGTGCATTCTTCTGTCTAACCTCTCATTTCTTGTAAAGATCTTAGATAAATTCATCTTAATCTTGGGATCTACAAGATCAATTTTCATGACAAGACACCCTATATTAGGGAGATGGATCATTTTATCATCATAAGGATCAAAGAGCATATTGTAGATATTAAGCATGACTAAGTCTTTAAATTGGTTATTTTGGAATACTCTTCTGATTTTAAGCACCAAATTTACCCAAAGAAGCCTTGAGTCCTCATAAATGAAGATTATTATTTTGAACATAAACTCAAAGAAGCCATTAAAATCACCAACTATCCTACTAAGCTCAACCATGATAAGATTTGAAGCTTAATTTTTTCTTAGTATCCATTATTAAATTCTTTCCAAAACCCCTCTTCTACCTCTTGACTTCTCTCTCTTCATCTTCATTCCAACTCCCTACTTAGGTTTCCTCCTTTTTCATTCTCCCCCTCTTGGTTCCCTTTTTCTCCCTCTTCCCCTTCCTTGTGCTTCTTTCCTCTCTCCTCCCTTTCAATTTTTTTCTATTTCTTTACTTTTTTCCTCTCTTGCCCTACATTAACTATTGGATATCTTCTGTATGTTTTCTTTTTTTAGTTTTAAATTGATATTAGTCTCACCTTGGTTCCTTTCCTCTAATTTTTTTATCATTTTTTTGTGTTATCTTCATGTAATATTTTCCTCTCATTTATTCTATGCAACTTCTATGATTTATTTTTTATTTTTTATCTTTTCTCTTTATCTTATATATTTTTTTATATATTTTGATATTATTTCGTTTTTCTTTCTTTCAATATTATTTTTATTTTAAAAAATAAATGCCATTACTAATAGCTTGTATATGTATTCAAGAAAGCCCCTCTTGAGGGCTTCTTATTTACATTATTATCTATAGATCATTTATTATTTGTGAATCTTCTTTTATTTTAGATTTTTTTGTCAACTATTGATTAGGTTCCTTTAGTATGTTCCTCTTCCTTTTATTTTATTTTTTGAATGTGGGTGGTTTGTTCTTGAATCACTTGTATTTCTACTCCTTATAGTGTGTTTTGTGCATAATTTATTTCGTTTCTTGGCTTCTACTCCTTATTTCCCCACATTTCTAAGGAGTCAAGTCTACAATTACCATTCAGTTCTTCCGCATCTTGATGAAGGATCATGGAGTGATAAAAAATATTTATGTAAAAATATGTATGTAGTAAAAATTTAAAAGAACAATCCCACACTATCATGGACTCTGGAAATATCATGTCTCTAATTGATTACTTTCATGGAAAGTAAATTTGTTATAAATTCAATCTTTTTGAGAAGCTAATGATAAAATTTTCTTGAAGATTCAATCTTGTTGAGAAGCTAATGATAAAATTTTCAAAGAGCATTGTAGACTTTTCCTTCCTTAAATGTTGTTTTGACTCCAATGTTTTTACATCTTTTGTTTAAATTTCCCACCATTTGCAGAGACCTTAGACATAACATTTTTTTCATTCTTACCTATCTCTCCTAAGATTGGTCATCAAAATGATTAGACTTACCATTAGTTAGATCTCTTAAAGGATCTTGTTCATTCATCTTGAGTTGGTTGCATCTCTCCATCTAGAATTATGGATCAAATTGAACACATCTTTTGAAGGGGGATAGGGTCTCAAAACCAAATTAAAAGAGAAGAAAAAAAAAGTGTTCTCGTATTTTACTTACGAGAAACATCTCAATGTCTAGTATTCATGTTCATCACACCTTTCAAACAATGAACCCTCATTCTTCCTCTAGTGTTCTCAATCATTTCAATCATCATGGGATTCTTTCATATACTTTTCTTAGTTCTTCATCTCCTCTTGATATTGAACCTCTTCCTCAAAATATGTGCCCTTAACCTCATCAAACCAAATCCCATGTCCATGTTATTTCTCATTATCCTTAGCATGTTTTTTAAATGTTAAATGCCTCTTCCACTACCTCAAACTTTGCCAAATATTATCTTTGATCATTTCTTCCACTACCTCAAATTATCCCTTCCCTCTATCCATGATCAATCCAAAACCACCCAACCTCTCCAAAAGTATATGGAACTAGGGTGGAATGTAAAGAATGGTAGCTTGGACTCACTAAGAAACTATTCCAAACCTATGGTATTTTTTAATTCCTCTATTTCTAATAACATTAAAATGGAGACTGCTTCATCTTGTATCTTGTTTCAAGCTAAAGATACCTTGGCTTGACATGGTATAGTTTCACTTTATCTTTCTCCTATGCTTGGTGATAATGTTACTTACCCTTCAAACTTGGTTTTAGGAAAATTTATTTCTTCTCTATATAGTTGGTGATGATATTTCTCACCCTTTGACTCTGGTTCTCGGTGAAGCTCTCTTTTTTCTTCCAAATTCCATTGAAAAGATGGTGGATAGTGTAGATAACATCTCTTATGTTCATAAAATATTTGATAATGAAATTTCTCACCCCCAAGCCTATTTCCTGAAAAAGATGTCTCTTCTCTACAAGTGTCCATTAAACTAAGGTTATTTATTGAACCAATCTTTGTTAGGAATTGAATGCAGAAAATATCAATTAAATGCAAATAAAGATTAAACAGAGGAATGAAAAACATAGAAATAATAACAGCGAGAGACAATATTTAACGTGGTTCACCCAAACTCGAGCTACATCCACCAACAAAGAGTCCAATATTATTATCCAGTAAATATAACTGATTACAACCAGTAATCCTTGCAACTCAATACTGTTGCAAATGCTACAATATAATGTCAATAGAAACTCAAACCCTTAGCCATTTATCAAGACTTATGTTGGTTACAAAAAAAGGGTTTTTTATGTCAAACAATAGAAAAAATAACACTTGTGCCTTTACAAAATAATAAAAATCGTGAGAGGTTTCGAGGGCACTACCCCCAAGCCCCCGTGAGGGTGCTGCCCCTAGACCATGCCCTGTATCGCGATAGAGAGCACACTAAGGACACTGCCCCTTGACCCCACAAGGGGCACTACCCCCAAATCCCCACAAGGGGCACTGCCCCTCGACCCTATTAAATAATTTGGGGGAAAACCACGCTAATAAAAGGGGAAAATTTAATCTCCAAGTCTAATTAGGCTCCATATACCAACAATCTTATCTTGTGCAATTAATGATTATTCATAACATCAATTATCTACTATGTGCTCATGTGCCACAATCTCTTATCCTAGTTCTTATTTATGATTATAGCATTCATTTTTTTCTTTTAATTCTTCTCTTTCTACAACTTGAGCCAATCCCCTTCATCCTTCCTACCCCTCTTGTCTCCCACATGAGAGAAACTTCTCTCCTCTCTCCCATGCTTTGCCTATAGGTCAAGGTCATGTCAATCCTCTTAAACATGTTTGTGGTGGTACTTTTCATTCTTATAATGACAAGGTACCCCATTCTTATGGATCCCTCCTCGCCTTTTCACCTCCCTTACCCAAATTTTCTAACTCTACCTCTCATTGTGGGAAGTGATTGTCAATCTTCAAATACCTCATAATATGAGAACCATTAGTTCTTATCTTCAAAAAATATTTAGTGTTGGGAACACAAATTAGCTATCAACCTCATAGATATCTATATTGATTTACCATCTTGGAACTTTCTTAAAAGCAACTTGGGATTTTCCATTACTCTATCCTCTATTATTTAAATAGACTTTTTAATTGAAATTGAATTTTTTTATGAGATCATTACAAAATAACATGGCTAATAAGCTCAAATACAATTGTGCATTCACTATATGGTATGTCAATCCCCCTAAATGTAACTTCCCTAAATATGAGATTCCTACCTTCAAGAGACTTGCAAAAAATAAAACATTGTCATTACTAAAGTCAACAAAGGTAATTTCATTGTCATCTTGAATAAATATAACTACATCTCCAAAATGCTCAACCACCTTACCAATTGTGGAAGATATAAGTCCCTTTCCCATAACTCTATCTCTCAAATGAAAAGAGTCAAAATTGTCATTGTCCATTCTTCTTTTGATATCACCAAGAAGTGACTTATTCTTAAGAAATAAATCATCCCCCACATTTATGGTTTACAAATATTCATAAGATTGACATCCCTCCTAGGCCTATTTTTGACACCGTCATCTCCCTGACATATAAACTAGCAAACTACCTTGCTAATATCATCTCACTATTAGTCCAAGGTTATCTATATCTTTCATTAAATTTTCTGCCAGTTTTGTTGACTTCATCAAACATAAAAAGATATATGTGAATAATATCTTGGTTAGCTTTAATATTGTGTCCATATTTAACAAAGTCCCTATATTTGATTAGCTTTAACATCTCTCTTTTCCTTTCTCTTTATTCCAACTCCTCCTTGGGTTTTCCCATTTTTCCTTCTCCCCCTTCATGGATACCCTTTCCCCTCTACCCCTCACTATTATTCTTTTCTCTCTCCTCCCTTTGTTCTTTTTTCTAATTCTTTAGTTCTCTTTTTCTCTTACATGACCTTAATTAGGTATCTTCTCAAATGTTATTTTTTAAGTTTTAAATCTATAGTAATGATTTTATTGGCCTCTTTCCTCTACTCTTTTATCTTTTTTATGTTGTATTTTCTTCATGTAGGATTTACCTCTTCTTTCTTCTCTATAAATTTTATGACCTATTTTTTTATTTTTATCGTATTCTCTTTATCTTCCATGTTTCTTTTTATATTTTGATATTTTTTGTGTGTTTCTCTTTTAAAATATTATTTCTACTTTAACTCTAATATTATTATTAATAGCATTTATATGTGTATAGAATATCCCGTCTTGGGGGATTCTATATTATTTATATACCTTTTTATTAATATGCATGCTCTTTTTTTTTGGTTTTTTGTGGTTCAATCTTGCTTCTATCCTTCACTTTGGTGTCTCCTTGTATTTTTGCTTCTCATTATGTGTCTTGTGCATTTTTTTGGTGTCTTAGATTTTAGTCCTCCTTTCTTTTCCTCCATTTTAGGGAGGTGAGTCTACAAACACCATTCAATTCATCTGTATCCTAATGAAGGATAATGGAGTGATACAAAATATTGATGTAAAAATAAATATCATAAAGTCTAGAAGTATTATCTTGCACTATCAAGGACTATGGAAACGTCATGCCTCTTCGCAAGTGGAGTGATATTTTGGGAATCTCCTCAAACAACAAGGTGAATTATGGGACTAGTGACATTAGAATTAACATGGGTGGTGGTGAATGTGGAAAGAGGTTTTGATATTTCTTTATCATGGATTTTTAAATAGTGGTGAATAATTGATATTGGGGATTTAAAATTTGGTAAATAATGCAAGTTGTAAGATGACCTAAATTTCCATAGATTTTATAAAATTATATATTTTAGTGTTGGTCAAACTGTAGGAGCTTATAGATATCTCTATGTACCATGCAATATTTGGATGAAGATTATAGCCACCCAAGATCTAGGGACTTCATGAAAGCACAAGAGAGGTTAATAGGCAATTCTCAAGATTGTAATAGAATTAAATCCAATATCTAATTGATTTACAAATGAGAACCCCTTGGTTAAGGTGAGACGTAGGATTAATATTACGTCATGTGACAACTTATCACATCTACTTAGGACATATGTGTTAAAATTCAAAAGATAAGATAAGATCTAATGATAACTAACACCTTCTAGAAATATTCCCTCCTAGGACCTAAGTAAATTGAACCTGTAAATAGGACTAGTAATGACTAGATAGGTAAAATACCTATTTACACCAACACCCCCCCTTAAGTGCAACTTATGGAGTAGTTTATTATTATGTAAATGACACGAGGATGGGTCCCAACTACGAGGCCATGTTAGGTAACCATGTACAAATGCAAATGCAATCTCTCATAAATGGAGAAAAGGATAAAACTTCTCCCCAAAAGAGAGATGACAATACAAAATGCTCTCAATGATGTATGAGAAAGAAAAAAAATCCATTTAAGGGAAAAAAAATGCCATAAGAGAGAAGAAGAAGACAGACCATGCAACCCCCCTCAATGTTGAGCCCCCTGCAATGATGGTAGAAGCTCGACATTAAATACAGAAGATGATCCAAGAGCATTGAACAATGTTCCTCCCCTTAGGAAGAAACAAAACCAGGATGGTATGCAGGATGTCTTCCCATTCCTGAAAGGAAGATGAGGGAAGAAATATGATATATGATATCTTTGAATAATGCTCAAGTGTCTCCATGACACTATCGAAGAAGATAATCCAAAATCTCTTAGAAATGATTGTAGAACACAATCTAAAGACAAGGATACCTCCTTTGAAGACATATAAGCCTCTTCCAAATGTTTTCCAAAGTAATGCACACTCATGTCAAACTGCATGAAGAATGATCATGTAGAGAATGAACAAGAGGGTTAGAGTGTTCCCTCACAACAACTAAAGAAGGATCATTTTCATCAAAGAGAAGATGAATGTAATCAATAATGTCTCCCAAATTTAAAATGTGGGACTCATAAAACAAACCAGCAATGTCTATCAAGTACTCATCCCAAGTAGCCATCTTTGGAAGATGATGAATGTCCTTCTGCACTAAATCATAAGAATCCAAAATTGTGGCAACACAAGCATCCTCAAGTACAAAAATATATGGATATGGACTATCAACACATGTCACTAGATCCTCAATTTATTAAATAATATAAAGATTCAAATGACCATACTGAATCTTCTCAAAGGTATCCACACTACATGCCTCAATGTGAAAATATGTTGAATCAATAGTAGGAGCAAAATGTGGGAAGGTGTAGACTCAAGATATGTGATCAACCTCCCTAACATCAACTATATCTCTGCTATATAAATCTCATATTATGATAGAATTTGGTGTGAACTCAACACTCTTTCCTACTCCACCATGTGCAATTTGACAGATAGAAAGGATAAAGGTTGATAATTAAGGCACACAAAGAACATCATTAAATGCTTCATCATTCATGTCAATGGATACCTTCCCATAAACATGCATATATGTGTTGTTAGTCATCAGGATGTGTGGTGATGAACAAGGCTCAAATGAAGAGAACATAGTCTCTGATGAAGCCATGTGATATGAGGCTTTTGAATTGAGTATCCACCTCTCTGACTCAAAATCTACAACTGCAACAAGTTTTTTCCCTTATGTCTATTTTACTTTGAAGAAGAATAAGAAGATGAACCTTTTGATGTTGAAGACTTGTTGATTTGATGCTTCTTAAGAAGATGCTTCAACTCATCAATTTGTTTTGAATAACATTGATGTTCATCATTGCCCTAGTTTCTTAAAATATGCACATGTAAGCTTCACCTTCTAGAAAGATTCCCTCTTAGGACCTAATTAAACTTAACATGTAAATAGGACCTAGTAATGACTAGATAGGTAAAACATTATCAATCTAATACCCCTAATCTAATTAGTTTTACCATACAATTTTCCAAAATCCTCCCAAGCCTCTTTAGGTGTTTTGCATGATTCAACATGAAATTGTAAATCAAATGAGACTAATGAACACATGCATCAAAGTGTTTTCTCGTGATCAATATCCCATCTTTCCAATTCTTTAGCATCAATAGGTCGAGAAATAGTTTCCTTTAGATAGCCTATAAGACCCTTTCCCATGAGATAATTCCATACTAATTTTTTATGTGTAGCATAATTATATGGAGTTAGGATTTCAATTTGAGATGTCCCCATTGCAAGAACACAAAACAAGAAAAAAATCAATCAACCACTGCAAGATTACCCCCCCAAATTACTCAATCAAGAAAACCGCCAAGCAATATATGATTTGTAGCACTTTATATTTAGTGCTATTACAGGTACCACCACTTGCCAAAAAATAGTGAGGTGGACTTGATCTTATGGCTTGTAGATTGTCAAATTTGGCCACAAGCTCAAAGTAAAATTTCTACAAAGAATGGGATCGATTTGATCACACCATTGCAAAGTACTCAAAAAATTATGCACTTTCAAAAAAATCACCCAGAAATGTTACCATAGGAGCAAGAGCATAGCCCCAGAAGTTTTGAAAATGAGAATGGATCAGCAACACCTATGAGAATCTATAATTTCTGAAAAAACCAACCACCAAAATCAAAAACCAATTGACCACTCTAAAGAGCTTAAAATTTTACCCCAAAAAATGCTCTAGAAAAGGAGGTCAAACGACTAAGTTATGGCTTTCCTAAAGTTGGTATATAAAATTAAAAAATTCAACAAAGAGGGGGCCCAAAAATTTCAAATGAGTGCTGATGTAACTGCTTCAACGTAGTGCTAACATCAACAAACTATTGGCTTAAATTTGATGGTTTTCCACCCATCACAATGGAATATTCTATCACATATGGTATATTCTATTCGCTAGCCATTGACAAAATATTCTTAGGGATCTTTGGTGAATCAAGAATATTCGTAGGTTAGGTTTTAAAATGTTGACCTTATGGGTTATTGATGTGGAGGAGGGGTCATGGGGCTGCATGGCCCACTACGGTGTCGCCACATGGTGACTGTGAAGGGGCCTAGGTACCACAAACATGGGACAGGGTACAATCTATGGACTGTCTCCTATGCCCTACAGATATATAAAAAAAAATTGATTGATTTTATAAAATTCCCTACTAAATATTTTAAACCAAAAAATTTATTAAAAAATTTTCTCACCTACAGATTATTTTTTTTCAACCTACAAATTTTTTTTGCAAACATTGTTCTTGTAATAATTATAGTCATATAATGTCGAGGGGAAAAAAAATTCCTCAAGGTCAGGGCAAGTTGTTCAATTTTCATGATTTGACAATCAATCTTGGGTTTTTTGGGCCTTCTAGACACAATGGCAAGGTATGTTTTGACCCGAAATGCTCCAAAATTATAGCTACCTCCTAGATTTGGCAACCACACTTCAACTTCAAACCCTCATAGATTTGGCCTCATATGTCTTATTTGGACAAAATAAAAGGAAAAATTAGCTTTCTTGAACCCTTTGAACTCAATGGTGAGCTCAGATTTGCACCAACAAGCTCTAATTTGAACCTATAATAGAAAGCCACAAAGAGGAAACCCTTAAATTTGGTATTTCTATCAAGCTTTTTTATTCTCCAAATCATCATTCGGTGTTAAAGAAGAGCTTACTCATTTTTTTTTAAGATACACCAAGATTTCCAACCTAGATCTCTCAATAAATACTAACAAGAATCAATCCCATAAGCTCTTGTAAGAGTTGATAGATAGCTCTACACCATGCAAGATTTGGTTGAAGATTATAGCCACCCAATATCTAGGAACTTTATGAAAGAACAAGATAAATCAAGATGCAATGCTCAAGATTGTAGTCGAATTAAATCCATTAGAATTGATTTACAAATGAGAAAACTTTGGTTATATGGCTAAGGTGAGACATATGATTAAATAGGATTATGAGAAGTGCCTTAATCCTATGTCATGTGACAACTTATCATAACTACCTAGGACACATATGTTAAAAGTTAAAAGATAAGATAAGATCTAATGACAACTAACACATTCTTGAAAGATTCCCTCCTAGGACCTAAGTAAACATGTAAATAGGACCTAGTAATGATCAAATAGGTAAAACACCTATTTACACTAACATAAATCACTTGAGAATTTATTTTATTAAAATTTTAATTACCATAGTATTTGATATAGGACTAGATCTAATTCACCTAAAGTTTATAAGTGATATTACAAATATAAATTTATTCACTAATAATATTACACACTTCTCACTTATTTTAAGGCTATATCACTAATACTCTTCGCATCATTGATTGTGTCTCTAATATAATGGTTCTCATTGCTTTCCAAGAGTTAAAATGTACTTGTGATTTCAAATGGTTATCAAACCTAAAGTCTATTTTAGTTCATTGATATTTTTAGTTCATTGATATTAATGAGGAATTCTACGCATAATGAACATTTGAAAGCGTAAGCACATTTTGATTGTCAAAAAGTAATGAGAATTGTTTGATTAGAGGAGATAAATGGTCCAAAAGGAATTTTATTCTTGATGAATATTTTAAATCTTAAGTATATTTTAACTCCCAAAAAAGTAAAGTTAATTGTTACATTAGAGATGAGTTTATAGCTTTGAGTAGCTCTATTATATAAGATTTTTCTTAATATGGTTTTGATTTAAAATGTTTGTTCCATGTGAGATTAAATGATTTCTTGATATTATATGTGTTCCCAAATCCCCTGACACTGTTAGTGGTTGCCACCCTCGAGCCCCTACTTTAGCCTTTAAAAAAAGTATTGGGAGATAGTGTTAACAAAGACAATTTTTGTAAGGATTTTCCATGGTAATTAATGTTCATAGCTCTAATTTGCTAAGGTTTACTAAGATTTTTTATAAATTTTAAGTGATGTGTCTAGATTTTCTAACGAAATTAATTCTTTATCAAAAAAAAGGAATAATGTACTAATAAGATATAATATTTTTGCTGAAAAAGAAAAGATTCACTAGGAGTTAATAAGATTTTTTGTTGCAAGAATGATGGTGTTGTCATTGATGTCAATAGGAAGTCTACTGACTGATGTTGTCATTAATGTCAACTATGGGATGAAGATGTTTAGAAAATTGTGAAAAGAGGAAAAAGTTGTACATGTGTAGTTGACACCTTGAGGAAGTGTTGTGAGTACATGGAGCTATTTTTTTGTTGTTGAATCTGAAGATGAGGTAATGAGTTGAGATGATGGTTCTGGTACTTGGTTTCCAAGTGCTTTTGAAAACATTTAATAAATAGAGTAAACTGTGTTGTGCAAATGGTCATAATGTGCTCCTTATTGTGCTATGAATTATTTCTATGTTGTTGCTATGCTTGTGTGGATCTTACAGGTTATTCAAGGTTGATAGAGGTTGCTACATTTAGAATTTGGGTTTTTGCATCATTGTACGGTGTGAGATATTTTCACCAGTGTGTCAGCCAATTATACAATGTGAGATATTTTCACTAGTGTGTGAACAGGTGAAGGAAAGACCTCTGGAGAAAGATGAAAATATTGTGATCTTTGCCCTACATGCTAAATAGGAAAAGAACTACTAGGTTGTTGATAGTGGTTGTTCACATCACATGGATAGTGATAAGAGTAATTTTTTTAAACTTGAAAATTATGATGGAGGCTTAGTTAAGTTTGGAGATGATACTAGTGCTAAGATTTGTGGAATAGGTTCAATAAGTTTTGGTGGAAAGCATAATACGGATGATGTCTACTATGTTAAGAGCTTAAGGTATAATCTCTTGACTATTGGAAAAATGTGTTGTAAGGGATATAATCTTGTATTTGAGGATGAGATATGTGAAATCAAGAAAGCATCTGGAACAATGATTATTGTTGGTAAGAATTTTTCAGAAGGAAATATTTATCAACTTAAGGGTGTTGATGGTCATTGATTTATGACTCAGATTAATGACAGTTGGTTATAGTACCGAAGAATGTGTCACATGAATTTTGATAATATGGTGAGGATCAGCGTTGTGTATGTTGTGAGAGATTTACTAAGGATTACAAAGCTTGTTAATGCTATTTGCAAGAATTGTCAATTTGGAAAATAAGCTAGAAACTACTTTAGGTCAAAGGAACAATCTACTACTGAACTACTAGATTTGATTCATACAAATCTATGTGGTTCTACAAGAGTGAGAAGTCTACAAGGTGATAGGTACTTTATGCTTCTCATTGATGATTACTCTAGATATACATGGGTCACTTTTCTTAGAGAAAATTTTGATGCATTAGATAGATTCAAGGCATTTAAGGCTATGGTAGAGAATGAAGTAAATTTGAGAATAAAATGTTTGAGGTTTGATAGAGGTGGTGAATTCACCTCCAATGAGTTTAATATGTGTTATGAAGTTCATGGAATAAAGAGACACTTATCTACTCCTAGAAATCCTCAACATAATGAAGTTGCTGAAAGAAAGAACAAAATGATTCAAGAAACTGTTAGACCAATGATTACATAGGTAGGTCTATCGAAAGTTTACTGGAGAGAAGATATTCACACTATTTTTTATGTGTTCAATTGAGTTCAAGCTTGAAAGCTAACAACACTAAGACCCCCTTATGAGCTATGGTGTAGAATAATTCCTATTGTCAAGTATTTCAAGGTATTTGGAAGCAAATTTTATATCAGAAAGGATGAAGAAAATCTAGGGAATTTTGATGCTAGATGTGATGAAGGCATCTTCCTTGGATACTCTACTAGAAGCAAAGCTTATAGATGTTTCAACAAAATATTGAGAAAGATTGTAGAAAGTACAAATTTCAAGGTTGATGAATCATTCAAGAATTCAATTGAAGTTGATGGATATGTATCTAATGAACCTGCTTACATAAGAATAGAAGAATTTGTGGAAGAGAAGGAGAAGCGGAATGAAGAAGAAGAAGCTTCAATGATGTCCCCAAAGACACCTAAATATATGTAGAAAAATCATTCAAAAAACCAAATAATTGGAGACAAGAGGAAATGAGTATTGACAAGAAGGAGAGTTGTTGCTAATGAAATAAATCTATGCTTACTTTCTAAAGTTGAACCGAAGATAGTGAGTGAAGTATGTAATGATGAGCATTAGATGAAAGCTATGGAATAACTTATGCAGATTGAGAAGAATCAAACTTGGGAACTCATCCCTAGACTTGCAAATAAAAACATAATTGGATCAAAATGGGTATTCAAAAACAAGTTGAATGAGAATGGAGAAGTGGTTAGAAATAAAGCAAAACTTATATGTAAAGGTTATTCACAAGTAGAATGTATAGATTTTCAGGAGATCTTTGCCCCGATGGTAAGGATGGAAGCTATTAAAATGTTTTTAGCTCATTTTTTTCTCATAAGATTTTAACGTTTATCATATGGATGTTAAGTATGAATTTTTGAATGGTGAATTAGAAGAAGAAGTATACATGGAACAACCAGAAGGATTTCAGTTGTCAAATCAACCGGATATGGTTTGCAGATTAAAGAAGGATTTATATGGATTGAAGCAAGATCCTAGAGCTTGGTATGCAAGGTTAGACATATATTTGATTCGTCAAGGTTTCAATAAAGGTACGAGATATAGTAATTTGTACTTCAAAATTGAAAATGACAATATCTTGTTATTGGTTGTATATGTTGATGACATTATCTTTGGAGGAAATGAAATAATGTGCAAGATGTTTGTTGAAGAGATGCAAAAATAATTTGAGATGTCTATGTTTGGTGAGATAAATTTATTTCATGGGTTGTAAATTAATCAAACAGAGAAAGGGATTTTTATTTCACAGTCAAAGTATGTAAGAGAAATGTTGAAGAAGTTTGGGATGGATGGTTCCAAACCAGTATGCACTCCTATGGTGATTGGTTGAAAATTGAGTAAAGATGATGATTCACCTAAGGTTGATAAGAGAAAATACAGATCTGTGATTAGTGGATTGTTGTATTTAACTGCTACTAGACTGGATATCATGCATGCAGTTTTTCTTGTGGCTAAATTTCAAGAAGATCCCAGAGAAACACATGTTATTGTTATTAAGAGGATATTTAGATATTTGAGGCACTCTAGATTATGGCTTATGGTATCCTAGGGATATTGATTTTACACTAAATGCTTATACAAATACAAACTGGGTAGGTTGTGTTGATGATAAGAAAAGTACAAGTGGTGGTGCATTCTTTCTTGGTTGCAGATTGGTGTTTTGGTTGAGTAAAAAGTAAGATCCAGCTTCATTATCCACTATAGAGGCTGAGTATATTGTTGCAGCATCTTGTTGTACACAAGTTTTGTGGATGGGATAGACCTTGAAAGATATCAGAGTAATGTATGATGATCCCATTTCTATTTTCTATGATAATACAAGTGCAATTAACATTTCAAAGAATCCAGTGAAGCACTCAAGGACAAAGCATATATCAACAAGGTATCACTTTTTGAGAGAAAAGGTTGTGGAAAATGAAGTAAAAATTGAATATGTACCTACGAAAGATTAGATTGCTAAAATATTTACTAAGGCTTTTCCTAAAGATACTTTTGAGTATCTTTGAGAGAATTTAGGGGTTATTTCCCCTCCTTTCTTGAACTAGATGCATATGGAGATGCATCATTCTAGTGGGTCTATGGATCTATCTCTCTTCTAGACTAATGTTTGGTGGCTACCTCTTAGGGGGAGCAGGTAGTGTCATGTACTGTCATTGAAAAATTATTTTGTTCTTAATGTCAAAGGGGAAATCAATGTAAAACATATTTTTCCTTTTCCATTGATGTCAAAGGGGGAGAAAGTATCATGTGAAAAATTTTATCTACTAAAGGGGAGAAAGAAGAAAATAAAATCATGGAAAGTGTGTTCAGAGTTGTTGAGTTGTTTTTGATGTTTTTTCACATCATGTGTTTCCATCAATGACAAAGGGGGAGATTGTTTCAAGCATGAAGGTGTTGTCATTGATGTCAACTGGTTAATTGGTCTCCAACTGGTTGATGTTGTCATTGATGTCATGAATTATGGTTATTGATTGTATATGTCGAGGATATTGAGAAAATTGTAATAAAGAAAGGTTGCAGGTATTAAATTTTTTCTCTGGGTTTTGCTCTAGGATTTGCTACTATGCTAGTAAAGATTTTAGGTATTGCTCATGGTTGTTGGAAGCTTCTATATCCAAATTTTGGGTTTTTGGGTCGTTATATACAGTGCAAGTTATGTTCACCAGTTGTGAACTGTGTTTTTTTGTGCATCTGGCTAAGGTCCAGGAGAAATGTTCTTGCTCCAGATTTCTTTTTGTTTGAGTCTTATGGCTTGTGGTTCTTAAGATAATTTGTTAAGGTTGTGTTCAAGTTAATTTTGTAATCTAGCAAGATTAGATCATTCTAAGGTTACGTGTGCTTAATTGGTTTATGTATTTTACACTAGTTTGGCCAACCTTGTGTTTAACACTACTTATGAAGTTTATGGAAGCATGTTGAGGAATTTTGGGACTTATTTAGGTCCTCAATAGATGTGTGTTTGGTTTTCCCTCATTCTAATTCCACTGTAGAATGTTTTGGCGCTAACCTAATTTGAATTTGTAAATACAAAAGGTGAATGGCCGAATTTGGATGAGTTTCAAAATTAAAGATGGTATAAATAAAGGTTGAGATGTAGAAATTGGTAGAATGCAATCAAGATAGATGTGAGATAGATGTGAAATAGTGTGTATGTGATGCGAGTTTAAGCAAATCAGTGTGAAATCTAATTGTGAGGTTCTGAAAGAAATGAGTTGAAGGTGTACTCTATCATTCAAGCATGTATTCAAGTGTGTGATGTAAAGAAAAGTGGAGTATGTCCACACAATCGCAATTGACAACCTCTCCAAGTTTCAAAACCCTAACTATGGTGGTTTCTCACACAACTTCTCATTCCTCCTTGTAGGTCTCCAAACCTATTTTTTGAGTATATCTTTTAGAGAATGCCTCAATCCCACTTACCAAATACCATTCCAAATGCCCATTAGGCCTCTTTTCAACATATCCAAATTGGGACTATGGTTACTTTGGAACAAATCATTCAAATTAGATCTGCTACGCTTATCCAAAGCCAAATTAGGCCACTTTTCCAAAGCAAGCATGTGGAATTCAAACACCAACTTTCTAATATCCACTCCAAGAGTTCTAACACATCATATAGGGTCACCTTATGCAATTTACATCACCACAATTCATCACAAATTTTTTGTTTCACAAAATCTTTAATCTACCTAATTTCCTAAGCCTAACACATGAAGTTGTTAGGCTAGGGTTGGCTCAAATCTGCCCCAAACTCCATCTATTGTACTAAAAAACACCAAAATATAAAATATCACACTAAACCCCTCCATTTCATTGAGTTTGGCTAATTTTCAACGGTGGAATGGGCTACAAAACATTATTTGTCTTCAAACCCTCAATCCTAGGGTTTACAGACTATTTTCAGAAAAACACTTCAAACTCCTTTAAATCTCAATGAAAATAAACACAACCAAAAATAAATTATAGTAGATTCATTTATTTAACAATTCACATGTACTTCATGTCATAAACTAGCAATACAGAGCTGTACTACACTCAGAAACAATAGAAAACACTAGAAATTAACAGAAAATAGAGCTTGTTTTATTGTTTGTCCACCAATAACCACTCCAAAAGATTGCCTAGAAGTTTTTGAGGCATATTTAAACATATTCCAATAGAAACAAATGGTCCCTAACCACCATTCAAACAAATGACCGTTCATCTTCCCAAAAATGACAAAATTGTAAAGTTGCACAAGCAACTTTTGCAACATTTTTACAAAATTGACAAAACTTAACAAAATGACCCCATATGACTTGAAAACACCATAAATAGTCACAATGGACCTTATTACATCAAAATTTAACTTGAAACCTAAAAATGACTCATCATTACATCCATTGACCAAAGTTGACTAGGTGCTCTTGCACCATACACATGAGGAGAAAAGAATCTCAGGTTCCACCTAAGATCAGATTTTGCACTGTGGTGCCATGTTTAATTTGTTCCTCTGTCATCCATGTTGCATCTTCATGAGGGATACCTTGCCATTTCACTAGGTACTCATTATACACTTTTTGCCTTGTTCTTTTCACCTCCTTTATATCCAAAATACTTTCAATCTTCAAAGGCTAAGTAGGTGGTAAATCCTTGACCTAATCTTCATTAGCAACATCTGCATCAATACCTATACCTGCAATCACAAATCCCTTGAAATGGTATAGGTCAACAACATTAACAATTCGGGAGATAGCAACTCCAGGAGGGAGTTCTATCTCATAGGAATTGGCACCAAACTTATGGACCACTTTACCTGGCCCAATTTTCTTCATCAGAAACTTTGTGTACTTTCCCTTTGGAAGCCTCTCTTTCTTCAAATGTATTAGAACTAAGTCTCCCACCTTGAATTGAACATACCTTCTTTTCAAATCTACATGTTTCTTGTACTTTTCAACACTTTTTTGAAGATTTTCTCTAACTTGCTAATGTATCTCCCTCATGGCCTTTGCAAATCCTTCTCCCTTAACACTCCTCTTCTACATTCCACTCAAATCCCTAAGCTCAAACACACCTCTAGGTTTCAATTCATACACCACTTCAAATGGGATTTCCCAATTCTTCTATTGATTAAATCATTGTAGGCATATTCAACTTGTGGAAGAACCAAGTCCCACTATTTTCCATGCTCCATTGTGAGGCATCTCAAAATATTTCCAAGTGATCTATTGACAACTTCAGTCTTCCCATCCATTTGTGGATGATAGGTAGTACTAAAGGTCAAATTTGTTCCCAACTTTCCCTAGAGGGTCCTCCAAAAGTGACCTACAAAATTTAAATCCCTGTCTGAAACTATAGTCAATGGTATCCCATGAATCCTAACCACCTCCTTGAAAAACAAGCCTACAATGTGTGAGGCATCATTGGTGCTTCTACATGCTATGAAATGTGCCATTAAATTACCGAACCATTCCACCACAACAAACACACTGCTATAACCCCTCTGAGTTTTTGGGAAACCTAACACAAAATCCATACTTAAAGACTCCCATGGCCTATTAGGTATTGGTAAGGGCTAATAAAGACGTGTATTTGAACTAGAACCCTTTGCTTTTTGAAAAATTACATAATTTTCCACAAATTTTTTGACATCCACTTGCATCTTTGGCCAAAAGTGAAACCTCCTTACCTATTCCAATGTTTTATCCACACTAAAATGTCCTCCTAAACTACCACAATGCTTCTCTTTTATTAGGTTAGTTCTCATGGAGCACTTTGGAATACATAATTGAGCACCTTTAAACAACAATCCATCTTGAAATAGAATATTAGAATATTCATCGTGAAAAACACCCTTAAACCGATCACAAATAGCATATACCTCTTTGAAATCCTCATCTCCTTCATACATACCTTTCAATGCATCTATTCCCACACTTTGAAGCTGAATTTCTTGCACTAACATTGACCTTTGGCTTAACGTGTCTACTACCTTGTTGTACTGCCCTTTTTTGTGTTTGATTGTGAAGGTATAGCTCTGTAGGTACTCTACCCATTTCACATATCTATGGCTCAACTTGTCCTAGCTGTTCATGAAACTCAAAGCATGATTGTCAGTGAAAACAACAAATTCTTTGGGAAGGAGATAGTGTCTCCACTTTTTTAATGCTTGGACCATTACATACAATTCTAGGTTATATGAGGAATACTTCCTTTTGGCCTCATTAAGCTTTTCACTAAACAAAGCCACCATTCTGCCCTCCTGACTCAAAACTGCACCTATTGAAAACCCACTTGCATCACATTCTATAGTGAAAACTTTGTTGAAATCAGGTAAGGCTAGGATGGGTTGTTGTGCCACTTTGTTTTTGAGGTATTGAAAGCTTCTTTTTGCCTCATCAGTCCATTGGAACCTCTTTCTTTTGACCCCCTTGATGATGTCAATAATTGGTGAGCAGATGTGACTGAAATTCTTTATAAATTTCCTATAGAAACTAGCAAGACCATGAGAGCTTCTCACCTCCCCTAATGATTTTGGAGTTGGCCAACTAAGAATTGCTTCTACTTTGGTGGGAACCATCTTCAATGAACCCTTAGAGATCACAAAGCCAAGATAAACTAGCTCATCTTTCATGAATTCATATTTCTTGAGGTTTATCATCAACTTCTCTTCATTTAACTTCTACAAAACTATGTCAAGATGTTGCAAGTGTTCTTCTTTGGTCTTACTAAAAAAAAGCATGTCATCCAAGTACACAACAACAAATTTCCCTATGAAAGGCTTCAAAACCTCATTCATTAACCTCATAAAAGTGCTTGGATCATTTGACAATCGAAAAGGCATTACCATCCAATCATATAACCCCTTATTGGTTTTAAAGGCAATTTTCCACTCATCTCTCTCTCTGATCCTAATCTGATGATAGCCACTTTTCAAGTCAATCTTTGAAAAATAACATGCACCTCCCAAGTAGTCCATCAAATCCACCATTCTAGGTATTGGAAACCTATATCTAATGGTGATTTTATTGATTTCCCTTGTGTCTATACACATCCTCCAATCTCCATCCTTTTTAGGTGCTAAAGCAGTAGGGACAACACATGGGCTCAAACTTTCCCTTATTAGGCCTTTATCTAACAATTCTTGGATCTACCTTCTTATTTCCTTATTTTCTTTATGAGTCATCTTGTATGTAGCCTTATTTGGTAAATTTTCACTAGGTATAAGGTCTATGTGATGGCTTACATCTCTCATAGGTGGCAAAGAGTTACGTAACTCATCAATTGCAATATCCTTGTATTTGTTCAACAAAGTTTGAACCTCACTAGGTATACCCTCAACCTTGGTTGTTTCTAAAATGGATTTAGGTCTAATCACTAAAGCATACCCTTGTCCACCTTCTTCCTTCAATGTTTTCAAGAATTCTTTCTCCCTAACTACCATAACACTAGACCCAACTTATTTATTTAACTCATCTTGTAGTGGTGTCAATGTGAATGAAGTTCCATCTTTTTCTATCACATAGATATTTTTCTACCCATCATGCTTAGATTTTATGTCATACTACCATGGGCGTCCTAAGAGTGGATGACATACATCCATTGTGATGATGTCACACAAGATTCTATCTTTGTATCCTCCTATATTAAATTCCACCCATGTTTGCTCATTTACTAGGACTTGTTGACCCTTATTCAACCATGACACTTTGTAGGGAGTGGGGTGTGGAATCCTCTTCATGTTTAACTTTTGGAAAACAAATTATCAGTAGAACCTAAATCAACAACTACCTTACATACCTTTCCATGTGATTTGCAGGTGGTTCTAAACAATGATTTCCTTTGTGGAGGCTCTTTGAATGTTGACACCTTAATGAGTGTCCTTCTCATCATCAAAGACTCACCTATCTCTAGAGCAGCATGTTGGGAAGGGGATTTGACACTTTCATTTTCTTCCTCATGCACAATTTGGGTTCTTCTTTCACCTCCATGTGAACTTGAAGCTTGCTTGTTCGAGCACTTCCATGCTAGATGACCAAATTGGTTGCACTAATAGCATATGCCTGAGAAGGTTTTTGACCCTCTCCCTTGTCCACCGAATGTACCTCTGCCATTAGGTCTTCTACCTCTGAAATTGCCTCTTGATTCACCACCCTTCTCTTGTTGGCTGAGGCACTTGACTCTCCTTGCTACTTTTGTGACTATCCTCTTCCACCAAAGTTGCCTCTTTCTCTGAAATTCTTTCGTTTGCCTCTTCCTTATTGCTCTTGTCTCATTTTTATCCTTTCCTTTTCCTTGAGAACCATTTGAAAACACTCTTCAACTATCCTAGGTGTTGTAAGGCCGATCTCATCTTGGATGTTGTACCTTAGGCCATTTAGGTACCTTGCTACCTTTTCTCTTTCATCCTCAACATGTCTTGCTCTAATGCTTAACTTATGGAACTCCTCAGTGTATGCCATGACATCCAACTCTTTTTTTTAGATTCTACAACTTCCTAAATGCCTAAATTTCATAATTTGCAAGTAAAAATTGTCCTTTCACCCTAGCTACCATTCTATCCCATGAGCTTATCTTTGTTTTTCCCTTCTTTACTCTCTCTTCTTGCACATAGTTCCACCATGCTAGGGTAGGGCCTTTCAACTTAGTCTTTGAAAACTTTACCTTTTGTTCTTCTGCAACCTCCTTGTACTCAAAGTAGTTGTCTAGTGCATTTATCCAATCCAACACTTCTTCAACATCTAATTTTCCACAAAACATTGGCAAATCTATTTTCACCTCAGAAGGACCTCCTCTAACAACCTTTAGCATCTTAACCATCCTTCTTTCATTAGGGTCCAACTCATCATCACCTTGGACTCCTCTAAGTTGAGGGTTTTCATTCTCACCCTCTTCCTCTTTCTCTCGGTCACTTTCCTCTTCAGTTTCCTTTCCTCTCATTTGATTTGTTTCCAATGCTGCAAGTCTATCCAAAAATGCTTCTTGAGACTCTTTCATCATCCTTATCTCTCTAGCAATGACTGCACTACCTTTAGGAGGCATCTTGTCTTTCAATTTGCAACTTTCCTTTATTCAAACTTCAACCTTTCTTCCTTGAAATGATCAAAACCTATGCTCTGGTACCACTTAATGCAAAGCAGGGTGGAGTATGTCCACACAATCACAATTGACAACCTCTCCAAGTTTGAAAACCTTAACTATGGTGGTTTCTCACACTTCGCATTCCCCCTTGTAGGTCTCCAAACACAGTTTCTTGAGTATATCTTTAAGAGAAGGCCTCAATCCTGCTTACCAAATACCATTGACCATTCCAAATACCCATTAGGCCCCTTTTCAACATATCCAAATTGGGACTATGGTTACTTTGGAACAAATCATTCAAATTAGGTCTGCTACACTTCTCCAAGGCCAAATTAGGCCACTTTTCCAAAGCATGTGGAATTCAAATACCAACTTTCTAATCTCCACTCCAAGAGTTCTAACACATCATATAGGGTCCCCTTATGCAATTTCCATCACCACAATTCATCACAAATTTGTTGTTTCACAAAATCTCTAATCTACCTAGTTTCCTAAGCCTAACACATGAAGATGTTAGGCTAGGGCTGGCTCAAATCCACCCCAAACTTCATCTCCTACTCTAACAAACACCAAAATATCTAAGAGTACACTAAATCCATCCATTCCACCAATTTTGGCCAATTTTCAATGGTGGAATGAGCTGCAAAAATTTATTTTTGTCTTCAAACCCTTAGTCCTAGGGTTTATAGACCGTTTTTAGAAAAACACTTCAAACTCCCTTAAATCTCAATGAAAATCAACACAACCAAAACCAAATTATAGTAGATTCATTTATTTAACCATTCAGATGTATTTCATGTCATAAACCAGAAGTACGAAGCTGTACTACACTCAAAAACAATAGAAAACACTAAAAATTAATAGAAAATAGAGCTTGTTTTATTGCTTGTCCACCAATAACCACTCCAAAAGGTTGCCTCACAGTTTGTGGGGCATATTTAAACATATTCCAATAGAAAACAATGGTCCCTAACCACCATTCAAACAAATGACTATTCATCTTCCCAAAAATGACAAAATTGCAAAGTTGCACAAGCAACTTTTGCAACATTTTTACAAATTTGACAAAACTTAACAAAATGAACCTATATGAGGGTGATCCCACAAAGCCGGTTTATAATTTCTACGAGATTCTAATTTTTGCTTAAATCACATTTTTTAGAAAATATAATGATTTAATCCTTAAAAAGTTTCATTTAAAGCATTCCAATTGAAGAGGGTTTGCCAAACTACCTTAGATCAAACCCCCTTGTATAGAACCCCACTAGTTTTAAACCATACCTATAACAGAGTCTCCTTTACAACTATCAAAATGCTAATAAAAAACCACTTTTGATTTACCTTTTGGGGGATCAAATGAATTCATTTAAAATTTATTTTTTGTAAGTATGTAGTCCTTATAATAAGCTTCCCAAAAAGTATAATTTTAAATAAATTTAATTTTAATATTATATTTATTTTTTATTTCTTGTGAATGTAAGTTTTTCACCTAAAATCAAGCTCTATGTTCTGCACATGTGGAAAAATAGAAGATTATCCAAAAATTTGAAAATATGAGTGCACTAGATATTGAAGTCCTTGATCCAAAAAAAAAAAAATCGATATATAAAAAAAAAGTTGTGTTATACAATCTGCCTATGTCCGAATTGTAATTGGTTTGACTTTGAAACTTGATTAAGGAAAACATATTCAATAAAACACTATGAAACCAATTGGAAGCACTAGATATCGTAGTTACAAATTTAAATTTGAAAATATTAGAATTTTATCCTTCATGGAAAAAAAGTTGTGTGTTATATGATAAGTGTCACTCCTTAAAAATGTTTACTGAAAAAAAACTAGGTTTTGAAGGAGATGGAAAAAAAAGTGCAAGATGATTCCAAAAAGTTTGAAAAAAATATATTTAGAATCTATAGACAAAGTGTCATAAATCACTAGTTTGCATCATCTTCAAATTCCTCACCGTTTAGCTACTATAGGTGCTCAAAAGTGAAGATTTAGTTAGAAAAAATTAGTTCAGTGTCCAATTTGGCAAAAAATTGTCAACAAGTATTGTGGGATCACCCATGACTTGAAAACACCAAAAATGGTCACGATTGACCTTATTACATCAAAATGTGACTTGACACTTGAAAATGACTCATATTTACATCCATTGACCAAAGTTGACTAGGTACTCCTACACCAGTGTGTGAGTGAATTGTGGTGGAAATCTCTATTGCATTGAGATTGTTTTCTCTTTGTAACAAATCTCTTCTATCTTCTTTGTAATTTTATGGTAGTGTTCACCCTTTGAGTGGTTAATTCTTGTTGAACAGTGAGTCTTGATCCAGACAGTGAATCTTGTTTTGGCAATGAGCCTTTGTATTTGGTTTTGATATTCTCTATATTGTGAGCTAATCCTCACTGTGGTTTTTCCCTTATTGAGTTTTCCACATAAATCTGGTGTTATTGTGTGTGATATTTTTTAGTTTCTACTCTTGCACTTAATAATTAATCACATTGGCAGAGTAAAGGATTTGTGAATGTTAATTGATATAATATCTGGTGGAATTTCTTAAAGGTTAAAAAATGTTACAACTAATTCACCCCCTCCCTCTCAGTTGTCTTGTTCAACAATTTATGTATTGTTGGTGAACAAATTTTTCATTATGATACTATCTCCAAGAATGACCTTGTTTTCCTGAAGATTAATGAAAATTGTACCAATTGTTGGAGAGATCGCTATGGAATAGCGGTCTTCCTTTGCATTTAAGTGGGGAAGCTCCCTCGTATGATAAAATTTGGGGGTTTTGTGGTATTTTAACCTAAAATACAAAAGGTATAAATGGAAAAATTGAATGAAAATGACTCAGAAAAAACCTAGCTATTGACACACAAATACTAGCTAGGATTTCATTAAATTATACGAACATACATAGAGAATTTATCACAAAACTAGAATACGCATTTCCATATTTATATGATGAATAAAAATAGTAATAGATATGATATTGTGACAACAATGAGAAAAATGACATGCAAACCCACACACCATGAGATAGGCTATATCAATGCACTCAAAGCAAGATACTAAGATTGTGACTACACTTCTTTGCACATGTTGCATAGTTTGTAAGTGCTCCAATAGATGACCAATGACTTTCCATAATAATACAAAAAATATACCTTTTCAACCTATAAAAAATAGGTAAAATAACACAGATAGCATGCAAAATGTATTAATCAAATGCTTCATGTATTATGTCACTTAAGTTACACAACTATTTAGAAACCTTTCTATACAAGTCTTAAATTCAAAAATTCCTCTATTCTCCTTGAGTTCTGCTCTAAAACATAAAAATAACTAAAATTATTTTGGATCCCAAAAGAAAATTGGAACCCCTTTACATTTGAAAACATTGCCTTTATAGCCTCCCAACCCATAACTAACTTGTAACAAATTTGTAGCCATCACTTTAAGGCTTCACAAAGTATTTAAAAAATTATAAAGTCCTTTTTATGAGTGTGTATCTCCAACTCATTAAAAGAATTGATACTATAATAAAAATTTGAGTCTTCATGTAAATTTGACGAGTATATGTTTATCAAGGCATTATGTCAAACTGTTTGTAAGCAATGGATGTAGGTATGAGGAAGTTGAGAACAAGCTTATTCATCTCATTAGGGAATTGCTCTTGAACAAATTGATTCCTTTCTCAAAAAAATGATTTCCAAATTGGGAACCTAAGACTTAAAGATATCATTATTGATATAATACTCCATCCTTAGAAGTTTAAGTTCATAGATTTTGATACCCATGATTAGAAGTGTCAAAAGTTTGATAGTATAATCTACTAACTTCATCAATTTATCTTAGCTTGTGAAAGATATATAGGGAATTTGCATCGGAAAAGAAAATTTTGATTTCTCATGCAAGTGCGAGTATGTTTTCAGGTCATTCTTAGGAAACCAAGATGACGACACTATGTCTTCTTCCAATCCATGAGTTACCTTTTCACAAACAATTTTGACTTCCAAAGAAATATCTTCCAACTGTATATACTAGACATCCTTTCCTTTCAAGAATATAACATTTTCTTGAATAATGAGGCTTACACAAGGAATGATCAATTCTTGCGTACTCATCTTTATTGTCAAAACTTAGAGACTTTGGGGTCAATAGAGAGGAACCAGAGTTCTAACATTTGACCGAATTATTACCACTTGCCACAAACATCTGGGAACCATTCATATTTTTCTCAACAATTATGTCAGGTGATTGTTCATTTTTGAAACTTGGTTTAATATTCCCCATAATTATTGTATGTATGTCAATTTGTCTATTGCCAGGTTCACTACAGCCAATGACTGATATCCACAAATTTCATATCATTTATATCTTCAAGAGCATAGACTAATTGTTTCTCCTTGGACTTTGCAGCTGCTATAAACAAACCTAGCAATTTGAGGGAAAATTAGATTTGAAGACTGAAATGATTGTGATTCATGTATGAACCTGCAATCAAGAGCTATACTTTCTTTGTCCCTATGATGAACTTGCATTTGAACCATATTTTCCCTCATTTGGAACGTATAAGCATTTTGGCATTCATGATGGTCACTTGAGCCTCCTTCCTGCTGCTTCATGTTGAATTTACGTTATTATTTCTTAATTAGGATACATACTATTGTCTAGAGGAACACTAAAGCAACTTGCCACCATAGATTATGCCACATATGAACTGGATACATTTCTCCATGTTTTCCGTATCCACCAGATCCATGTGGCTTTTGAGCATATGTTATAGCCTTATTTAAATTTTGGACACATATAATCAAGTGTCATGAATGGAAATCTTCATTGTCCTTGGAGAGAACCATAAGGAGCAACTAGAGGTCTAGCCTTATGAATTGATTGCCTCTACAAATGTTTTCCTATGAAACGCTTCCTTCAGTGAATGTCCCTCAACTGAATCGCTTTCAAGAATCTTGTTAAAAAAGTCACTTACCATACCTGTGCTGGCCACAACCTGGCGGCGCATCTCTGTAGAATATTCTGTCAAATAGTTCGTAGTTATCTTTATGCTTCCACGTTCAACCAAAGATTTAATTCTAATTATGTTTTGATGGATGTATATACACTATTACAAAGCGCTCATTGTAGGTTTGAAGGAAACATTTGAATTTGGCGTTGCATCTACCAAGTGCAAAATTTTCTAAAACCTTTTCAAAAAATTCATTTTGTGCACGTCCTACAATTCATTGCATTCCACGAAATGGCATCTCTTTGAGGTGCTCTGTCAAATAATTCAGCCACCCTATCTATTATTCACGTTTTGCATACATGTTTACCAGAGAATTTTCAACTAAACTATCTGTTATGCTTTGATGGATGTCCATAGCCTGTTTTCAAAGTCTCCATTTTTCTGTGTTCATGGCACTCGAAGAGACCATATTTCTTTGAAATTTTATTTTTTAAAGTTCCCATTTTTGCGCAGAGAGGATGCCCACACAAAGGCTGTGGAGTTTGGATTTACGCCTCCAAAATGCATTTGCTTCAAAAAGAATTAAATCATTTTCAACAAATCCAATTTCTCACTCATTAATTCTGGCATTCAATGAAACCACATTTCTTGTGGAAACCTATATCCAGCCCCAAGAGTGCACCTTTGACTGTATTTATTAATTGATTGAAAATAAAAAATCAGTCATATTATGATTTTCAATCAATTAATAAATACAGTCAAAAATGCATTCTTGAAGCCGGAAAGACAATAGTATTTCTTCGAGGCATTCTGGGTCCCTGCTTTGACTATGCTTCCACTTGAAGTATTGGATCTTGGAGAGATTCCTGGTACCAATGGAACTTTTGACAAGTTCCCTTTCCACCCTAAAATGCCAAAAACATGACTTAAATGCTCTCTAAAAGTAATAGCAGGAGTTTTGAGGGGTTAGGAACTTGTCTGTACTTTAGAGGGTATTAGAAACATTTCATGGGTTTAAGGTGGAATAGAAATTTTTGGGAGTTCTCAGTGTGTTATGAACTTAACAATGGTTGAAATTTTGAGGGTTTCGAGGAGGTTAGGGATTTCTTTGAAGATTTAAATACAATTTATGGATTTTAAAATCTCAATAAAGGATAATGGCATGTATACTAAGGGTTCTAGGAATCTTAAAAGAGTTTAAAATCCAAACATTATTACAGTTTTTGAAATTTGTTTTTTGAACTAGAGAGATGCCACACAAGGAAATATCAAAATTTGACACATTATTAAATTCACAAACTTGGTTCAAAAAATGCTCAACAAATTTACAAACATGATAAACAAAGATCTATATGTAACTTTTGACTAGATCAATACTTTCTCATGAAATATTTCTATATTGTGTATAATAATGTCACAAACATTCCTACCAAACCATTTAGCTCCAACTTTGATTAAAAACAAATATTTATATCTGTAAATTCCCTAGTAAAAAATTAAAATATTAATATCTCACAAACCAAAAGGAGTTTTGATATGAAAAGTTGTCAAATTAAGTGAATTACTATTAGGAACATCCCCTTAAAATTATTTTGCACCATCTCTCACCTATTTTTAGATTTAATTGTTTCTATAAATTACAACAAACTTGATAACTACTCATAGCATTTTGACAAAAAGAATGGATGATTCTACTTTGGAATGGCAAGAAATTTAACACTTGAGGATAATTCGAGCATTTGTGAATAGGAGCTACTCAATCCAAGAATTTAGACACAAAAGTTTAAAATTTGGTGAGTTTAAAATGGGGCCAACATGTATCTTTTGTAGTTCCTAAAATGGAAAGCTAAAGGCTATTTCCATTTCCATTTCTCATATGTATATATCATATTTCATCTATAATTTAACTATATATAAGATCAAATTATTTTTCTACTCTAACAACATTCATTGTCATATATGGGAGTAAGTTGTATCATAGTTAAGATTTTTTTAACTATTGATGGAAAATATAAGGTCCATCATACTTTCACAATATATTTTTAAGATAATACTTTTTTTCCTATTACAAGTCAAAGGAGTGGATCTAGCACTAGGGTTAGTCTATAAAATTGTAGATGGACATTGTATTTATAGATTACTTAATACTATTTTTTCACCATGACTTTCCCACAAGAGTATCATATTAAGAAGGATATTCAAATATTCTTAATTTAAGAAGACACATAAATTATGAATGACTTGATATTGGTTTCCTCATAATCAAACAACTTATCCAATAGGAAACACTTGAATTTAGAGAGCTAGGCGCCCCAACACAATCTCTATTTTCTTGAAGACCACATCTCTAAAAGAGGAGAGGTTCAACTATTGATATGCTTATAGCTCTAGATTAGATCCTAACTTAGAAATTCAAAGAAATAGAGAAAGCTACTATGTTACACCCCGTTTCTGAATTATCTAATTACTTTTACCTTTATGAGTAAATATGATGTTAAATGCAAAATCATGACTTTAATATGTTCAATGGGTGAATGGAATACTTGAATATGCAATAAGATGTTATTGCTTTTAATGCTTTAATGATACAAATGATATATGATGGATAAGATTTTTATGTGATCGGCTAACTTTTTTATGATGCACTAAATTGGATGCAAGAAAGAATTGAGCCCTCTAGTGAGGAAAGGGAGAGTATCACCAAGGAGAAGAGTTTGGTATGGTAACCCCTAATGTACCTACTTGAGCTATCACACACTCACAACCTAGTTAGTCAAGTTAAGTCAAGTCAGTTTGAGATCCAATACGTAAACCCTTGGTCATAGTTTTTGGATGATTGGAATGTTGTGTGATTGTCTTTGATCTCCTTTGGTTGTTTATTTGATTGATTTAAAAGTGACTAAACCTTTGTATTGAATATGAGTTCTACTTCATGTATAAATTTATATATGTATTAATTGATAAGTATGTACATTAAATGTATATATGTATATATTCGATCTAACTCGTGTATATGAGCATATACACGTGTGCACATACATGGGTAGAAATACTTATGTATACGCATATGCGGATACAACATACAAATGGAAAATTGATTGGATATATATATATATATATACACTTTGTATATATATACTTATCGATAAATATGTGTGTGTGTGTGTTTATTATGAGATGTTAAAATAACATGATATATATATATATATATATATATATATATTAATGTATATATTAATGTATATGTGTGCATATTCAATTATATAACATATATACATACATATACACGTATATATATATATATATATAAAATTTAATACATTTGATGAATATATAGAAACGTGAACATATATGTTGATATATGTATATTAATATATACATATATATAATAAAGAATATATTAAATACATATAATATATAAATATACATGAGTAAGTAATACTCAAACCATTGTTAAATATTAACATATGCAATAGATATTACAATATGCAAAATCTACGATGAAAATTGAAGCAACATATTTAAAACAAATCAATACATGTCATAAGGCTGTGTGGGAAAATGTAAGAAACATGGCATATTAAAACATAGTAATAGCATAGTACGAAGGTGACTGCATATATATCACAAAGGCAACGATAGATATGCATAGTCTCCATATAAAAGGATTGAGAAGCAATTGAAAATGAAGCATATTAAATTCCTGTAACTGCTACGCCATGCTAAAGGGAGTGAAAATGAATTTAATGCTAAGAAATCTGAGTGATATGCCACGTAAGAATAACAATAAAAAAGGGTTGAATTGGTCAATGCCATGAGTTGGCAGTAAAGTAAACAAGAGTTTGTATTGTGTTTGACTAGTAGCCACTAATATAGGCACCATGAGCATAATGTGGCAAGCAACAAAAACCAACAAAAACCACGATGGAAGTAGAAAAATTGTAGGAAACCATTGCATGTTTGACTTGGTAAAATAACGATTCCTGGCAGTTTTTAGAGGCAACTCAGCCATGAATAAGAAGTTGATTTCACTTGGACTATATATGTGTTTGAATTCTGATTCTTTTAGTAGCCACATTTCAATCTTGCTTAGTTGATCTATTTCTAGAAGAGAAGTTGGTTTTGGATTTATTTTTTCAGTTTAAGAGGTGTCAATAGGATGGAAGAGGTGGAAAATTTGGGAGCTAAATTGTAGCAGTAAGTTTCTCAATGTTTAGTATAAATAGAGAGCAGCCTCTTAGTCTTTGGCATTCATTCTTTTGGAATTCATTTCTTTCTATTTTTTTGTAGTTTTTCTTTGTGCAAGTAGTGTTGAGTGAAAATAGTGAAGAGTGTGAGATTTCTTGAGTGTTTGTGAGTTATTTAGTGAGAGTTTTTGAGTGTTAGGAAAGAGGCTAGCAGTGGGATAAGTTGAGAATAGAAGGAGTAGTAGAAAGAGTCTTTGGGATTGAGCTTGAGAGCAACTTCTCCATTGGAAGAAAAATATCCAAGCATGCTAGTCTTTCTTATTTATTGGTTGTCATGTGTTTGCAAGTTCTTGTGCAAGTTATAGTTATTTTCCATAGTTGTTAAGAAAGCTTGTACATATAGCTAGATTGGTTATAAGTTGTTTTGGATATCATATTAGTATGATCTACCTATACATAATTATTATGAATGTCATGATTGTATGACGTAGTTATATTTAACTATCTAGAAGGTATATGCATATGATACCAAGATGATTGCATATTACACATATGTTTTCATGAATTATGATGTTAGTAATGCTATGAGAATAATAGCATGTTAGATATGTCATCATTGAAATGATATGATGTTATGAAAATCATGTTGATAGTTTATCCTTGACTAGTTACTCATATTTCCTTGAGTATAGGAGAAAAGTCTATTCCCTAAGGTTAGGGTATACATTTGAATATAATTATATTGATATACAACAATAGGGTTGAAAAACGTATTAGTAATATATATATTTTATGATTATGCTATTATCTTATACCTAACTAAAAGTCTATACCTATTCACGATATTCTAGAAGAGGACTTACATTCCGGCAATCCAAATCTGTAATATGAGAGGACTTAAAGGTGCAGAAGCAAAAACTCCTCTCAAGCTGATAATGTCCTCCAAATTATATATGAATTTAGTGAATATTATAAACATGTAGATATTTGAAAGAAAGGTTTTAATGATTGTTTATGATCATAAAAATGTAGAAACCTTATATGATAACTTGGAAAGATCCATGAGAAATGGAGAATAATTAAAAGGGCATGTTGGAGAGACAAATCATATATTATTTGATATGCATGTTTGTAGCATTTGTTGGTAATAGTCGAATAGTGACAACTAGCTCAGGTATTAACATAATATCTAGGATATCATAAATCAAATGTATGTTTGCATAAAATGTAATGTTAGGAAAATGGTAAGATGTAGAAGTACTATGTTGGAAATGTCAAATTGTGATGTTATGTAAACCTATATATGGTTTGAGGTTTATTCTTTGGATTAGGATAAACCAAGGTTGGGAGTAACCTAGATGGTCAGTTAGATCACTTGAAAATACATTATCTTTTAGAATGGAATCATGTTATGGTATAAACTCATCAAGAGTTAGTATGGTCATGTTATTTACCAAATCGAGCAATAGGGTAGGTGAACATGCAATTTCCACTTCATAAAAGGGAGACACCACTCCTTAAAAATGAGTTTGAACGTAATGATCAAATATTTGGCCAAAGTAGTGTAAGTTGCCATTAATTACACTATCAATTCACTATGGGCTAGGGTTGCATAGCTAGGTTGGGAATGTCATGCATGTAGGCAGGTATCCACTGTATGGTAAGCTCTATATATGTAGGACACAACACCAAGCTTAGGTAGGCTATTATTATTATTATCACGATGGATACCAGACCAAACTCTTTGTTGAAGGGTAGGGCCATCTTATTGATTAGGTAGATGTGTGGGGGGCCACAGTAAGTCTATGGTTAGAGGAAAAGCACTTGGGTGATGCTCCCCCTCATGTAGTAGGTAGCCAAAAGTTGAGGATGTATGCCAACAAGGACATCTAGACCATTTATACTTAATTCCATCAAGCTATTGAAAGCTATGTATGTAAACATGATCTTGTATCTTTATGAAAGATGTATTGTTCAAATGAAATCATTACATGGGATTATGTAATGTTATTTGAAAAATATAATCATTACTTGGGATTTTGTAATGTTACTTTATTAATTGAATGGAAATTTGAAATGGGTTTATTTCAAATGTGCATCTTGGTTATTGAATTGGAAAAATTTTATTACTATGTGTTGATAAACTTAAACTATTCACATATGGGTTAAACTTGGGTGAAAACAAAAGGTAAAACATTGGGCTTGTTATGTAGTAGATCTTTGAGACAACCAACTCTTATTCTTTGAATAGAACCCTTTCCATCATAGTGCCAACTAGCCTTGATTTATAAGGTTAAGGGGGAAGGAAAAAAAGGAATTTCATATTAGATAGATGAGAGATAAATTAGGTATGATAAATAATCACCTAATAACCTAATAAATCAAGAAAAATTATTGAGTGTGAACTAGAAATAGAAAATAAAATTGAAAGGTCAACTAGCTATGAACTTAGTATATGCCCTATCATGAAATTATTAATTATTTTAAATATTAATTTGAAGCTATGGGTACAAAAATTAATCTAGGATTCACACATGTATTGGAAAGGCTAAAAAAAAATTGAAGCACAAAGAAACTAGATTTCCCAATGGAAAATTTTAACACAAGATTTAACATTGATGATATTTCTTGTAATGCATCTCATAATCTTTCCACTTCATATTAAACTCACAAATATGTGACTAGGTTGGGTAAGTGCAAGAATTTGGATCCACTTTTAGTATCATTTTTTAGCTTTAAAACAGGTACCATTTATTTTTTTAAATAGGTATGCATTTTAAAGTGCGTACTTGCTCCAAAAAGTTTGAAACTCCCAATCCATGTTTTTCATTTGAATTTAGGCTCATAAAAGGCATGGTAACCCAACCCTTAGCCTTGGACCTACAAGTACAAAGTCATGATAATGTCAAGAGAAAAAATGACTTTGGCAATATGGCTGACAAATTTTTTTTAGAATTATTTTTTGAAATTCAAAGTCATTATATATTATGATGTCTAGTTTTTAAATATGTAATTTTTTATGATTGGATTATTTCTTCTATTTTTTAACTAATTTATGACGGAATTGGTCCATAAACTTGAAATGTTAGGTTTTTGTATTTTTTAATAACTTTTAATTAGTTAATTTTCTTGTAAAAAAATATATGGCATCAATCTACAAACAATTCTTTATGCAATAAAAAAATAAAAAATCATTAGTTTAGGTCAAATTATTGTGTTTATACATGAGTGTTTTCAAAAACAACAATTAAGGCCAATAAAAATATATATTTAAAAAAATTATAAAAAAATATCATCACCAATATTTAGTATAATACACATATTCCCTAAAAATAATTAGAAAAATAATTTTATTTAGGTCAAATTATGGTACTCATACATGTACATAGTATGGTCCTAAAAAAGTGGCTTTTATACATGCGTATTAAAAAGTATATTGTATCATCTAAGTATTAGAATAAATTACATAAATTTAAAAACTAGACTCAAAATACTAAATTTCGTATTACTAGACTTTGTTAAGATTCAATGTGTAAGTTCTTCAAATGTTCAGTCCAACTGTAACAAATTCTAAAAATCAAGAAAAACATTTCCACTTTTGAACAGTTTGTGGCTCCAACTTCTTGCACTTACCTAGTCATCCCACAATAATGGGTCCCAAGCTTGGGACATCCTGATTTTTACCTGAAATCACATATTTTTTAGAAAAATTAATGAATAAATTCTTGATGGGTTCCATATAAATTGTTTTAATTGAATAGGGTTAGATAAAAACCCCATAGATCAAACACCCTTGGATAGAACCCCTCTAGTCTTAAATCATACCCACAAATGGAGTCTCCTTCACACCTATCAAAATGTTGATAAAAAAGCATTTTTTCTTTACCTTTTGAGAGATCAAATAAATTTATTTAAAAATTATATTTTGTAAGCATGTAACCCTTATTATAAGTTTTTCAAAAAGTATAATTTTGAATATTTTTAATTTTATTTCTTGTGAATGTAGGTTTTTCACCCAATATCAAGGTATTTGTTTCACACACACAAAAAAATAGAAAAATAGAGAAAAAAATTCTAGAAAATATGTGTCATAGGTATTGATGTCCTTGTTTCAACAAAAAAAAATCAATTTCAATACATACAAAACAAGTTGTGTTATGACATACACCTATTTCCAAATTATAATTACTCTAACTTGAAAAATTAATTAAAAAAATGCAAAAAAAATTATGAAAAAATATCCATGTACTAAATATTGATGTTACAAATCTATATTTTAAAATTTATAATTTTATCCTTTCAATAAAAAAATTATGTGTTACGACAGAAATGTCGCTTTTTAAAAATGTTGGTTACTATAAAAAAAATAAGTTATTAAAGTTGTATAAAAAAATCATAATTCATTTATTTATATTTTTAAAAATATGTATTTAAAATCTACACACAAATCCTCACAAATCACTATTTCACATCATCTCCAAATTATTAATGGTTTAGTTGATATAGGTTTCGTAGAGTAGAAATTTGGTGAAAAATGTTGATTTCAATGTCCTACTTTGGCCCAAAAAAATGGGACAAAGTATTATGGGCTGACTCGGCCACAATAGGAAATTAAAACCTTAGCATATATTTTTAGGTCTCAATAATAAGTTGCAATCAAAGAATAAAATAAACAATTATAAGTAACATAACAACTAGTTGAACCAAAGTGTAGAAGCCATGTAATAGATCAAATCAAGCAACCAAAAAAAATATTATTTGAAATATCATATAATAAATGTGTGATTGATATTGATAAGGGCATGGTTCGATGGCCAAGTTGCTTGGTTGTAGTGACAGCCACCAGGGTTCAACCCCTCCTTGGGCCATTGTGCTTGTGGGTTTGGTAGTTTCTTGTGGTTTCTTGTTCTTAGTTCATTGCTCCAGTCAAAAGCATTTACCCCTAATAAAAATAAATAAATGTGTCATTGATTATACATCCAATAATTTGGATAAAAAAGAACCACATGTCAAAAATATTAGGACAACTCAAGGTAAAAAAAATGATAGCTATAAGGAAGAAAAAGTAATAATTATGGTAGATCAACAACCAAGGAGTAGAATAGTTAAGACCAAAGATAGAAATTTAATTTAATCAAAGGTTGGTTCATCAATAGTTAATAGAAAATTTTCAAAAGAGTTCAAAATTAAATTATACCTTGATGAGAAATACCATTGGTTCAATGAAATAGGAATCAAAGAACTCGTAAAATCTATCTACACTAATAAAGAACAATCAAAAGAAGAGATCTCAATAAAAGAATTAGAACCACAAAATTTAGAATTTGAAGTGGGAGAAATTATGGACATAAACATAGAAGACGACATAGTCGAAGTTCTAGGTCCAAGTAAGTTTAGGCCAATAACTAGCAATGGATCTATTGTGAATAACGATAAATTTTTAGATCCATATGATATGATATGTACATGGTATTAGCTTTTGAAAGATTTATTTGACACCAAACAAAATTGGAATAATTCACAAAATATCCATTATGTTGTAATATTATCCTTTAGAAAATTTAGATACTAGTGGGATGATCTTATGTAAAATGATCTAGCAAACTCTAAGTAGATATAGATGGTGATAATCTTGGCATAGAATATATAGTAAATATCAACCATAGCTAATTAAAATTTGATCATTTTTATAGCATGCAACATGAAAACAAGGTTAAAGAAGAAAGATATATATGTTTTTTATAAGGAAAAGTAGGTTTTGAAGGGACCTTGAAACCCTTTACAAAGACAAAACGCTGCAAGAAAGATAAAGCCTAAAGAGCTTGCATCCCAAAAAAACCAAAATGTTGACAGTAGAAATTAACAATGAGACCCGTCAACAACCCTAAAGTAAAAAATCGGCAACAAGGCTGATCAAATAAAAGAAACAACACAGCTACAACATTTTTTCCAAAACATTAACCGAGGCCAAATTTTCCTCAATGACCCCCTCATGCATCTCCATAACATCCTTGAGCTCTTCAAACAAAATAGTAGCCTGCTTCTTAGTCTTGCTTCTCGTCCTCAAACACGAGCTAGTATCCACATCCTTTTCCACAACTGGAGCAAGATCCTCATTCTTCTCCCCCAAATTTGAGCAATTCACATCCTCCATAGCCTTCTCAAAATTACCCAACTCCAAGGGTTTACCAATCCATTTCAAGGCTTTCTCATTTAAAACAAAGAGGCCCTTAGCAATTGATTTTAGGGAATTATTGCTAATGTTCACCACTGTCTTCAAATCATCAGACAACTTGCTAATTCTATCCTCTATGTTAACAAATCTCTCCTAAAAATTCTTATAGACCACCAATTACAAGGAATAAATCCTCTCCTCAGGAGTATTACCAAGGCGATCAACATCCACAACAAGTTTATCAAGCATAACATTCATGGTTTTGACCTTACCTTTAACCGCCCATTCCTTCTGGTTACTATGCACCAGCGCTACACAAGCATCTTGCTAATTCTTCACCTGGGCATTGATCTCCTTAACTTTTGAGAAGATCCATTTAACTAGTGAAAGCAAGTTGTGAGTTCCATCCTCAGCCATCCTACAGAACATTCCCATGTTAACCTCATCCCAATTAACATGAGGCACAACTTTAGAATCAAAATTTTGAACAGGGTCCTCCTGAGGCTCCTCTTTATTTTCCTTTTCATCCTCCACAAGGGAATCCTCCACTTCAATCACCTCAACTTTAACCTAATGCTTATCTAGCATATTTTCCAAGTCTACCAAGACTTCCAACCACTCTACCTTCACAACACTCCCTTTAACCTGCATAATGCCAATAGGAGAGTCTAGAGGAGCCCGACTAGGGTCTCAACCCTCTTTGAACACTCAAAACCCTCAATCTCTTGAACATTAGTCTTCATAGGTTGTATAGCCCTAGGCAGGTCTTTACCATCGTGATGCACAGCAGAAAAATAACACACTCTCAACCAAATTAGAAAAATCCAGATTACACAAACTCAAAAAAATGATTTACTCAAATTTGACAATTACTTGTGTCAAATTAAATTAACTATACGATTAAACTACTTTTCACCCCAAAATCAATTAAATTCATTATTAGATTTCATGAACATTACATTGAAAAATTTCGGCAATTCCATTTCCCTCGATCTTTCAACTCTTCATCTTCCTTTGTTCATCCCCACAATCATTTCCTCTAGTTACTATTGCATATTTTCTTCACAATCCTCCTTTATTATTCGCAGGTCTACCTTTATATGTTTCAAGCAAATTATATTGTCCTATTTCAATTCGTGCCTCTTATCCTTATTCCCTTCTTTATTTGAAGCCACCCATATTCATTCAACTTACATGAATAACAAACTCAAACCATGCATAGCCCATGAGCTCCTACGCTACCTTCAAGTTCTCCATAATGCCTCTCTACACACCCTAAATGCCTCAGATTCTTGAATTGATTTCGAAGAAAACCAAAATAAAACATCTACGTAGCCTTTATTTTTTACTAGCACCATTCTTCATTCTAAGCCCCTTGGCATTGTCTTTGTGTGGCCTTATATTTCTTTCCTCCTACGTTTGATGCAATTATGAATTAACCAGAAAATGTGTTCTTTCTGCTTTATCTTCATCTATGCTAGCCTTCCCCTTTCCTGCGAGCCACTATACAATTGATTTGACCTTGATCTTAATTAAAATGCAACCTCATATTAATCGAATTCTCTAGACCTAGGTGTAGGTTTTCCCAATCTTCATTTTTAACTAACTCCATTCCCATTCTCTTCCATGCAACCCACACCCCTTCTTAGCTCTGATTTTGTTAGCTTGGATTGTTAGTTTTCATTGTCCTAGCGTCGATGGTGATATTCTTCTCTATTCTTCCTAACGCCACACCCCATCTCTTCTTCGTGGTGTGCCTTTCCTATCTAGCCAATTCCATTTTAATTCTCAATCCTCTTGTCTCTTAAACATCCACGCATAACACTTCCAATTCAAAAATGACCTTTCAAATTTCTTTAAGTCAGAAGAAATATGAAAATATAACCATTTATTTATTTTCTTGTAATTAACTCATAAAATAAACAATTTGAGAGATCGACAATTGAAAATGTGAGTCATTGTGATATGACATTTGTCAAAAATGTCATTCCATCTCTTCGCCCATGACCTTCGAAATATAATTAATTGCCCATAAAAAAATGAAAGTGAAAGAAAATGACAAAATCAAACCGAAATCTTTTTGGTGATGTTGAATGCTCATCCACCTGAATGCCCCTGCATCATACTCCCGAGGAAGAAAAGATTCAAGCTCCTCTTGAATGGAGGGTAGCAACATGAGAGCCATGTTTGAAATCTTTTGCTAGATGTCTTTAAGTCTTTGCACATTTTCTTCTTTGGAATAGTTCTATGCTGCAATCGTACCTCAATTCTCATAAAGATTCCACTTCATCTACTGTAATATGCTTTCACACAACACTTTCTTCAACTGTCAGGTTATTTTTAGAGACCCATAAGTCCCTGCAACAAACTCTCACCACTATCCTCCACCCAACAGGATTCTGGAAGATGCACCCTCACAATCTCTTCAACCTACTTCCTCTCAATGGAAGAGATTTGCACACCTTCTACCTAGCCTCATCTTTGTTGGAGGACAGTCAACATGATTCTCATGGAACCAATGGCCTCTCAAGGCTTCTTCAATCTTCACCAATTCTTCACCCATGGTCCTAGTGTGAACCGCCTCTCTCTCTTGGTGCTCTATCTGCACACTCAGAACCGCTAGCTCTAATACCAATTTGATGCAAAGTAGAACAACAACACACTCTCAACCAACTCAGCAAAATCTAGATTACGCAAACTCAAAAAAATGATTTACTCAAATTTCAATTACTTGTCTCAAATTAAATTGACAGTATGATTACACTAATTTGCACTCCAAAATCAATTAAATTAATTATCAGATTTCATGAACATTACATTTCAAAATTTAAGCAATTCCATTTCCCTCAATGTAACACTCTAACTAATCTATAGTTTAAAAATGGAAACCAACTACTAGTTTCTGCTGAAATGTAACTAAATAGATTTCATGCTAGGGTTTCCTTTGCAATTAGAATGGAAAAGATAAACAATTTAAAAAAATTACATCATATTCAATTCCTCAACTAACTTTTAAAATTTTAGTTTCAACTAAAAAGTAAACAACTAACTGTATTCATAAAACTGAAATCATAGTAGAACAATAACTAACTTTTGTTGCTTTTGAAATGTAAAAGCATTTATTACAGCTATGAAAAAAACATGTTTAAGTAATTATAACTAAAATTAAGAGAGAGAGAAAGAGTTACAAGAAAGTACATTATGAAGGCTTCTTGCTGGAATGTTGCTTAGGCTCTTCTATTTCCAAGGGAAAAAGAAATATCATCGAGGGCTTTTCCGCCCAACTGAAGACCTACTAGTCTCCCATGTTCCCTCGACTGAAGAAACCTGACCCTTCATGAGGGTAATCAACAAAATATCACATAATATCATCATGCCTCTAAGCCTGGTGCCAAGGACCTATACCACCTAGTCGATCCTTCATTATAGGTAACCCATAACTAGAAAGATCACTCTAACCAATGGTATATTTGGTTCTTGATTTCTGACAAATGCTTAATCTAGCATTGTACCTTGGCCAAGGATTGTTATTATTAATAGCACACCTGTGTTGTCAGCACTCTCACCCTTGCTCAACATGATAATTCTTGATTCTAGGGTTTATATTACATCAACTTGGTTCCAAAATCATTTCTCATAATTCAAGGATAAGTTGTTTACTTAAGGCTTATATAGAGAGAGATATACTTGGCTCTTACTTTTCACATCTTTAAATAATAATAATCTGATAATATCGATCCTATACAGAGAGGTAAAAGTAGTCTTGTTCAATTTTGAGGATCTTACAGATCTTAAACAATTATATGCTTTCAAAGGAACTTGGGTGAGCAAAGAAAAGCACTAGTCTAACTCAGGAGTTATAAAGCAGATAGAGATAATCTGGCAGAGTCAAGGCAAAAGAATTCATAGAGAGATTGAAGATAGTTTTGATCTGCATTCTAACTCAATATAAAGGAGACAATAAAATTTGACTCATGTTAAAGATAATAAATAGGTTTATATAATATGGGTCCATTATCGGTTCAGTTCCAGAGTGGTAGTAAAAATAAGAAAATTATTTCAATCTTCTTACAAGGATGATAGTTCAAATATAGTTCATTCCTATTTAAAGAATTTAAAAACAAGCTAAGATTCCCTCAAAGCAAATTTTAATCAACACAAGAGTCTTTTGCATGCTTGAGAATGACGAAGTGAAGCTCGAAGGGGCTCTAATTTCTTTTCTCCAAGAAACAGGTCAAAATGATGAGGCCACTGAAGCCCTGACTAGCCCAATAAATTGTAGAGGCAGCTACTTAAAGATCAAACTAGTTTCACCCGAATTGGAGATTTGAAAAAATACGATCAAGCTCTCTCCCATTTAAGCTCAACAATAGGAATAAAACCAAAGAATGCCTTTTAATAAGAAAGCTGATTGGAAAAAAGAAATGAGAGAATGTGAGAGTGAAGAAATGAGTAACCAGACTCAATGAATTGTGATGACAAGATGAGGTTACCAATACATAGGACTCAATACAAAGAATGGAAATATTTTTGTTTTGGACAAGGTGAATTCACGAATGAAGATGAAGAAGCCAACAAAAAGGATTCCAGTTACTGATAGAGAATACCCCTAAGAGAATGTGAATGCCCCCAAGAAACTAGAACTGATGATGAAGCAAAGCCAAAAGGTGTAAGCCTCGAATAAATTCAAAACAAACCAAGATTTCCTGGTAAAAGAGTTCGCCTGAATTCAAGAACATTTCGATCAAGAAGAGGATAGCCAAGGTGGCGAAGGTTACCTTTACAATGAAATGAATCTTGCCTCCCCACAAGCTCTTGACTTGAAAATATTTTACGTTGCTTTAATTAATTATTCAATTTCATTTTACTTTATAATATGAATATAAGAGGAGATCAATGCAAAGTAATTCCTAATTGACAAGTACTTTTCTAATAATTAAATTAAATGACTTATAGACAAGGTTGTGACTTTGATGCAACTATCTTACACTAACTCAAGGTTTGATGACAAAATTGATCCTTTGTTAACCACAACCTCTCCTTGATGGTATTCCCCTTTCCCTTGAGTGTTGACGATCCTGCAACCACTTGTAAAAAAGAATAGGGTTAGACCATTCTCAACATATATATGTATATTTAAATATATGCTCATCATCACATACATTTTCACATAAATAAGAAAATCATTCACATATGAAGTTACAACATATAAACTATCCTCTACAGTAGGGGAGCTCTCCACAACACCCATCTTACCAAGGCCTGGAGAATGATTTTCACCAGAAATAGGGGACTCCTCCACAACTTTAGACATCTTCGCCTTCCTCTTAATAGAAGATTTCTCTTTCCTGGAGACTTTTCTTCCCTTTCACACTCTTCCTCCCAAACAACACCATAGCTTCCTTCAACTCAATGTCTGTTTCATGTCCCTTGGACCAAGATTCAGAGGCTTCAGAACCCTCCTCAGACTCATCATCGTCCACCGACATCTCAAAATTCTCATCCTCATCCTCAAAATTCCCTTCACATTCCATCACAGAATCACTAGTCTCATAGCCAAAATTTTTAACACCCTTTTTCCTGGCCAGAGTCTTAGGAGAAATAGGGATCAACTTCATCTTTATATTATCAAATAATAGATTCATAAGACCTTCGTGGAGAATAGCCTTCTTGGGGTTCTTTCATTGATCCTTAATACTATTCTCAATCGACATCAAAAGATAAAAATGAAATGAAACCAAAACCTTGTGCCAAAAATTATTCAGAAGCATGAAATGGTAGTTGTAAATAATAGAAAACCTACCTCTAAGGTGAAGTAATGCATAATTTCCAAAACAAGATCCCTCCAAAGCGGCTTGAGAGACTTATGAGCATACCCACCACTACCAACTTTCGTGAGCTTCTTCTTCTCATCATATTTAAAGAAATTAGCAAAGGCCTTCTTAGTCACACCTCCATCTCTGTAGAATTACCTTCCAGTGGAAGGAAGACCAATTACCTTCACTACAAAATCCTCATTAATATAAAACTCCACGCCTTTGTAACGAAGAATCCTACTACTCTACCCTTTGACAAAAACCTCTATCACTTCAAGGTTTGGACCTTGGAGCTTTAGAAAATAAGGACAAACCCCACCCTTTTCCAGATGCTCCCACATAGTTTCATTACTCTGAAACTCCTCACAAGAGCTTGGCTCCACTCTACAACGAGCTCGTCCCATGGCAACATACAATAGATAAGAAACCACCAGCACCTTAATTTTCTACAAAAACAAAATTAGGCAGACTAACCACAAAACAATGCAAATAAGACCCACAAAGCATGTGAGCCTGCCATACCCAGTACTGCCAAACTTACGCAACTAGACCATAATATCATGGAAATCTAAAAGGCAATTATGAGAAGAGCAAGGTCGAGACTCAACGTGCAAAAACCAACTCAAAACAATAAAAAAGAGCCTTTCCCTCATCTTGACTACCTTAATGACATGACAACTAGTCATTATTGGAAATGATCTTAAGCTTAAGTGGCAAGGATTCAAAATCATCCCAATTATATTGAGCCACCACTCCCAAATTAGGTAACCCATCAGCCAACAAGTTAGCTTCCCTAAACACATGTGAAATTCTAATCTCATCAAAAGAATTAATGATGGAAAGTGAATCATTAATAAGATGGGTAATAGACCAAGAAGGTAGACTATTCAACAAAATCTACACTTTATAATATTAAGAGAATCCCCCTCAAGCCAAATTTTGGAGACTCCAATTATTTTTTGCCAAAACGAGGCCATGATAGGTTGTTGCTAGAAGAAAGATATATGTTGTATCGTATGAGACCATATATTTTAGGAAGATTCAATGACAATTGTCTTGTTTATGAGAAACATGCATAGTAAGATAGAGAATAAAATAATCTTATGAAAAAAAATGAACTTCCTAAATACTCTACCTTATAAGTTAGGAGAATGGATATAATCTTTCTTAGAAATAGTATGGTTGTCAATAGAAGGATGCACATTAGTAGAAATGAAAGGTATAGTTCAACAAGAGTTTAAAATGTATTATATGTAAGCTTTGCATACCAAAATTATTATTCAGTACAATAATTCATGAAATATGTGTGGTTTCTATAAAACCACCCTTATTTTTAAATTGGGGATGTTCACGACCATGATGTTCATCTAAAAAATATATTCATTAGTGAAGTAAAATACTTTAATAAAAATATCATTCATATCAACAAGATGCTATAAATGTTAGATTCAAAGGAGTCAAGCCTTTTTACTAATGAATTTCATTTTACCAATATAAATCTATTACCATCCATAAAAAAACTAAGATATAAACCCCCACATCATGTATTCAAAAGGAGTACACCTCAACATGTTCTATCCCATGTTTTGATGTTATATTTGTCAAGGCCCTCACTATGTTACATATTTTCAAGGGAAAAACATAATTTCCTAGCTAAAGAACTTTAAAATACCTATGCATATAAGTAAGGGATGTCAGAGTAGGACAATAAGTTATAAAGAAATAGGCATTCAATATTATAAAATAGTAGAGATGTCTAACTTCTTATGGATAGAGTAACAACAGAAATAACATTGAAACAAAAAAAAAATCTTTAGAAGAATTCTCAAAAGAAGATATCACTAGAATCTCATCCAATAAAAACTAGAAATTATAGAGAAAATATTAATGTTTGCAAAAAATAGAGATGTGTATAAAGATGTATTAACAAGCTCGAAGAAATAAAAAGGTCAGCTACGAAGAGAAAAATAAAGATAAATAAATTAAAATTAAAATTCAATTCAACTTATTTTGTAAATAGTTATGTTTACATAAGGATAGGTCTATAATTTCTTGATTATAATACTATTGATTTAGATGCTTTTGTTGATTACAATATGGCAAGACCTTTTACCAAAACAAAATAAAATCCTAAAACATACTAGAAGGAATGTATAGAAATAGCTAGAGGATATTTAATCACTAGAGAATTATTAAAGATTAGAAGAATTTTTCAAGATGTAAATATTATCATTGAAGTACATGCATTCATTATTTATTTTCTAGAATTCAATATCATAGATCTAGTGATATTTTGATAGGAAATATCTTCCTAACTAAATATGAACTTTTTATTTTAAGAAAAATAGGGATATCTATAAGAAACAACGAAAAGAAAGTCAAGATTCCAATCTTAAAGTTTATTGAACATGAATTAAAATAGACTGAATGGAAAAAAGAAATTACAAATCATGACAAAACTATCAAGAAAGAAAATATTTAGAGAGGAATTCCAAGGAAAAATAAGAAAGATAATTGAATATGAAATATTGGATAAAATAAAAGAAATATTTATAAGAGGATATTGCTCTATAATTGCATTATGATTCTAGAAATCAAAGTAGGAAAAATGTGAAATAAATGCTAGACCAAAATGCAATAATAAAATTCTACTTGAACCAACATACCTTCTAAGTCCAAGTGAACTAATAGATATGGATGAACATCTAAATGAATTACTCATAGGCTTCTAAGGAAAAATAAAAGCCCATATTCATGCCCATCTATTTTGGCAAATAAAATATTTGTGCAAGCTAGAGGTAAAAGTTTTTTTGCATAGACTATAAGCCTTTGAATGATGTGAAATTTCTTTTCAATTATCACATTCCATTTAGTGCAAATTTGATCAAACAAACTAAAAATTGTAAAATATCTTACAAGTTTGAGTACAAGTCAAGATTATAATAGATAAAGATCAAGGAATCAAACACAAAAAAAAAAAACATTTTTAGTTCCTCAAAGACTCTATGAATGGAATTCCATGTTATTTGGTTTGAACACAACCCTTGTATAATTTAAGAGGAAAGTAGATAATACCTTATGCTATTAAGCTTTATCTAATGAATGTATGTAACTATCATTTTATCTTAAATTTTATATTATAATGATTAAAATATTATTTACATAATTTTAATAATTAATATTAATGTATTTTAAATAGTTATATAAATTTTTATTAATATATTAACATTTACAAAATATATTTAAATTATATTTAATATATAGCTTTTATTTTTTCCCATTACTCCTATTAAGCTAGAATATAGGCATGCAATATGCTAGAATATAGACATGACATGTAGTGTTCTACAATATAAACATGGGTTATTATAAGTGTTGTATTTTCTATTGTTTTTTATTTTCTAAAAATAAGTCATGTCTACAATAATTGGTTTATTAGTTTAATTTAATTAAATTTAGTACATAAAGTATATGACCACAATTTATATTCTAAAAATTAATATTTTTTATATTAAAAATAAATTTATATTTGAAAATTATTATTTTTTATTAAAATAAAATTATTTTTTAAGAAATATTCTTAATAAAATGTCTAATAATATATTTAGATAATATTATTTTATAAATCTAAAATGTATAATTATAATTTAATCAATATATTAACATTTACATAATTTTAATAATTAATTTATGCTTAATTTTCTATTTGTATTTTGATTTTTTAATATTATTTTTTACTTTATAAAAATATCTTCTTCTTTTTTAAAAAAGAGCTATAAAATTTATTCAATCCAAGAAAATAACTATGCAATCAAGGAATCAAAAAACAACCATCATGGGTCTCAAGGCACACCCTGCCAAACAAGACCAAAAAGCATCAAGGCCCCACCAATAGGGACACAACGAAATCTGCTTATGGACCATGTATATCCTCTTGAATCAACATCTTCAATTTTTGGAGACAATCCCTAGGAAGTCTCTCCCCATCATCAACCTTCCAATTACCCCTATACTCTGAAACCCATTTTAATAGGAAATCCACAACATTGTTTTGCTCCCTTAGGATATGAACAAAGGGCACCAAATCCAAAGAAGTGCTTAATTGATGAATTTGTTGAACAAATGAAGCTAGCTACTAATTAACCCTATCCAAAGCATGCTTATTTAACAAATCAATTAGGATTTGAGAGTCTAATTCACAAATGACCTAGCACCAACCAACGACACAAACCTTCTCCAAAGCAATAAGAATAGCAAGAGCCTCCATAAGATTATTAGTCTGGTGCCCCTAAAAAATGGAGAAGAAGAAAAGGATAGCTCCTGAGCTATCTCTCCCCACTCCCCCAACCCCAACAAAATTAGGATCACCCCTAAAGGACCCATCAGTGTTAGTCTTCAAGATCCCAATAAGAGACAAAGTTTGTCTACCCTCTCTCTAAATTCTCCTATTGGGAAGTTGTCACCCCCTAGAGCAAGTCATCCTTGAGCCAACTATGACTAGGCCCAACCCCTACAAAAACACCTCCTCCCCATCATCTAGGGGGTTCCCCACCTCACATGTAGATGGGATAGTTTCCTAAAGCATACCAAGAATCTTCTGCCAAACTTGGAAAGCCACCAACCTCCTATCCTAGAAAATCCTATGGTTCCTTTCCAACCAATTTTTTAGAGAATGCATTAAGGCTCAATAGCCCAAGCTACTTGGAGAAAAAAAAGTCTTAGCAGCGACCTCCCTAAAGTCCTCCAAAAATCATTGAGGGATGGAGCATGCATACAGGATTGTCTCCAAACCCCCCACCAAAGGTGTTAACTAACCCTAGAGAAAACACATTCAAAGAAAAAATGTGAAAAATATTCCTCATAGTTGCCATATAGAACACAACTAGATGGTCCCTAAAAGCCTCTCTTTTGAAGATTATCCTAGGTGAGACACCTATTACGAGCAACCAACCAAAGGAGAAATTTGTATTTAAGTCAAGCAAACTTATTCCATACATGATTCCACCAAGGGACTTCATCCCTCCCATATGTCCTCCTATCTAGCTCCTAATACCCAACAACTACTAAGTACGCCCCTAGATCAAGGCCCCAAGTCATGACATCATTCCTTTGCAAAGAGTTGCAAGCTCTTCCTATGAGAATCCTAGACAACTCAACATGATCTTCCTCAAAACCCCCTGGGGGCCACAATTGACATTATTTCCACTTAAACACCTCCACTTGACCCAATCTCTTTCTCTCTTTGAATTCTTGCATCTTAGTCCGTCCAACCTCTTGGAAGCAAAGACAAATATTCTACAAATAAAGATGCATGATCATGATTGGGGAGTGACCATCCCAAGAATCAAACCAGAAGAGAGCATTAGAACCTTTGTTACAAATCCATAACAAACCCTTCTTGATTAAGTTAGCCCCTCTTTTAAGAGTATCCTAGATCATAGACCCTTACCCATCAAGGAAAAATTAGGAACATCTTTTCCTGCCACCCCCCTCAAATATTTAGAAGAAAGGATCTTGGCCCAAGCTTGGTCCTGATTAGTGCACCACCTCCAATAAAGTTTAGAAGCCAAAGCTTGACCAGTAATTCAACCTACCTCAGACCCAAGCCACCCTTTTGTATTGCCCTGCAGATAGACTCCCACTTAACTAAACTCCACTTCTGAGAGTCCAAGTTTCCTTCCCATAAGAAGTGTCTAGATATAACATCTATTTCTTTAATGAAACTTACTAGAGCAACTTGCACCATGCACCATGCACTGATAAATAGGAAGCGCTTGCACTACAACTTTTAATAACATCATCCTCCTCGCAAAGGACAACCACCTACAAGTCCAATGGTTAACATAACTACGAATCTTATCCAAAACATTCTGCTAGGTACCTCTTGGAAAAGGACCAATAGAGGGGGGAACTCCCAAATAGACAAAAGGATCTTGAGTCCCAATTTGAAATCTAAGAATTTGTGCAATTCTTGACTGATTAAGAGGAGTATTAAAGAACAAGATAGATTACTTTTCTTGATTGATATGTTGTCCAAAAGAAACAAGATAAATATTCAAGGCCCATCTAAAGTTACTCACTTCATTGATCCTAGCTGAACCCAAGAGAATAGTGTCATCCACAAACTGTAAATGAGACTGAGGAGGTTAGCCTTCACCCCAACTCCACCCTTAAATAAGCCCATGTCTCCAATGGGAATTAAGGAGCCTTCCCAAACCTTCATCCATAATAATAAATAAATAAGGTGACAGGGGGTCACCCTACTAAAGACCTCAAGAAGCACCAAATAGAGAGGTCCAAGGAACACCATTAATCAACACAAAGTAAGATGTCAACATAACACAACTCATCACCTAATTAATCCAAGCCTCCTCAAACCCAAAAGCACTAAGAACTTTACAAATAAAAGACTATTCACTCGGTCATAAGCTTTGGCCATGTCCAATTTGATGATCATGGTCTTCTCCTTGGATATTTCCATGGAGTGAATAGCCTCAACCGTACAATAACCATGCCATCTTGGATGTGCTTGCCTGTCACAAAATGCCCTGCTCTTATGATATAACTTTGATTAGCCAAGTTTCAATCTCTCTACAATTAACTTAAAGATGATCTCATAGACCATATTATAAAGGTAAATTAGCCTAAAAAGATATTGAGAATTAGCTCCTTCCTTCTTAGGAATAAGAGCTAGAAAAGTAGAATTCATGGCTTTCAACATTTGTTTACTACTTTATGATTCTTGGATTACCTCAAAAAGATCAAATTTGATAATTTACCAAAACTCCTAAAAAAAATTTATTGAGAAACCATCACGACCAGGGGCAATACCTTTATTCATATTGAAGACTATTTCCTCAAGATCTGGCAAAGAAATAGGTCGATTGAACCTCTTGTTTGCCTTGAAAGGCACAACAAAAGGATTACACTCTAAAATAAGATTATCTTCCATCGACTCCTTAAGAGATCCCTTTGTGAATAAAGAAGATTAATAATGAGTGACCTCCTATGAGATATCTCAAAAAGAAGATATTTTTTCACATTGAGAAGAAACAATTGAACAAATCACATTCCCATGTCCTTTGGATTTAACAAAGTTATAGAAGAAATTAGTATAATTCCTCTATCTCTCTTGAAGCCAATCAATCCTTGACTTTTGTTTCCAAAAAATATCTTCCCATAGCTCCCATTCAAACAATTCCTTCATAGCTTCCACTTATTCTCTAAGGGAATCTTGGGTAATCCTATGATCTCTATTTTGCTTCGTAATGGACTCCAACCGGATCTATGCAATTGATTTCTCCTTAAATATATTCCCAAAACACTATCTATTCCACTTCTTTATCTAGAATCTCACAAATTTGAGCCTATTGAAAAAGGTGTACATAACTGTACCATGCGCAGGAAGACCTTGAAACCACCATTTTTCATAAGGTTCTACAAAGCCAGCTCTCGCAACCACATTAAGTGGAATTTGAATGAAGGGTTCTTAACAACATCCCTCTCATAAGCTAAAATTTTTATAGGCTAGTGATCTGAGCCCCTCCACTCCATAATTTTTGAACTAGCGATCCAATTGTTGCCAATCCAAAAATTAGAAACTAAGAACCTATCTAGTCTCATTGAGATAGAGTCCACCCCACGTATCTTATTACCCCAAGTAAACAAACCATTGCTTGGCTTAATATAAATCAAATTCAATAAAACAATATTATCTCTAAGAATTGAAGAAGGCTCGAGTCTATTCACTCCTCCCCTCTTTTCATCTTGACTAAGGATAGCTTTAAAATCTCTAGCCAAAATCCAAGGGAATAATGAAGCAAGGTATTGCATGATGTAGGAGCATCTCGAGCAAATGCGCAATCCTATGTCAACCAAAAAGATGGTGTTCATTTTTGTTTCAGTTTTGGGTTGTTGCTCTCTTTTGACAGGAAAATGATGATACAACAAGTTGGAAGTGACAAATAAATTCAATGAGAAAAAATTAAATCATATTGGAATATGTTGGAATTGATAAAAATTTCAAGAGCTTGGAGGATCGTCAAAGAATGATGTTGCAGGGTTCCATTGTTGTCACCATGTTATAAATAAAATAAAAGTCACTATGTGAGTTGTGAAACTAGAGTGTTGTGTGAAGAGAGAAGGTGTTCCATACGACTTGATACCATTAAAATCAAATAGGTCACACAACAAGGGAATTTATATGAGATTCTTAATTATCTTGAATACTAAATGCTCATGCTACATTATATCATAAGAGCATTTTAAAATTAAAAGGGAAATAAAGACCAAAAGACTTGGGAAAGAGGCCGATAGGTACATGAAGATGAAGGGGAACATACTTCAACTAGTGGGAGATTAATAAAATGGGTAAAACTATGTGACTCAAAAGGTGGGGAAAGAGTTTGTGCCTCATTGGAGAAGATAATAGGCACAAAATTTAGAAGGGAGAAGGGGTTGCATGTCAAGCAGGGAGAAATTAGGCCAAGAGAGGAAGAGGGAGGGTGTTAGTATTTTTTTTTTGCAAACCAATTTGGAAGGGGTGCACAGGAGGGGTGTGTTAGAGTTCATGCAAGCCATAACAATTGATGAAATTCACACATAAGAATTAAAATGAGTTTCCTTTCATTATTATCTAGTGATGGAAGAAAATTCTCCCAGGCCGCACCTTTAAGTGATGGATAAAATGATGTGTGGAATCAAATATGAAAAGCTTGGATAGAAGTTGTCTTTGGTGGAAGGAAGGATGAGAATATAGATTTGTGTCTTATAAAAGGAAAAATATCATTTGAATTGCAAATTAATCTTTCTTGGAAGTGTAGGATAGGTCATGGATGTGTGAGAGGAAGATAAGTAATTCAAACGAGAGAAATTAAATTATGCTAGTAAAGTCTATCAAATTCAAAATATGATTTTGAGTTGTCTAAATGAGATGGAGAACAATGACATTTCAAATTGGAATTATAAATTGTCTGTAATAAATGAAATAATGGAATGAAAAGCTTGTTGCAATTTTGGTCTTGTGTAAAGTTTAATTTGAAGTAGAATGTTATAAGTTAAATTGTGTTTAGTTGTGGATTGAATTTCAAACTTCTTGTTGAATTGTGTGTTTACTATGAGAGAGGGGAGGACCCTCTTCATCAATTGGTAACAAAGTGCGTAATCTTGAGAATGGAGAGGATCCACTAGGACATGTGGGTGGAATTGTGAATAGATTGTCAACTGTGAGGTAGTTCACACCTAAAAGAGTGTGTGAAGTGGTTATGGATAGCTCGAGAGGATTGTTGCATGTAGAGAAGCCCTACGCAATTGAGAGCTAGAAGTCACAAAGAATGTGAGATGAGGTGAAATTTTAGGAGATGAATATGGGATGGGTTGTGAGGAGACCCATGCAAATATTATTTTGGGAGTAGTATTGGGAGAAAGTGGAGGACAAAAAGTTTGAGAAGATTGGATAGTTGGTTCATGAAGAAGTAGGAAAGATCTAGATGAGGATAGAGAAGTTGGAGAAGAATATTGACAAGAGTGAGAGGAAAGTGAGATGGAAAGGAGGAGATGTAGCCCCTATTGAAGAAGTTGCAGTAGAGAAATGTCATGAGGAAGGCATGGAGAAAGAAGAAGAAATGATTGAAGTGAGCAGCGAAGAGGTTGCAATGAATGGTGAAGAAGATATGTTAGCACAAATATTGGCAATTGAGGAAGAATGAATGTCAAAGCTTGTTACGACGAAGGGAGATGAACAAAAGGTTGCAACTAACGAGGATGTCAAAGATGCCATGATGTAATTCAATGTTGCAACTACAAATGAAGATGAGGTAAATCAATTTTATGATATTACTTTAGTTTCAGATAAGATGATAAAAGGTGAGATGGATAGAGGAAAAGAGCATGTTATAAATTTTGTGTATTTGATAGTAGAGACTATGGAGGATGTTGCAGGATTTTGGTGGAGGCATGATCGGTTAGAGATGGGTTTGATCCCATGAAGGAGAAGAATAGAATAAAGAGTATTTGGTGGAGGAGGTTAGGCTATGGTGGACATGAGACCACAATGAGGGGGAAAATGAGGAAGATACAGTGTTGCTAGAGGGAGATGGTGCGTGTTTCGACACTATGTTGGAAAAAGTGGAAGAAAGATTGATTTGGAGCACTATGGATAGTGAAGGAGTTCATTGCTGGTTGATGGAAACCTGGAAGAGTAGTGAAACTACTCAACTCCGCCATTGTGATCATATGCTCATAATATTTCTACCTGGCATGTCTGATGTAGGAGCATCCTGGGAAAGTGCATAATCCTATGTCAACCAAAAATATGGTGTTCATTTTTGTTTTAGTTTTGGGTTGTTGCTCCCTTTTGATAGGAAAATGTTGATACAACTTTAGAAGTGACAAATACATTCAATGAAAAATATTAAATCACATTGGAATACGTTGGAACTAATAAAACTTTCAAGAGCTTGGAGGATCATCGAAGAATGATGTTGCGGGGTTCCATCGTTGTCACCATGTTACAAAGAAAATAAAAGTCATTGTGTGAGTTGAGAAACTAGAGAGTTGTGTGAAGAGAGAAGGTGCTCCATACGACTTGATGCCATTAAAATAAAATAGGTCACACAACAAGAGGATTTAAATGATATTCTTAATTATCTTGAATACTAAATGCTCATGCCGCATTATATCATAAAAGAATTTTAAAATTAAAAAGGCAAGAAAGACCACAAGACATGGGAAAGAGGCCGATAGGGAGATGAAGATGAAGGGATACAAAATTCAACTAGTGGGAGATTAATAAATGGGTAAAAAGATGTGATTGGAAAGGTGGGGAAAGAGATCATTCCTGATAGGATAAGATAATAGGCACAAAATTTAGAAGAGAGAAGGGGTTGCACATCAAGCAAGGATAAATTACACCAATAAAGGAAGATGGAGGGCACTAGTATTGTTTGTTTGCAGATAGATTTGGAAAGGGAACACATGCCAAAGGGGTGTGTTAGAGTTCATGCAAGAAATAGAAACTAGTGGAATTCACACATAAGAATTAAAATTAGTTTCCTTTAATTATTATACAATGATGGAAGAAAACGGTCTTAGGTCACACCTTTAAGTGATGGATAAAATGATGTGTGGAATTAAATATGAAAAGCTTGGATAGATGTTGTGTTTGGTTGAAGGGAGGATGAGAATATATATTTGTGGCTTATAAAAGGTAGAATACCATTCAAATTGAAAATTAATCTTTCTTAGAAGTGCAGGACAGGTCGTAAATGTGTGACAGGAAGATAAGTAATTCAAACTAGAGAAATTAAATTATGTCAGTGAAGTCTATCAGATTGAAATCTAATTTTGAGTTGCTAAAATGAGAGGGAGAATAATGACATTTCAAATTGAGAATTGTGAATTTTCTATAATAAATGAAACAATGGGATGAAATGCTTGTTGCAATTTTGGTCTTGTGTAAAGTTTAATTTGAAGCAAAACGTTATGAGTTAAATTGTGTTTAGTTGTGGATTGAATTTCAAAATTGTTGTTGAATTGTGTGTTTGCTAGGAGAGAGGGGAGGACCCTCTTCATCATCACACATACCTAATATGATCCCAAAGGTGGGATTTACAGGCCAAATTAGTCTAAGCATGGATATTAGAAAATAGAAAGACTTCTCCAAAGTCAAAACATGAGGCAACCATGGTCAAGGAATGTCTACCTGAAATCCACCAGTGGAGAGAAATCTTTCTTGAGTTCCAAAGACAAAAAATTCATCCAACACTTTCCTATGCACCAGTACATTAGCAATGGCCTCTCCACCAGAGCTTGGAAACTATCTTGAATGTACCTTCCACTAATAACTTAGACTCTTGTATAAACACAACATTAGGCGAATGATCCTTTATTAAATTTCAAACAACCTTTTGTCTAGGGATCCTATTCAATCCCCTTACATTCTAGGAAAGAAATATCATTTTTGGGAGTTAGAAAAATGGAAATCTAGTCTTGACTAAACCTTACTGCACCAAATTCTCTCCCATTAACTTAATCTTATCTCGATCCTTCTTCCTCCCTAACTTGGAAGCCTTCTCTGAGCTCCTCTTTTTGAAATTCTTTTGATGTAGCCCCAATGTAGAGAGAACCTTATTTCCTTTTCCAAGTTCTTGAACCTCTACCTCTGATTGTGGATCCAACAAGACCAAAGTTGAACCTTCAACCAACTCATTTCTCTTAAGAAGATCCAACCCACCAGGAGACACCAAAACTTGATTTGTATCCATCTGAGATTTGGTTCTCACCTCCACAGATTTGAAATGACTACCATCCTCTTTGGGAACAAACTGCTCCACCTCTGGGTTCTTTTCCAATTAGGGCCTTGTTTGGAGTTACCTCTTACTGGTCAAAATATTCCAAAGCCTCAAAGCGGTTAAAAGATACATTACCTTGCCTCTCCTTAAGGGTTCACTTATGACCTCTTCCCTTGGTACATGACTTCACTGGAATAAAACCCTCCTTATATGTTTCCCCCTCAAACATAATGGTTTTCCCTTTATCCCTCAAAGGTGCTGAGCAAGGAGGCACTTTAGTTGAAACTCCATTGGTAGGCACTCTTGAAGTGCTAAGTTTAGGAAATTTCTTTTGCAAGTGCCCATACTCATGACAAATCTGACATCGAAAAGGAAGACCCTCATAATCAAGTTGTTGAATCCATGGCGTGGCTCCAACCTGAATTTACCTCGAATCTAGTAACAATTTATTTAGATCAATCTCAACACAAATACGAGCACGGGAGATTACCTTCTTGTCTAGAGTTTGTTGCAATGGACCCATTGGATTTCCCAACAAAAGTGCAATCATATGCAAAATATCATTCCTCCAAAATTTAGTGGGAGCCAAGGAATCCTCACCCAAATAAAAAATCTTGAATGAAGCTACTTAGTTGGATTAAATCCAATATGCCAAGGTTTAATAAAAAATCCCACTTGATTGTAAAAATAGGGGCCTCCTTCATATACCTTATTTCTATTAGCCAAGGAAGAGAACACCGCCATAAAATAATTATTAGCTGCTTAAAAATTTTACAACTTTTTCATGATTTGATGGGAGTGGATCAACCCCCATCAAAACATCAAAAAAATATATTTTATCATTTATCCCTGGAGCAACAAGCTCATCGCCATACACAGCCAAAGCACATGCAAAGAAATCAAGAAAAAAATAAGCAAAACTCACCATCACAACACCTCCATTTCATAAAAACTCCACCCCTAAAGAACCCTTGCAACCCAACAAAAAGAAAAAAAGACCCAACCCCCAACGTCAACACACCTCTAGACACTCCTTACACTTGTAGATTTACTAGAAACTTGCAAAAGGCAGCTCATACAAGAGGCACAATGCCTAAGGAAGTCGTGCCATCCCCATTGCTACAAACTAGCACCGTGCCATATCCATAATCCATTGATGGTTTGATGGTTTGATTGATTGATTGACGATGATGAAGATAGAAAAATTAATGATCTATAAAAATATATCTTTAAAACTATTTATATTTTTAATAATATTATTAATACAAAAATTAAAAATTCAAACAAACATGTTTATTTATTTAAAATACATTTTTTTTTTGAGCTAAATTTATATTCTTAAGTAAAAATTAAAAAAATAAAATTATTAAAATTATTTTAATGATAATTAATAAAATTAAAAAATATGTTTTATTAAATGTTTTATAAATATTTAGATAATATTATTTTATATATCTAAAATAAACAATTATAAAATTAATATAATTTGTATTTATAATAGTATTTTTTTTATATCGATAATAGGCATACATCAAAATATATTAATTAGAGAAAAAAATTACAGTCCTGCTATCATAATTGAGTTGTGCTCTAGGCCATAATAAAAACATGTTTCATTAGCTATATTGTTGTTGTTTCTATATCCTTATCGTTGCTATTAGCCTACTACCCAATACATGATATGAACATACTAGATTACATTCTCTGATGAAGATGATTTGCTCAGCAATTATTTTGAAGCTCCAAACCATCTATCCCCAAATTTGCTAAACAATCAGCCTCCTTATTGCCTTCCTTGTAGATATGGTTGATGGTGGATACTTTGAATTTATCTAATAGTTCCAGTGCTCTGTCAAAAAACCCCTATAGTTTCCAATTCATAGTATGCCTAGTTCTGACCGCATTAACCACTAGTGTCGAGTCCCCTTCTATCTCTACTTTGTCTATGTTGACTTGGTGGCATACGATTAACCCCTTGATCAGAGCTTGAAACTATGCTTTGTTGTTAGTTGAAACCCCAAGTGCGAAGCTAGCTCTACCTTGATCTATCCATCCCAATTGTGAATGATGCAACCTACTCTAGTTGTACCTAGGTTCCCAAGTGAGGCCCCATCAAAATTCAAGTTAAGCCATCTTGGCTTGGGGGGAACCCACCTAACTTTTTCCCTTTCTTTCATACTTTCTTCACCTCTATGACCAAAAAATTATGGTATTTTTAAGCCAAATGAGTTCTTCCTAACTTGATTGTCCCACTCTGAAAAATTACAATTCTTGTTAATTTGGCTATTGTTCCTACTATTTTCTACTTCAACAATCGAGGCTTCTATCTTAGCCCATAAGAACTCTAGCTCCATTTGTGTGTCCTTAAAAATTCTCTTGTTTCTCTCCTTCTAAAGTTCCCATATCATAATTGAAGGACTGCTAATCCATAAATTGTGGAAGAGGCCTTGCCTATAAAAATCTGGCCAACTTGTGAATAAGGAGAGTATGTCATTAGGTAATGTTGATATCCATCCCAGCTTTGCACATAGCCACCTCTAGCATTTTTGAGCATATGGGCATTCCAAAAGAATATGATTAATTGACTCTTTTTCCTTTAGACATAGCAAACATCTTGAGGGATCCTCAAAGCCCAACTTTTTGAAATTTTTTGCTGTCAATATCTTCCCTTGAAGAGCCACCCATGCAAATATCCCTACCTTTGAAAGGCATTGTTTGTTCTAGCATAGTCTTACTAGGTGTCATGTCCCCAAATTGGAGGTAGAGTAATTTAATTAAATTAATTGATTAAGTTATCCAAATATTGATATTTATTTCATAAGGATGACTAATTAATTATTTTAATTTAATTAAATTAAATATTAAATTAATTATTTGTAAGGTTATCACAATAAATTAATATTTAAAGGTGACCTTATATTTAATTAATTTAATAAAGTGATTAAAAATAAAATAATATCAAAAAAGTCACTTAAAAGAATAAAATAATATATTCTAGAAGTTTCTTGGAGACTTGTTGAGAAATCTATTTAAGAAGTTGTTGGCTAAGCATTTGGACACACTTGGATTTTGCTTGTATTCTATTCATACCTGCATGGTATAAGCTTGAATGCTTGTATTTGCTTGAGGGTTTGAAGACTCTAAGGTACTAGGTTCGGTTGTGAAAGATCAACCCTAGCTAGAGTTGAGAAATCCATCCAGGGTTTCTACATGTGCTTAATTGAAGAGAATTGATAGGTGCAATAGATGTTGTATTATTGCACTAGCTGAGTTGATTGGGTAGTTGTTGTATTACTACAATCATCATTGAAAGGAGAATATTTTAGACTTATACATTTGCCAAATTTGGAAGAGTACGATTTGGAGGTAAAATTGAAGAACATTTCCAAATTTTAGTCAAGAATAATTACAACATACTTAAGACTATGGTTGCAGCCTTTACTCATCGATATGGGAAGAGAAAATCATAAAAAAATCGTTGAGTTCCTTCAATCAGTTTGTATCCTGTATAGACCAGATTTTAGCACATTGGAGGCAAGGGAAGGTCAGGGAATATTGTTAGTTTGGAGCACTGTATAGAAGAAGGTCTGATCAACATTGAAGTCAAGGATCTTCCATTTTCAGGTTCACTTGTTTGCATTTCATTTCAGTTGTAGTCTTATCAGCATCATTGCATTATAAGTAGCACATGGGAGTCCATCTTCTCTATCATTGTAAATCAGTTAATAGTCAAGATTGTAATCAGATTGAAAATATAAGTTGGAGTTGGTATGCCAACTGTTTTTCAAATTTTCACATTGTTGTAGGTGTTCATTTTATGTCAAGCAGTTGCAACATTGTATTGCATATCATATCAACATTGTAATCAATTTCCTATTAGCAATAGAGGAGTTTGGGATTGCTAAGTGTTTGACATAATAACCTTCCTGATGTAGGTATTCATTGCTTAGATGGGATGCATGCTAAATGTTTGATAAAATGTCATTATTGTAGCATTCATTTCATTCCAATAGTTTGCATGGAAAATGTTTGCATTAATGTCATTTTCTATTTTAGTTTGTATGGAATCAGTAGTATGCATGCCAAGTGTTTGTAGAAATGCTTATTGGTTGTAGGTATCAGTTGCATGCATTTTTCAGTCATCTATCTTAAATGAAAAATCCAAAAAAAAGGTTACCTTGCATCCTCAATTAGTTTCAAACTTTGGTGCATGTTCATTTGAGTTCATTGAATGCATATTATCATCTTCTACATCAAAAATATCAAAAAGAAACTACAATCATCAAGTACAGAAGTTGCAAGACAATTGTTTGACAATATTCCTTGAAGTTCATAACATAAAAAAAAGGTCAGATTCTCAAGGGATATTACACTGGGAGACTTTCTACCTCTAGGTGAGCCTCTTGACATATTGTCTTATATCCATCTTTGGTATTGTATTGGCCTGTTTTAGATTTCGCCTAGATCAATTTGTCAATTCATATTCTAAGATTAATAACCCTATTTTCTAAAATTAATCTCAATTCTCTTAAATCATTTTGTTCTATGGGAAATTTATTCATCTCTTTCCATTTACATCCCCTACATGTGAATTCTTCCTCCAGTATTATATAGTCTTTGACAAAGGAACCCCAAATTTGTTTAAAAATTAGTTTAATTCTGCCAGTTCTCATAAGCTTATCAATCGTGGGGTAACCTCCCGAAGAGTCCTCCAAAAATATCATAGAATGCCCATCCACAATGTCCCAGAAGAGATGATTTTGAATGATTGGTTTGCAATCCAGGATGAAATTATATACCTTTGATCCTTTGGGGGGGGGCTGTAGATCTGAAAAAATCACTAGGTTCTACATTGGATAAATATTTACTACGAAGAATCTTGACCCACTTCAATTGGGGGTGAGTACATTTTCCATGCCAACTTGGTGCCCAGTGCTTTGTTTTTCCATAGTTGATTTCGAATGCCCACATCTCTAGCCTCCTTTGATCTATACATCTTTTTCTAGGATATCATAGCAAATTTCTTCTTGTCTTTCAACCCTTGCCAATAGAACTTCCTCATACACTTGACTAAAATCTGATTTACCCCATAGGTTAAGGCAAGACAAGAGAGTAGATAGATGGGAAGAGTTGAAAGAATAATTTTCAGCAGTACTGATCGGCCAACCCATGACAACCATTTCCCTTTCTAAGAAGACAATATTTTTTCAAACTTTTCCTTTAAGGGGTCCCATAACTTTGTGTTTCTTAGTCCTTTGTCCAATGGGATGCCTAAATATGGACATGGAAGTTTGCTTATACTAAATTCCAAAATGCGGGCTATGACCTGTTCTTTGCTCTCTTTTGTATTAAAGAAGTAAATGGTTGAATTCTCTTTACTAACTCTTTGTCCTGATGCCTTCTTGTATTTATCTAACAAGATTTTGAGTTGCTTGGCATCCTTCTTTTTCCCATCCCCTAGAAGCAAATTATCATCTGCAAATTGTTGGTGAGTTAAGGGTTCCATATTACTGGTGATTTTAATACCTTCCAATTTTCCTTCCAGCCTAAATTGAGTGATTGACCTACCCAAGGTTTCAACCATTATTATAAACAAGAATGGAGACAGGGGATCCCCATGTATTAATCCTCTTGAAGATTCAAAAAACCCTTCTAGAGAGCCATTAACCAAGATTGCAAATCTAGGGCTTGATATACAACTGTAGATCCAATTAATCCATTATTTGTTGAATCCAAACGCTTTAAGGTATCTACAAAGAAATCTCCAATCTACTTTTTCATAAGCTTTCTTAATGTCTAACTTGATGATAATGTTTGGCTCCTTGCTATTTTGAATTGAGTGAATAGTCTCTTGTGCAATGATAATCCCATCTAGGATAGATCTGTTTGGAATGAATCCAGTCTACTCTTATGGTATAACTGTTGGCAGAATCTTCTTAAGTCTGTTAGTTGTGACTTTGGCTACCAATTTATATAAACTATTGCATAGGGAAGTAGGTCTAAAATCATCATAGCTTTCAGGGTTCTCTTTCTTGGGAATCATGGCTATGAATGTATTATTGGTCTCTCTGAGGAGTCTTCTTGAGTGTCTTACTGCCTCCAATGCCTTTATTACTTCCCTCCCAATTATCTTCCAACACTTTTGAAAGAAACAAGCCAGAAATCCATTTGGGCCTAGTGCTTTATCTGGGTGTATTGCAGAGAGTGCTACCTCCACCTCTTGTTCAGTAAATTGTCCATTTAGCATCTGATTTTGGTCCTCCCTTACTAGTGCGGGAATGTTCCTTAGCATGTCATTTTTATTTCTTAGATCTGATCCTTCATAGTTGTTGAGGATGTCTTGAAAGTATTTGACTGCACTCCTTGCAATTTCTCTTGAATTTTCAATATGATTACCCGCACCATCTGATATTTTGAGTATTTTGTTAAATGTGCATCTTTGCTTCACTAAATTATGGAGAAATTTGGTATTGCTATCTCCTTCATTTATCCATACTTCTCAAGACTTTTTTCTCCAATGAGTTTCTTCTTTAGCTAATATTTCTTCATAATATGCAAGAAGTCTTTTCTCTTCCTCATAGCTAAGCTAACCCATACCTTCTGCAATAATCTTCTTATTCAATTGTCCCAATTCATCCTCAATCCTATGCTTTTTTGAGAAGATATCTTTAAAATGCTCCCTGTTCCATTCCAACATCTTTTGTTTGACAAATTTTAGTTTTGATACCACACAAAAAATTTGGACCCTAAGAATTGACCTTCCATCCACCATTGGCTAATTAGATTGAAGAATTCCTTGTCCCTCATCCATATTTTCTCAACTTTGAATGGGCATGTCAATGGTTTGGCCTCCCCTATGATATCTAGAGCTATTGGGTAATGGTTTGATCCTGAACAAGGAATTATATATGCCTTCATAACCTGGTTGAATGATGCTAAGTCCCCTTGAAAGAAAAATCTATCTAATTTTTTTGCAATGTAGTTGAAACCCCTTCTTCTATTGTTCCAAGTGAACTTCCCCTATTTTTTGTTGAAAATGGAGGTAATTATGTAGCTTTAAAACTTTGTAAAACTATGAGATTGTAGATATAATTAAGTGTTCTTTGTTACAATTTCTTTGTATATGATTATCCGTTTAGATTCATTTTACCAATTGTAGTAGACAGAAGATTGTAGAAGAATAAGACTAGAAGACAGAAGTGACACAACATATACTATGGAGAGATCCTTTCGAGAAAAAACTCCACCACCATAATCAATAGTGCCTGTATTATTTAACCTTAGAATAAGATTACAATAATTCTTTATCAATCCTTGCTTGAGATGCTTCTTTTTCCTTCAACAACTCTTCTTCACAACCTGTAATAAACTCTCATGTGTCTAAGCATGAATCCACACATCCTGTGCCATGCTTCACAAAAGTACTCTCTTAGAACTCTCCTCAACTTGCTGCAATAAATAGATAATTGTGAACATTGTAAACTCCAAAGAGTTGACAATTACAAGAGGATAAAGCTCCTCACAAATATCTATGCCATTCTTGTGCAAGTAGATTTTTTCTGTGAAAAACAATGTCAAACCAAGTCCTTCATCAATTTGGGTGTCCCAAAATAAAGTCTTAACTGATTGTTGGTTTCAAAGATATTTTGTAAGCTTCTCCTCAAAGTTGGCTCCCAAGAATGGGCCCACTTAACTCAGCCTTGTAAATATCTTCTCATGCAAAAGGTGTTAACTCCAAGATGCCAACTTGGGCGCCCAAGGTGGGTCCAAGTCAATCTTTATTAACATAAACATATCTCTCCATCAATTCATGCAAACATGATGCATGATTGATCATCCTCACTTAACTGAATGTATCACCTGTTATCTAGCATGAAACTCAAGTCATTAGTCATGTATTCCAAGTCAATTGAAGTCAACTAGCATTCAACTGAAACTAACTACATGCAACTAAAGATAACTGAACCATAACTGAACTCCACTTGTGTAAATATCAATTCCTAACTTCTAGGATCTTCACATGCATTACTAAAGTGTTATCTTTTCTCTAAATAGTTAACTAAAACAAGGTGTGTCCTACCTCCCATGTGGGCACCCCATGTGCTCCTACTTTTTAGGAGCTCTTCTTGGGCATCCCCACATGTTCCTATCATTTAGGAATAATTACAAATGTCAATTTACATGTTCATTTCATTTGAATTTAATCTCTTTCTAATCCTAGTGCTGGGGAACACTTTCCAAGGACTTAGGAGATACATGAAATATGTTTAGGATTGCAATTAAATGGCATCCTATTCCCAACATTCTCCCACTTGACATTATACATTGCAATTATTCTAAACAAGGAATCATTATTAAAAAACAAGTATAGGACTCAAGGCTAATGGCCATCCTGCACCAAGAGAACTTATCTGTAAGATAACCATCCAAAATTAATAATTGATCTACATCATTGCCAAATGCTCCCACTAAACCGTGATACTGAGCAACCCATGGCATCATGATGCACACAACCAAAACCACATCACTATCATAAGCTCACACCAAACCTATGTATCCAAGCTCTCCATGACATCGTGATACCAATCTACAAACAAGTCCATGTATATCCACCATCCTACAAAATAAGACTTCAAGGTAACAACACACATAGACATGCAATAAAAAACTTTGAAGTAACTCATTATAGTAAAGTGTAACCAGTCCAAGAGAGGTGCCCCTCTCATACGAAACACATATACCTTCTGGAACTCCCACTGCACAGGTAATGTCAAATTGGAAAACAAGATCACAACATTAACAAGTCCTCCTATAGCACTTCACATAGAGGATGTGGCTAACTCCTTTATCATAGTGTCAAATTGTGTAAAGTAAGATCTCCTTCAACACTCCCAAACTGGAAGGATATCAACATCTAACCATTCAACTTATAATGAAACATGACATAACTTAGATGTAAACATCTCACAGAAAGTAGATCAAACTTAGCCATTTAACATTCCCACAACAAAAGGGAATATTCCCAAAGCCACTAAGTATCTCTCATACCTCTCCTACCCAAATCCTGAAAACTAACTCAAGTTCAAGATTGCAAGGAGAACAATAGAAATACATAAAATCATGCATCTACTTCTCAACAATGCATAAGAGAATTCGAGATACATCTTAATAATGCATCTAATAATCAGACAGGAAACACCTCTTAGATCATTTTACCTACGGAGTAGACCAAGAGTGGGATACAAGATTGTCTTGTGCATACAATAGACAACCTTCTCGTAAGGTCTATGATGGACTCATATCTATTTCCAGGTGTAGGATTCTCAGTCTTTACTGTTGAAAAATATTTTCTTACGAGTAACCATTCCAACATATATCTCTTAACATAAGAAATATTTTGCCTAACCCAAGCCTCTCTATTGTCCATGAGCACCCACTAATTAATCCATGCCAACTTCAAATGCAACCTACATAATCATGAAGCTCCAAGCAAATGATTAATACTCAAAACTAAAAAGAACTACATCATTTCCAAAGGAAGAACAATAACACCTTTACCAAATACTCTAAGGGTCCTCCATGAAACAAGATGTTAAAACCTCTTCAAATCACATGAAAATAGCCATATCCTACCAAAGCTCCCATTGAACTATGATACTGAGCTATACATGGCAACAAGATAAACATCAAACCATCATTGTCAAAAAAATCCCATTGCAACATGTAACCAAGCTATCCATGACATCATGATAACCATCTACTAAATGAAGATCATCCATACATGCAAAACCATGAGATCAAAACCATGGACCAATTCAACTAGCACAAACCATGTGTTAAATACCACCAAATGTTAATCCACTAACTCTAACCCAAGAACTAGTTTAACCCAACTGCCCTCCCCTTACCACCTAGGAGAACTCCTCTCTTACGAGGCCTTTCCTTTTAGGGATTGAGCAAGCCATACCAGGTCTTTCAACCATCAACCCAAATACATTGTAACATACTTCTTTTACAAATCTGCAGCAACACAATAGTAAAATCTCCCACTATAGCCAAAAAAATTCAAACTTTTAAGAGAAAGGTGCCTCAAACTCTACCCAACCATCAGCTCTGATACCAAATGTTGAATATGGAGGTAATTATGTAGCTTTAAAAATTTGTAAAACTGTGAGATTGTAGATCTAATTAAGTGTTCTTTGTTACAATTTCTTTGTATATGAATATTTTTTTAGATTCATTTTACCAATTGTAGTAGATAAAATATTGTACAAGAATAAGACCAGAAGATAGAAGTGACACAACATATACCGTGGAGAAACCCTTTCGAGAAAAAACTCCACCACCAGAATCAATAGTGCTTGTATTATTTAACCTTAGAACAAGATTACAATAATTCTTTATCAATCCTTTCTTGAGATGCTTCTTTTGCCTTCAACAATTCTTCTTCACAATCTGCAATAAACTCTCATGTGTCCAAGCATGAATCCACACATCCTGTGCCATGCTTCACAAAAGTACTCTCATAGAACTCTCTTCAACTTGCTGCAATAAATAGACAATTGTGAACATTGTAAACTCGAAAGAGTTGACAATTACAAGAGAATAAAGCTGCTCACAGATATCTATGCCATTCTTGTGCAAGTAGAGTTCTTCCATGAAAAACAATGTCAAACCAAGTCCTTCATCAATTTGGGCATCCCAAACTGAAGTCTTAACTGATTGTTGGTCTCAAATATATCTTGTAAGCTTCTCCTCAAAGTTGGGGCCCAATAATGGGCCCACTTAACTCAGCCTTGTAAATATCTTCTCATGTAAAAGGTGTTAACTCCAAGATGCCAACTTAGGCACCCAAGGTGGGTCCAAGTCAATCTTTGTTAATAGAAACACATCTCTCCATCAATTCATGCAAACATGATGCATGATTGATCATCCCCATTCAACTAAATGTATCACCTATTATCTGTCATGCAACTTAAGTCATTAGTCATGCATTCCAAGTCAATTGAAGTCAACTAGCATTCAACGGAAACTAACTACATGTAATTGAAGATAACTAAACCATAATTGAACTAAACTGAACTGAACTAAACTCCACTCATGTAAATATCAATTCCTAACTTCTAGGATGGGTGTTGCCACAATACTCTATCTCACTTTTGGGATGTGCTGATATTTGTTTGAAATCACTATTTTAAAAAAAAACTAATGATTTAAGTCTTGAGAGGCTCCATCTAAAGGGTTTTAATTGAAGAGGGATCAATAAGACCCCCTTAGATCAAACCCCCTTGGATAAAACCCCTATAGTATTAAATCATACCCACAATGGAGTCTCCTTCACAACTATCACTATGCTGGTAAAAAACCACTTTTTCCTTACATTTTGAGGGATTAAATAACATCATTTAAAAATTATATTTTTCAAAATTTTAGCACTTGAAACTAGCTTTCCAACAAGTATAGGTTTGATATATTTTCATTTTATCATGTATTTAATTTTCAATTTTTACTAAACATAGGTTTTTCTCTGAACATCAAGCTCTTTGTTGTGCAGAGGTGGAAAAATAGTAAACCATTGTAAAAAAAATTCAAAAAATACCCATTCCCTAGATATTAATTTCCTTGTTTCACCCACAAAAGAAAAATTTAATTTTGATATATACACAAAAAGTTAGGTTGTACGACACACATGTATGTCCAAATTATAGTTACAGTGACTTCAAAAATTAATTTTTTAAAAAACTATGAAAAAATATCCTTTCCCTAGATATTGATATTGAGAATCTATATTCCAAAAATTAGAATTTAATCCTTTATAGAAAAAAAATTATGTTGTATGACACAAACGTTACTTTCTGAAAATTTTGTTTTCTATCTAAAACCAGTTATTAAAGGAGATGTTGAAAGATTCATGATTTATTTTGGAAAATTTGGAAAAAAAAAAGTATTTAGAATCTACACAAAAATTGCCACAAATCACTAGTTCATATCATCTTCAACTTCTTTATGGTTTAGCTTCTATAAGTATTAGACAAGGAAGATCTAGTTAAAAATATTGATGTAAATGTCCATCTTGGGCAAAAAGTGAGACACAGTATTGTGATTTCACCCGGATATTTACATGCATTACTGAAGTGTTATATTTTCTCTAAATAGTTAACTAAAACAAGGTGTGTCCCACCTCCCATGTGGGTGCCCTATGTGCTCCTATTTTTTAGGAGCTCTTCTTGGGCGTCCCCACATATTCCTATCATTTAGGAATAATTACAAATGTCAATTTACATGTTCATTTCATTCAAAATTAATCTCTTTCTAATCCTAGTGTTGGGGAACACTTTCCAAGGACTTAGGAGATACATGAAATATGTTTAGGATTGCAATTAAATGGCATCCTATTCCCAACATTATGTTGGCATCTCTATGAGGTTATTTATGCTCACCCACTCCTTAAATTCTATATGAGATTGTCGTGGGCCCCTTATGCTCCCAAACTTGTCTGAAGAATGCAAGATTGCATTGAAATCACCTCCTATGATTATCTATCTCATTGCATTATGTAAGAGAAAAAGGTATATTTCTGCCCATACTTCTCTTTTTAACTATTGAAATGGGGCCATATACATTGACTATGATGAATTTTAGGCCAGAATTAACATTTTGAATTTCCCCGGCCATTCAAAATATCCTTACCTCCTTTAAACCAAACATCAATGCACTGCATTTCCATAAAATAGCTAAGTCTCGGGTGATCCCACAAAGCTGGTTTACAATTTCTGGGAGGAACAAATTTTTGCTGAAATCACATATTTTTAGAAAATATAATATTTTAAGCCTTAAAAAGTTCCATTTAAAGCATTCCAATTGAAGAGGGTTTGATTAAACTACCTTAAATCAAACCCCCTTGGATAGAACTCTGCTAGTTTTAAACTATACCTATAATGGAGTCTCCTTTACACCTATCAAAATGTTGATAAAAACTCACTTTTGATTTACCTTTTGGGGGATCAAATGAATTCATTTAAAATTTATTTTTTGTAAGTATGTAGTACTTATTATAAGCTTCCCAAGAAGTATAATTTTAAATAAATTTTATTTTATTATTATATTTATTTTTTATTTCTCGTGAATGTAGGTTTTTCACCGAAAATCAAGCTCTGTTCTTCACATGTGGAAAAATAGCAAATTATCAAAAAAAAATTGAAAAATATGAGTGCACCAGATATTGAAGTCCTTGATCCAACAAAGAGAAAAAATATTAATTTTGATATATAAAAAAAAAGTTATACGTTATATGGTCGCGCTATGTCTGAATGATAATTGGTTTGACTTTGAAACTAGATTAAAGAAAAAATATTCAATAAAAAAACTATCTAATTAAGTGGAAGCACTAGATATCGGAGTTACAAATCTAAATTTAAAAGAATTATAATTTTATCCTTAATGGAAAAAAAGTTATGCGTTATACGGTGAGCGTCACTTTTTAAAAATGTTGTTTTCTGAAAAAAATTAGATTTCGAGGGAGATGGAAAAAGAAGTTCAATCTGATTCCAAAAATTTTGAAAAAAATATATTTAGAATCTATAGACAAAATTTCATAAAACTCTAATTTGCATCATCTTCAAATTCCTCACGGTTTAGTCGCTATAGGTGTCCGAAAGTGAAGTTTTACTTACAAAAAAATTTCAGTGTCCAATTTGGCCAAAAATTGTAAACCATTATTGTGGGATCACCCTCTCCTGGAGCTCCTTTTGCTTGAGAGGATTCTGATTTCCAATTCCCAAGTTTTCTCATGTAGAGCTGTAGTTCTTCTTTGGTCATTTTGGTCTCTTGTAATAATAATAAGTCAGTATTAATCATAGAACACCGACGTTTGACCAAGCATTGCTTGTTAGAGGCCTCCAGGACCCTAACATTACATGTTAAGATCCTTATGGCCCTTGGGGAAGGGGATTCCCCATCCTTGAAGTTAAAAGAGCTATAATTTTAGTTTATCCCTCTGCCTCCCCATCTTTCAATCTTAGTTCTTGCAAAGACTTCCTAACCCTTCTATTTCTAGTATCTTTTCCACAATCTAGAGATTTGATGCTCTCTACATTCTATAATATGCACAGTTCTGCTTTCAATTGCTCTGAATCTTTGATGGGCTGCTCTATTTCAGGGGCCTCACCCATACCTACCTGATCCTCCTATTCTTCCAAGTCCATAATATTCTAGATGAGTTTATGTTTTTCTTCTATATTCTCTTCTCCCTCTATATCTTGTTCTAATTCTAAGATTCCTATACATTCATTTATTGCTAACAACTCCTTTTCTGCCTCACTGATCTAACCCCAAATTGGGGAAAATACTTCAACATTTCCTACAACTACTGTCCCATTTTTCTTAGGAATTATATTCATCTCCTTTGCAGTATCTTCAAGAGTTAGACTTTGGTCAAATGTGTTTAATGCATTCTCCTTAACTTCCTCTCTCAGGGCTTCAACATCCTCCAACAATTTATTGAGAGACTCTTAATGAGACCTGTCAATTCTAAGTTCCTTTGTCGTGTCTTGACTTGATTTATTACTTAAATCCTCCCTTACTTGCATAGGATTTACAGAATTCAAATCTCCTTTTGTTGGATGATATTGCCTAAGGGCCTTTCTTCCCTACTCTGACCCCTTGTCAATCGACTTGGATCTGTGAAGGAGATATCTACTGCTTTACCTGTGCTTTCTGAGCAACTTCCAATGTAACCCTTACTTAGTATACATTTGCCTCCTATCTTATCTACAATTATCTTATGATGCCAACTTCCTTTATCTATTATCCAAAATATCTTAGATTTATAGATTATCCAAGTATCTTAGATTTGTGTTTATGTCTATCAAAAATTTAACCTCCTTCGATCTGCTGAGGAAAAATTCTTATTCAAAACTAATGAATGTTCCTAGACTTTCCCCTATTTTTTCCAAGATATCTTCGCTCCAATATTCAGGAGGAAAATTTGTTAGCTTGATCCAGCGAGGATATTTTTTAGAATTATGTGTGTCCAGATCAAAATTTGGTTCTCGGTTAATTTTGTAAAAATAAAAACCTTTAAAAAGCAAGGGTTCTCCATTGAGAATTTTCTTTTTCAATGTCTGATCTACACAATCCAATAAAAAATAATTATTGCTCAAGGCTCTAGCACATACTTGTCCTTCAAAACGATCTGCAGACCATTCACAAATTTGGTCCTTGGGCACACCTTCACCCATCCATTTGTCCAAAATCCCATATGCTTCTAGATGATCCCATCTGTGATTCAAGTAACTTGCAATGATTGTCATCAATCGACTTCTATTCTTAGGGGCTGTATATGGCAAGGTGTTTTGAGCATATTTCTTGGGTATCCATCTACCTTTTCTTCCTGTGTGTACTACCTTGGCTAGTGCTCTTGATCTTTTAAACAGTGCGCCCTTTGAATTGTTGCTGTTAACTGCTTGTCCTTTGTTGGCAATGCTCCACATACCTCTCTACCAGTTATCTCTGTTATTTGATCACTAGTTGTCTGAGGTGACTGCCCTAGGGTTTCTTTCTTGCCTGAGTCACTCATACCTATTCTACTCGAATCCATTGGTCTATAAGATGTCTCTTGCACTCCTGACTTTCCTTTTATTTGACCAAATTCTCCTATTCACTTGGGGTTGTTTACTATTATGCTTAAATCAGATGTGGTTTGGATGAGATCTTTGAGCTCCATTGTTATGCCTTGCTTTGTAGCTTTCCCCAATTGCCTTTGTGTTGCTATTCCATCCCTAGGAGGCACATTTGTCAATCCATTTACCATTCTCAAATACCCATTGTGGTACATGTTTGTTTTCCAGGCCACCTCGCTGTTCTCCTCTACCTAGTCTTGGATACTCAGATCCATCTTGTTCTCCCCATTTTTCGCCCTTGCAGGCCTATGTCTTCATGCTCCTCTTGTGCCTGCCATCGTATTTATAATAGTATTATTAATGCACAAATTAAAAAATGAAATAAACATATTATATTTATTATTATTTGATTTTTTAATTTTAAATTTTTTAAATTTATATTTATATATCTTGTGATCATTATGAGCCAACATATTGAATGTTTATGTTTTAAATTTTTATAATCAATCAATCAAATTACAAAGGTTTTGAAAAAAATCATTTATTCATTAATATTTTATAATATTTGTTTTGATAAACAAACTAACTTCAACTATGTCAGTTATAATTGAGTTTAGTATGAATCAAGTTCTGTTAAAGTTAACCCTAACAACTATAATATTCTTAAACCTAGTAAAATCATAATACATTCCACTTGCAATACTTTGTTAATCTTGAACTATTATGTAGCCTACCTTTAAATTGTTGTTACAATTCGTACATTAACTACACAACAAATACTTGCCACTATGTGACTATAATACATATGAATTTAAAAAATTATTATTTCAAACTATTATCTTACCCTCTATAACAATTAATGCAATACTAAACAAGTGCCATGTAGTGGCGAGTACTTGCCTTCGTAGAATTTTAATTAGAAATTTGTAGCGTTGGTTTTTTTTATATGTTTTGGTTATGTAATGCAAATATCTTGTTTGATGTTAAATATTTGAAAATAAAATAAATTAGAATAAATATTTATTGTTTGGTGTTATTTTTTTTCAAAAGTATTAAAGTTGAATACATTTGAATATTTATATAATGAACCCATTCATTAAGAGAAGGAAGTAGTTTATGAATTATTTGTACTAGACATAACTATGATTAATAAAGTTGAAGTTGAGTTTGTTCTTTTAGAATACATATTTGCTAAACATTAAATAATCAAATGATTTATTATTAAAAATAATTCTTACATTGATTCTAGTTGATTTTGAATTTGATAGTGAAATATTCATATTATATTTGAAGTTAAATATACTATTAATATAATAAATATATTATATTCTAATTTAATATTAATAATTTATAAATTATATTATATAAACTAAGTAAATAGGTAATATTGTAATATTAATATATTTTAAAATATTGTTATTATTATTAATATATATGAAAGTATAAACAACAAAATAAAATAACTTATATTATATTGTATATAAATATATAATATAAATTAATATAAATTATTATATAATATAAAATTAATATATTACTTACAGGTTAACTTATTTACCTACAAATTATTACTTGTAATAATATAAGATATAAATAGAAATAATATATATATGTATATGTATGTATGTATGTATACATTAGGTTATATATTATCTTATTATCTTATATATTATAGGTTATAATTTTTTTGAAGAAACTATATATATATATTAATATAAATTAATATAAAAATGTACATATTATTAATGAAAAGAAGTGAAATATTCATATTATATTTGAAGTTAAATATACTATTAATATAATTATTACTTGTAATAATATAAGATATAAATAAAAATAGTATATATATGTATATGTGTATGTATGTATGTATATATACGTTAGGTTATATATTATCTTATATACTTATATATTATAGGTTATAATTTTTTCCAAGAAATATATATATATATTAATATAAATTAATATAAAAATATACATGATGAACAAATCTTATTAATGAAAAGAAGAAGGAGCATATATAATCAAATTACACTTTTTTTTTTAATTTTAATAGTGTGAATTCAAATCTCTATAAAATAGTTAATTAATTTTTGTAAGATTTTCTTTAATAAAAAAATAACAATTATATAAATAAAAAAAATCATTCTTAAAAAAATGTCAAAATAAATAACATTTATTTAAAGATTTAATGAAATAATTTTATAAAGTAAAAAATAAAAAATCATTCTTTAAAAAATGTTTAATTTGTTTTATCTCAATAACACACAAAACTTTTTTAACCAATCATATGCAAATTTTTTTTTATAATTTATAAAGTTAAATATTTTACAAGTTGATTTTACAAAATTAAATTTTATTTTAATTTTTATTTAAATATTATTTTTGATTGGTTGAAAACTAAATTATTAATAACTAAGTTAACTAAAAAATAGTACTACTAATAAATAAATAATTTATCTTAGAGCATATTCTTCCAATATTTTTCTATTGAAGACTTCATATTTGATTACAAATTCAAAGTCGGCAGCTTTGCCCATTTTTGTGGCCTAATTATCAAAACCTTTGCACATAAGGCAGCATATTTTGAAAGGGGAGGACTCTCAGAAACCTGTTTTGTGGAAATCTCAGATATCTAAGAGATCATTTTGCCACAAAGTAGCGTAATTCATCTTTTAAGCGCATCTGGGTAGATAAACAGAAACTGCAATTGCCATGTCAGGGTTTCTCGGTATATTTTCTCGCAATCTTTCAAGACTAAAAGGAAGTGGTGGCATTGGCAGTCGATTTTTCGTCGGCCGCCGTCAATTATTCGTAGCTTCGACTCCTCGTTCAACCAATGGCATTTCGGGCTTAGTAATTTCATCAGGACCGTCTTCTCTCGGACATTCATGGAACAGCACGATATTTAGTAAGCCTCCTTTTCATGTCCTTTTTTGCCACCTTGTTTTCATTCTCCAAATTTCTTGCACCACTTTTATCTCGAAATACAGAGTTTCCTCTTTAAGAGGTTTTTTAATTTCTGATTTAAAAAATTAAAATAAAAACTAATTCCCATAACATTGTAACCTATCTAGTTCACACGGTGGTCATAGTTTGTGGATTATATATTTTTGGTTTAGAATGATAGAAAACATTCAGGGAAGGGTTGGGTAATTTTAATGCTGCCCAACTCCTTGCGAATCCTGAATCTCTATTGTGTATGCTTTAATAAAAATGATTTTGTGGAATTTGGTTTTCCCATAGTACACATAGTCTTAATTGTAGATTTCTGTAAGCAGATGTAAAAACCCACTCAGCCATCGATATGGAGTTTTATGGTCATGTAGAATAAATTGCTCAAATAGCTATCAGTAAGAACATGCACCAAAATTGTGGCAGCAAAACTTGGCAAAGGTCCAAAAGATACAAACATTAGGGGAAAATTGTAAATTTTGGGAATTGAGAACAAAATGCTGATTTCTACTTTAAAAAAAATAAAAAATAAAAAATAAAAAATTGTGAAGTTTTGGAATTTTTCTTCTTTTTTCTTTTAATTCTCTCTGTTTTCAAAAGAAAATGCAAATTTTTTCCAGTTGTGTCCAATGGTTGTGTGGATTTTTGTTAGATCTTCTTCTGAGAATCCTAGCCACTTAAAAGAATCTTCAAATTCTAGATAAGAAACGTACGAGATAGAAGCCATGGCCACAGTTAATCCTCATTGCCACTTAAGCTAAAGGAACTCGTACAGGCACTACAAAAACAAAGTAAAACTTATTGTTTACCATATAAAATAAGGACTTAATGCACATTTTTTCTTTATATTTTTCAAGTTGTACAAGGTGCAGAAATATAGGATACACAGAAGTTGCAATTATTCTTTAAGTTATCTAAGACTCCTAAGGCATTATTTGATTAGCACATTACAACTCAAATTAAAAACAGTCACTAGTTTGTACAAATAGAAGGATTTTTGATTTTTCTTACTTCAGGTTGCATGGGGTGCAGAAGTAGAGGATACACATCAGTTGCATTTCTTCTTTGAGTCACCTCAGTTTCCTAAGGCATTATTTAGCTCTTTGCTACTAAGAATTAAATAAAATCACCCTTTGTTCAAGCAGAAGAATTTTCCTTCAGTTACTTAAAGATGGATGAGGCAAGGATATATAAAAGTTGCAATCCTTTTTTGAGTTATCTAAGATTCTGAATACATTATTTGGTTAGCCCATTGCAACTAAAAACTAAAAAAAAAATCTATAGTTGCAAAACACAAGATTTCTCTTTTGTTTTTGTTAATTCAGGGTGCACAAGGTGCAAAAGTAGAGGATACACAGAAGTTGCAATCCTTCTTAATACATTTATTTGATTAGCTCATTGCAACTAAAAATCAAAAAAATCATTGGATGAACACAATGACTTCCTTTTGGTTTTTTTAGGTCGTGCGAGGCACAAAAGCAAAAGAAACACAAAAGTTGCAATCCTTTTTTGAGTTATTTATGACTACTAAGACATTAAACGATTAGTCCATTGCTACTAAACTTTAAAAACAATCACCAGTCCTACAAACTCAAGGATTTTTCTTCTATTTTCCTTACTTAAGATTACATGAGGAGTATAAGTAGAGGAGACACAAAAATTGCAATCTTATTTAGCCTTATGTAATATATAGAATTTAGGGAATTAAAAAATTTAAAAAACTACTTCATGAATGATTTTCATTTAGTTTGAACTTTGAAGTAGAAACTTGAGAAATGGGAAGAAGAATGATCAATGGGAATTAGGAATGTACATTGTGTTGGTGTTATAACAATGTCGGGATTCTCTTCCAGCTCTGATTTCCTTGCATTGAAGAATAAATTAAATAATAGCCATAGGCTATTTAATTTATGTTGGCATTGATTGATGAGGAGGCGCCTCATCTTGAATATTAATTATTATTTATTTATCTCTTGGAGCCGACTTCTTTGATCCGCCACCTTTGGAGACATATCTTTTCTTTGAAAGGCCGACATGATGTATTGAAGAGTTGCGACCTCTCTCCCTCTCTTGTATTTATATGAGATGTTCATTCATTGTTTCACATCGATTATCACATTCATAATTCATAGTTCGAGTTTCCAGCAAGAGCGAATTTATCCAAGAGCAGATCAAAGCCTTTGAAGGAGCTGATATACTTATCAAAAGTGTTGCATTATCTTCAAGAGATATCACATCATTTGGGTGCTGTGTTTGGCCTCATTATCGACCTCATTGTAAAAGAGATCATTGGTTGATATTCAATATATAAGCGATATATTGTTGCTGGATTTTTCTCCCTCAAGTGGAGGGTTTTCCCAGGGTATATGTTGTGTCTACTTGTGTGATTTTGAATTAAAATCTGCTTATCTAATTTCTGATCATAAAACTAACATGGTATTAGAGCAGGTTTAAGAAGATCGTGATCGGATTTCTATAAGCAGTAAAGTTCTTCCATTCGAGTTCTCATCTGTTTGTGTCTATCTTATCTTCAAAATGGTGAACGGGCTCAAGATCGAAGATAGGCTTGAAGGTGCTTCCAATTTCACATCTTGGAAGTTTAGAGTAATGCTTGCATTGGAAGAAAATGAGATTGTTGAGTTCGTGGAGGGCGAAATTCCAGAACCTTCCAATGAGAATGATAAGTCCCAATGGAAGAAGAAATGCACTAAGGCAAAGAAGATCTTGGTAGACTTTGTGAAGGACCACCTTGTGCCAGTTATGTCCAAATTGAAGATAGCAAGGGAAATGTTCAAGACCTTGGAGAAAATGTATGAGATCAACAATACAAGTAGAGCTCTTGCATTAAGGCAACAACTTCATCATGTGAAGATGGCGAAAGGAGAATCCGTCATCTCATTCTTCATGAAGATCACCTAGTTGAGAGATCAACTCTCTACCATTGGGCATTTGGTTGATGATAAGGATTTGGCTATGTTGGCGCTTAATGGTCTTCCTCAATCTTGGGAGCCATTTATTCAAGGAATTAGTGGGAGATCAAAGCTACCTAAGTTTGATCGCTTGAGGGCAGATTGTATTAAAAAAGAATCTAGATTGGTTGCAAGAAGCAATGGGCAGAGTTTTACCAATGAAGAGATTCATGTACTTGCCGCTCAATCTTGGAAGAAGAAAGGAAGAGGAGGAAAGAAAGGCTACTTCAAAAGGAACAAAGATAGAAGATTAGATGGTGCTCCTTCATCTAAGAAGAAGGATCTTTCCCATTTATAGTGCTTCAGATGTGACAAGTTTGGTCCAATGATACATGGGGACGCGTCCCTGGGTTTTTGCCCCCCGTACCCGTCTCGGAAACGTTTCGGGGATAGGGGACACCTGGGGGACGACTGACACTTGTGACTTTGTCATTTTGACATTTGTAGTACAAACTTGTAGCCTTTTGGGCATTTTATTATTTTATATCATATGCACATTGACTATTTGACATGAATTATGGTCCATGGAAGCAATTAGGTAGCTGTAGTATTAATGTTCATTGTTATGATTATCATTACTCATATGAATATCTGAAATTTCCCTATATTTTAAAAATTTATCTCTCTCTCTCTCTCTATATATATATATATATACACTATACAGCCGTCCTCCCGTCCCCTAAAATCCCCTCAAAAAATTGCCGTCCCCGAAACACGCCCCCCTATCCCCCCGTCCCAGAAACTTGGTGGAACATAGGTTTGGTCACTATGCAAAAGATTGTCCAACTAGACCTAAACAACATGCTTCAGTTGCGGATGTGGGTGAGATCTCTCCTCAGAAGGATTCAAGTGGTTTTCTATTCTATTATGCTTTATCAAGTAATGTTCCAACAGATAACAACACTCGGTTAATTGATAGTGGTGCCTCTCGCCACATCACTGGTTTTAGAGAGCACCTTTCAAGTTTGGTGGAGAGAGATACAAGTGTTAAAGTCATAATTGGAGATGATGCATGCTATTCTGTGAAAGATGTTGGGACCTCCACTCTTCACTTAGATTTCGACATCTCCTTGCAGTTGAGTGATGTACTATTTGTACCAGGTATCAAGCGGAACCTTCTCTATTTCAGCCTTGGAGGACAAGGGATATCAAGTGGCATTCTTCGAAGGAAAAGTTCTTGCATGGCTGAAGAACTCAAGCATCAAGATTGCCCGTGTGATTGGTGTTCGGCAAGAGTGTCTCTACAGACTTTGCACTCGTCCACTACAGGCTTTATTGCATGATTCATCAAGTTCGTGTGAACTTTGGCATAGAAGACTTGCTCATCTTCACTTTAGAGCACTACCAACCATGGAGAAGATGGTCACTGGCATTCCCAAACTCAGCCAGGAGCATGAAGGTACTTGTCGAGGATGCGCTTTAGGTAAGAATACTAAAGGTCCATTTCATAGTAGTGAGAGTAGATCTAAATGTATTCTAGACCTTGTTCATTCTGATTTGTTGCTTCTTTGAGTGGTTTCTTGTATTATGTAATTTTCATTGATGACTACTCTAGAAAGACTTGGATTTATTTCTTAAAGACTAAAGAATCTGAGGAAGTACTTGAGTGTAATGTCCCCATTTTGGCCATACACTCTTCTTTTGGATTTAGCCTATTTCCGGAAATCCGTAGGCTAAGCTGAAGTATAAAACTAGGGTTTCCTCTTTCAGATACTGCTCAGTTGGCGTTCAGAGGATGTTGTGCAGACTTACTATTTATAGCAGTTTGCTATTTTTAGCAAGTCTATCTTTTGGCATATCTATCTAACAGCAATTCAATGCTTTGCAGTTCAGTGTTCAGTTTGGCTTTCTGATGGTTTTGAAGTTAACTTACTATTTTTGGCATTTACTATTTTTAGTAAGTTCATTTTTGGCAGAAGCATCATCATCAACTTGGTTCAGTTTGGCATTTGTCAGTTTGCTATTTTTAGCAATTCATCAGTTGCAGCTTGGGCATTGTATTTGGTTATCTCCTTGGACTGAGTTTCAGACTTAGTCAATTTTCATGTCTTGAAGTTGTACCCCACGCCTAGGCTTGATGACTTCAAGTTGTTTTAAAGAAGGGGACATAAAGGGGTCAAGTGAGCATTTAATTATTTAATAAATGCTTTATTGTTGCAATATGAAATGGATGCCTAAAAGGGAAGTTGAATGATATTTTATTATTTCAAAAAGTAAAAGGCAAAAAGGTGGCGTCCCTTTTGGAAGTTGAAGTGATTCAACTTCTTGGAATTTGAAGAGTTCTTGTTGCTTCATTTGCCAACTAAAGCTTATATATTGCTGCTGTTTGAAGAGCTGATTATCGAATGTTTATGCTAATGTTATGCTGTCAAAATGACAACTTGTTTAATACTTCGAGGGATGCTTACCTCCTAGTTCCAATCCAATTTCGTGTTTGAAAGACAACACCTAGTTGGTCTTTTTGCTGCTTCTCAATCAGACTAGCAGATTGTGCTTCAAAGTTGGTGAATTTTGAATTTAATTCCAAGTATTTGATTTTTAGCAAGAGAAATCACCCCTCATGAAGGCCGTACCATTCTTGCTGCATTGGGATTCGTGTAAGAATTAAATTATGAGTTTTTGTTGCTGTTTCTTCATCTGATGTTGGGCGCCTATCTTCCAGCAGCTCATTGGTTTTCGTTTCACACAAAACGGAGGTATTTTAAGTGAGTTGTGAATATTTCTTTGAATTTCACAGTTGCTGATCAGAATTTCCAGAATTGTTATTTTACATCAAACTTGTTTAAGTTTGTATCTTCAGTCCTTTCTTCATCATTTATTGTTGTTGTCTAACATGGAATCATCCAGTATCATGGTACATTGAATCTATTGTAATTTTCATGTAATTTGCAGCTCTTTTTCCATATTGTAAGACTGTAAACAGTAGTACTGTTCCAGTCCTTTATTGCTGCAATTCTTTCTTTAATTTCACATTAGTACCCCTGGATGGTTTACCGCCAGTGTGGATAAAGAACATTCTAGAAGCATATCTTTCTTATTTGCAGCTGTTTAATTCATTGTAAAGCTGATTAGTAGTACTAACAGCTATTTATTTTATTTGCTGCAATTAGTTTAAATTTCATACTCCCACGATTGAGTGGTTGAGTTCAAATAATCATCTTTCTTTAATTGTAATTTTCCCCCCACTAAATAAGTGGTTGTGTGGACTGTATTCCCCCCACGTTAATAAGTGGAAGTGAGGATTTAAATGGCTGGCTTGCCGCCTTTAATAATGTAATAATCTTACCCACTGAATAAGTGGAGTATCCCCACTGCTTGTGGATGCCTGCATCAGCAGATGAATTGTAATTTCAGTTCAGTTTATTCCTAATGATCCTCTGACCATATGCTATCACCTCGCCCACATCGGGATCTTGGTGAACATTTTTGGTTAGAGTTACTTTCCATGCTGATTTGCATTTGGAGCTAACGCTAATCAGTGATTGGTTGCTGATTTGTGTGTTAAATTTTGGGAAAAAAATTAAGGGGAATATTTCATTGAGAGATTCAAGGAATTTAAAGCTCAAGTAGAGAACTTGTCTGGGAAGAGGATCAAAGTTCTGAAATCTGACAACGGAGGTGAATACATCTTTGGAAGTTTTCGTAACTTTTGTGTTGAGGTAGGAATTAAGAGGGAGTTTTGTGTTCCCTACAATCCACAACAAAACGATGTTGCAGAAAGGAAGAACAAATCTATTGTAGAAGCAACTAAAGCCATGATTCATGATCAAGATCTGCAAATGTTCCTTTGGGCCGAGGCATCTAGGACAGTAATGTATGTTCAAAACAGAAGCCCTCACTGCATTTTGGAGAACATGACTCCTGAAGAAGCTTTCACGAGTGTGAAGCCGCAAGTAAGTCATCTGAGAATCTTTGGTTGTCCGGTGTATGTTCATGTGCCTAAAGATCAGAGGACAAAATTGGAACCATCTAGCAAGAAGGGAATATTTGTGGGCTACAGTGAGTCTTCAAAAGCCTATAGAGTTTACATTCTAGGTTAGAAACTAATAGAGATCGGTAGAGATGTTACATTTGAAGAGGATGTTGCATTTAAGAGATCTAAGGGCACTCACATGGAGATAGACAATGAAGACCAAGAGTCTCCTCAGGACATGGAAGTTGACCATACTCTTGAGATTCAAAGGGAGGCTACTGATCCTAAATAAGATGATGATCCAGTTGAGCCTTTGGAACCTACTGATGGGCCTACAAACATTGTTATTGGTCGAAAGAGACCTCTTTGGGCTAGGCAAACAATGCAGGACGTAGAAAAGTTTGCAGCCCCGAGAGGAACATTTAGAGAGAGCAAAAGATCTCACAAGTTTTCGAGCTATGTTGCATTGATGAGTCAAATGATTGAATTTGAGCCGTCCAGTGTTGAGGAAGCTTCAAGTCAGCAAGTATGGAGAGATGCAATGGCTGAAGAATATCAATCTATCCTCAAGAACGATGTTTGGAACATTGTACCTCGACCAGAAGGCAAATCTATTGTATCTTCTAAGTGGCTTTTCAAGATCAAGCATGCGGCTGATGGAAGCATTGAGAAGTACAAGGCTAGATTTGTGGCTAGAGGATTCTCTCAGAAAGAGGGAATAGACTATGAGGAAACCTTTGCTCCAATTGTTTTTTATACCTCCATTAGGACTATCACTGCCATTACAACAACTAAAGGATGGAAATTACATTAGATGGACGTGAAGACAACATTTCTAAATGGTGTAATTGAAGAAGAGGTATATATTGAGCAATCTGATGGATTTGAAGTTCACGGGAAGGAGTCTCTCATGTTTGCAGATTAAAGAAGATATTGTATGGCCTTAAGCAGGCCCCTCTTGCTTGGTATGAGAGAATTGATAGATACCTGTTGAGCTTGGGCTTCTCCAAGAATGATGCTGATTCAAACCTCTACTTAAAGGTAATTAATGGTGAGACCTTGATTTTGGTTCTCTATGTTGATGATCTATTTCTTACTGGAGAAGAACACCTCATTATCAAATGCAAGAAGGAGTTAGCTTCTGAATTTGAAATGAAGGATCTTAAGTACATGCATTACTTCCTTGGCTTAGAAGTATGGCAGAGGCCTAATGAGATCATTCTGAGTCAAGGGAAGTATACAATAGACATCGTGAAGAGATTTGGTATAATCCATCTCTACACCATGGAAAACAATTTTTAGAAGTTAAAGGAGGCTGCAGCTAGTTTAGATCTGGTGGATTCTACTATGTACAGGTAGTTGATTGGATCGTTTATGTATCTAATCAATACTAGACTAGATATTTGCTATGCAGTGAGTGCTCTTAGTCAGTTCATGTGTGAACCAAGGCAAATACATCTAGTTGCAGCGAAGCATATCCTGAGATACGTGCGTGGCACAGTTGGGTATGGCTTGAGATATTCTTTTGGTGTGGACTTGAAGCTGCATGGTTATACTGATTTTGATTGGGTAGGGTGTGTTGCTGATCGGAAAAGCACCTCTGGATGTTGTTTCAGTTTGGGGTCTGTGATGATCTCTTGGTGTAGCAGGAAGTAGTCTTCAGTGGCACTGAGCACCGTAGAGGCCAAGTACATTGCAGCATGTGTGGCAGCTCAAGAAGTAGTGTGGCTTCGGAAGCTCCTTGCAGGATTGTTTTTACAATCATTGGAGCCGAGAGTCATTCATTGTGATAATCAAAGCTGTGTGAAGCTTTCTATCAATCCAATGTTTCATGACAAAACCAAACATGTTGAGATCAAATACCACTATATTAGAGATATGGTATTGAGGAAAGCAATCTAGTTGAGATACATCAACACTGATGAGTAGACGACCGATATTCTCACCAAGCCTCTCTCCAGAGTAAAGTTTGTGTACTTTTGAGAAAAGCTTGAAATTGTGGAGAATGAAGCCCTAGCTGAGAGGGAGACTTAGCTTCCGTGATCTTCTGTGATTTGCTTTAATGCATTTCTCTCTGTGAGAGAGATTTGAGGTGTAAGCCCTTGTTAATGCATTTCTCTCTGTGAGAGAGATTTGAGGTGTAAGCCCTTGTTTAATGCATCTTTCTCTGTGAGAGAAATTTGAGGTGAAAACCCTTGTTTCCACTCTTTGGGAGTAGCCATGGTGGATGTCATGTTGAGTGACTCCATGACAACATCACGTGAGAGAGTTCATGATGATTTTCTTGTACTTGTGCTTTTCACCCTTTGGGAGTAGCCATGGTGAACGTCATGATGAGATGACGACATCATGTTGAGTGATTTCGTGATGGGCACTTGTGCACTTATACCATACATGGGAGTAGCCATGGTGGTTGATATCACGTTGAGGTGATATGTTCCTCTCCACATATGGGTGTAGCCATTGTGGATGTCATTTCATGACATTGGTTAGTTGGAAGTATTCTCCCTAGTTGAGAGGGAGTGTTGATGTTATAACAGCTTCGGGATTCTCTTCCAGCCCCGATTTCCTTGCATTGAAGAATAAATTAAATAATGGCCATAGGCTATTTAATTTATGTTGACATCGATTGATGAGGAGGCGCCTCATCTTGAATATTAATTATTATTTATTTATCTCTTGGAGCCAACTTCTTTGATCCGCCACCTTTGGAGACATATCTTTTCTTTGAAAGGCCGACATGATGTATTGAAGAGTTGCAACCTCTCTCCCTCTCTTGTATTTATATGAGATGTTCATTCATTGTTTCACATCGATTATCACATTCATAATTCATAGTTCGAGTTTCCAGCAAGAGCGAATTTATCCAAGAGCAGATCGAAGCCTTTGAAGGAGGTTGATATACTTATCAAAAGTGTTGCATTATCTTCAAGCGATATCGCATCATTTTGGTGTTGTGTTTGGCCTCATTATCGGCCTCATTGTAAAAGAGATCATTGGTTGATATTCAATATATAAGCGATATATTGTTGCTGGGTTTTTCTCCCTCAAGTGGAGGGTTTTCCCAGGGTATATGCTGTGTCTACTTGTGTGATTTTGAATTAAAATCTGCTTATCTAATTTCTGATCATAAAACTAACACATTGAAGAGTAGTTGTTGGTCTTCTTCCTCTTCTTCTCTTTTGGTGATTGCAAAAGAGTATTGGCTAGGGTTTTTGTTCATAGATTTTTTTTTTGCTTTATCAATTCTTTGTAATTAGAAGTGATTTTATTTTCTGTAATAATGTTTGGAATGCCCTAAAGGATGACATGGCATCCTTCAATATATCTCCTAAAGGGGAATGTCCCTAGAGACATCTTGGCTTTGTAGGGTTGCCCTCGGGGCTGTCCCTTGTTGGGGACTAGGGATGACATAGGGGCCAATTCATCTCTGTCCTGCCACACTTTGAATGTCCCCATTTTGGGAAATGCCATAAAAATCCTACGGGTGTGTCCTTGTGGTAGATTTTTCATCACTATTTAGGGTATTAAGAGTGAAAAAATAAACAAAATAGACTTTGTATGCATTATAAATACAAAAAAAGAATATGCTTTGAAACATTTAAGAATAAAAAATAAACTTAGAACTTAGAAGCATAAATAACTGTAAGATAAAATGGAAAAACTTTTGATGTTTCAAAGTGGAAAAAATCAGCAAATAATTCATTGTTTAATCAGAAAAAATAAAAAATAAAACTCAAGTTAAACACATTATGATTGAACTGAGTTCTCAATCATAATGTGTTACTAGTTCAACTTATAGCAATTGTTTAAAATTATTTGTACAATGTAACATAAACAAAACAAAACTTAAAAATAAAAAACTTGTTTGAAATGATACATAACGAAGAAAATCTGAAAAGTGGGTGGATTGAGTCATTCGCATACCTCCCTCTGCCTTCCTCTTTTATCAGTTTTCCTTCATCTTTTTGCTTCCAAAGTTAAATTGTGAAAATGCGAAGTGCAAATGTTGATATCTATTGAAAGGCGCAAGACAACTGAGAGGGGGAGGTGGAGGAGGGGGAGCGGGGGGAGTTGGGCGGTGTGAATTAGTTGTCACCAAGTTCAATCACAAATCTCAAACACTTATCAACTTCAAATTCACTTAATTCTGTTATTAAGTATGAACATGAAATGCAAATAATAGAAAGCAATAACAACACAGAAAACACCAGATTTACGTGGAAAACCCAATAAGGGAAAAACCGTAGTGAGGATTAGCTCACAATATAAAGCAATTCCAAAACTGATTACAAAGAGGCTCATTGCCCAGAAAAGGACTCACTGTTCGGATACAATGCTTACTGCCTACAGATACGACTCACTGTCTAGACGGAGGCTCACTGCCTACATAAACAAAAGATGACAGAAAAATCCACCACAACAGATTACACACATATGCAGTTTGATTAGAAGATTGTAGACACCATCAACTCATTGCTTTCAGGAATCTAACACATTAAAGTACTGCTGTCTCAATTCACTTCGCACACTCTATTTCTCAAACTTGTGGCATACTTGATTGATTGATACAAAACAACTCAACTTGTCATATATTTATACCATCTTCAACCTTAGAAACTTTCTCCAAGGTCGGCTACACACACTTCAATTTACAAACTCAAATTAGGTCGACAACTCAACATTCTTGCAGTGGAAAGGAATGAGAGTGGACCAAATCAACACTTAATCAAGACCCAAAACAACGTCTCGGATCAATCACACGCTTCCTTAATTAACAATTATTCTTCATATGAAGTGTAAACACCAGGTCGGCCAAACTTGATGAAAACACAAATGAACTTTGAAGTACACGCTTCCGCAACAAGAAGATAACATGCAGACAACACAACACACTTCACTATATACTGGAGCACATCTCAGATACCTTTAGATTCATCTGCAGCAAGTGCAACGACCTTCATACACAAAACACCTTCCATCAGCCCATCCGGACTACACAGACACACACAAGAACTCTGAAACTTAACTTCCGGAGCACCAAACTACGAACGCCTTTTCTAGAACACAGACAACATCATTACAAGCCTTTTATCAGATCCGCAAGACCTGAAACAAACCAGCAGAGGACTGCAGAGCAAAAACATTTCTCCTAGTCACAGAAAAACAACTCTGCCAAACCAGTTCACACAACTTTCACTCTCCATCAAACCAGAAGCTACAATCCAGGAGATACCACCAACAGATGCCCATAAACAACACTTCAGATCTGCACAAGCATAGGATCGATACAGAAGAAATGCGGAGCACAAACCGGAGCACATTCTGAACACGCACAACTCTGTCTTCACAATTTTCTCAAAAGCATTTGGCAACTCATCATATCAGCACACCTGCAATATCATAAAGATAGCTCCATGTACTCACAACATCTCATCAACATCTCAACTATATATGCACAACCTGCAACAACCTGTACTGTGTTGACATCAATGACAACACAACCAAACTTACTCATACTTGCAACAATATCAACATCATAAAATGAACATGGGCTAGGGTTTGGGTGTTAAAAGTGCAAATATTTGTGATTTTAGTTTTTTTTGTGCCTTGACTGTTTTTTGATGGTGGGGGACAATGGGGGGCTTTAGAGGGGCATTGGGGATGGAGGCTGTCACCAAACTGCTGTGTAAAAATAAGCACATCCCAATTCTAAAAACACTTTGGGATGTGGGGAGGGGATGTTCTGTCCCCGTCCCTGCATTTTTGGCCCATAGTAAAACAGTAACCAATTGGAAATAGAAGCAAACACACCTAACACAAAGCAGTTTAACTTGGACACTCTTGTGTGGAGAAAACATGTTAGTGTCATGTCTCTTCTTCATGAAATAAGTAACCTACAAAGAGCTCAATAGAGCATCACTCTTAACTCTGCCACTTCTTTCTCTTTCTTATACTATGTATTGTGAAGAGTTCAAGTGAGCATTGAAACCAACATTATATTGCTGATTGTTCTCTCAACTTATTGTTGCTATCACTCATTCCTGCAACAATACACCCTACATTCATAATGCGTAGTGCATATCCTTTTCATCATTTATATGCAACACTAGAAATGTTCCTACATAGCTTAAAGGATGCCCAATTGTCAATAAATTGAAAAACCACCACAAAATAGGACAAAACTGTCACTAACACAAGCTTAATTGCCACTATCACAAGTGTAATTGCATTGACACAAGTGAAAATTTATAAAAAAAGTATGTTACGTGGCGTTTCTGAGATGCGGATGGTGGGACAGCAGGGGATGTGTTTTGGGGACAGCAGTCCAAGGGCCATTTTTTGGGGACAGCAGGGGGCTGGAAACATATATATATAAAATAGAGAGAGAGAGTCAAATTTCTACAAGTTAATGGACAGCAGTATAACAACAGCAAATATAACACATGATGCTGTTAAAATGATGTTGGATGATGTCTGCACAAGGCTGCATGCCAACCACATTCCAATTTTTTTTTTTTTTTGTCTGCACTTTTCACATAATACCACACTGTAACAGACCATGGCCAATACATCTTAAATCTCTTTTGTAACTGACAATAATAATTGACTTGAATACCATATGGCATATTGAGAATTTTGAAGTTTCAGACTTTTTTAAACAATGAAATCAGAAATCCAATTTATTGCTGTTAGTGTTGACTGTTATATAACTTATATTGTTAGCTATATATCTGAATCATGTTATATTTGTTGCTGTTACACTACTGTTGTTTCTGTCATTGCTGTCACGATTTTTAATTGTAGTTATACTGCTGTCATGATATATTTATTGCTGCTGTTATGATGCTGTCATGAATGATTTTTTTTTTTTTAAACATTATAAAAATTTGCTTTTCTGTCAGGGACATTTGGCCTTTGCCGAGACAGTTGAGGGATGTCTCAGACATCCCCGATTGTTTTGGGGATGGTCAAATGTCTCCGCTGTGTTTCTATTATAGTGATACATTTCCAAAATGTTTTGAAGATTTGAAGATTTTTTTGGGACGGCTAGGGGACGTTTCCAGCTGTCCACCGTACCTAAAACACCATTGGGGATGGGGATGGGTTTTGAGTGCTAGGGATGCGTCTCTGTAGAATATGGAAAAATAACCACTGGAATAAGTGTAATCACCACTGTCACAAGCTTGATTCTCATTAACACAAGTATAACTACTAGTTTGTAGAGTTGGATTGACAATTTCTTTGAGTTAGTCGGAAAATTGATGTTTTTGATCCTATGATTGTTTTTCTGATCCTTTATAGACCCCTAGACTCACTATGTAATGTTGGATATGTTCCTTTGTACCCTAAACAATCCCCAATTGTGAAGAAATTAAAGAGAATATTTGCTTGTATTTTCTTAACTTTCTGTTGTTTTAAGACAAAACTGCCACTGTCACAAGAGGAACTGCCATTGTCACAAGTATAATTATGAGCATTACAAAACTGATACCAACACAAGCATAGTCACCACTAACACAAACATACATGCCAGTTTACAAAGTAGGTTGACTATTTCTCAGTTTGAGTTGAAAAATTGATGGCTTGATTATTTTGCGAGTGCTCTTGTTTGTTATGATCTTGCAATTGTTTTTATGACTTTTTATTAATCACTTGAGACCCAAGTGTTGGAGTTGATGGTGAACCCCACTGCTCCTATAAATCACTTGCAAGCAATTAATTTTCACAAATAAAGAGAGAAAGCAAGATAGATTTGCTCAACAACCTGAGAATTGTATTGATGCAATAACTTGAATGATTGATTATAATGAATGAGGAATCCATATGAAAAAGAAAAAAGGCATACCCTAGATGAGGATTTGCTTAGATTGCGACAAGTGTCCGCATCCTATGCAATGAAACAACATGACCTATAATTAACTCAATCTAATAAAATAAAAAAACACTCCTAAGTTTAACTTATGTGAATAAAGTAAAAGGGGCCTAATAATTTGATTACCTTTTTACTCCAACACCCTCCCCTTAAGATCAACTTAGGGAGAAGCTAAAAACCTAATGATGAATGCAATGATGGATACATGGATGGGTTTTGACTGCAAGGCTTGATGAGGTACCCATGTACAAACAAATGAAATCTCTCATAATCGGAGAAAAGGAGAAAACAGCATGGGAAAAACTCTTCTCCAAAAAAGAGAAAAAATGCACTAGTGAAAGAAAGAAAGAAAGAGGATTAGATATCGCCCCCCAAGGATTGCTTCTGTCACACAAGTACAATGAATGGCCCCCCAATAGGAGAGAAAAAATGATGATATGAATTCCCCCCAAAAGAAAGAGCTCCTGTGCCAATGATGAAAGTTTGAAGACAAAATACAATCCACTGCCTACAAACAATTTTTCCCCTTAGGAAGAAACATATCCATTGGTTATTGGAGAAGCCATTCCCATAAAATGGATGAATAGGGAATTCAAACCCAAATGATGTGTGCCTTTGAAAACTGCTCAAATGTCCACATGTCGAAATGAGATGATGTCAATCCAAAATCTTGTGAAGACTGATGTAGAACAAGCTCCAAAGATTGTGATGATGGGCCAACATCGATGATATGGCTGTCATGAAAGAGGAGATGAATGTCCTCAAAACAATCCTCCAAATCTACAATCCGAGACTCCACAAACAAGGATGACATGTTTGTAAGATATGAATCCCAACTAGCTATGTTTGGAAGAAGATGAATGTCATGCTGCACTAAGCCAATAGGGGCCAAGGATGTGGCAATGCCAAGCTGATCAGGAACAACAAAATATGGATATTGGGTCTCAATATGAAGAGTGGGAACATGAAGACAAGTCTCTAAACCATTCAAACATGCAAGATTTGTGATATACTCAAGCTCCTCTAAAATATTATCATCAAAGGGTATGTTATTTGCAACATCAAGGGGAATGAGACAATCTGAAGTAGGATCCTCTAGGAATGGAGAGATATGAGGGTCTCTATGGATCTCCCAAAGTCTAGTCCAAAGTATGTGGGGACAATCAATTTTCGATACAAACATACTGTTAGGATCAACACTAGAACAAATCACTTTTACAACATGATCACTGATAATACCCCAAGATAATACCCCAAGTTGATCTACTCCCTGGTGTGATTGGTGTAGGTATGAGTCCATATAAATAAGGTAAAATATCAAGCCACTTGAGATGTGTCAGGATGCCGTTTCGCCAAGACTCATAATTATCCTTTTCCTGGATGACCACAAAAGGATGAACCAAAAAAAAACCAAAGGGCCAAAAAGTTTTAGTGGCTCCTTGTTGGTTGTATGATGCCGTCGACTGGCTGGAGGAAGGTTGTTGCCAAAGGGTTTTGGCTCCGCCATTTGTGAGAAAGGCCAGTAGGAAAGAAGGATGAGGCTATTGATGGGGATATATGGGGCCACTGATGCATCCACTTGGGGCTCGCCTTGTAGCTGCTTGTTGTGCATGGTACAAACCACTGTGCAAGTTTAATAACCTGCTTTTTTTTTTTGAAAATTTTCAAATCTGTTTTTTTTTAAAAACAAATATTTATAAAACCCTGTACTTGTGGAGCACTTGGGAGGAGTAATGGCGGTAGGGTCATATGGGGCTGCATGATCATACAAATTTCTATGAGAGACTCCTTGCTGCTAAAATTTGTTTTTCTTTTTTTCAACTTCTCTAATTTTGATGAAATAACAAGCAAAGTTAGGGTTTTTGGCCATTTTGGATCGAACGATGATGCCCATTTCGCTCTAGGATGAGTTGATTTTTCCCTAAGGCCGGAACTCTTAAAATTTGAATAGGAGGTTGCAAATTTGGTGCTTTGATACCATGTTGGAGCTGATGGTGAACTCCACAGCTCCCAGAAATCACTTGAAAGGTGTCACAAATAAAGAGAGAAAGCAAGATAGCTTTTTGCAACAACTTGAGAATTGTATTGATGCAGTAACATGAATGATTGATTACAATGAATGTAGAATCATTTTCAAAAGGAAAAAAGGAAAACCCTAGACGAGGATTTGATTAGATTGTGACAAGTGTCTCATCCTATGCAATGAGACAACATGACTTATAATTAGCTCAATCTAATAAAATAAAAAGAACTCCTAAGTTTAGCTTAAGTGAATAAAGTAAAAGGGATCTAATAATTAATTAATGATTAATTAATTATTAGGTGATAACCTATTTACTCCAGCACCAAGCAACATATTTTTCACTCATTTTACTCATCCATCACTATAAATCGAAACCTGATTCTTTTCATCTTTAAGTCTGTGGAGAAGTTGATTTTTTTGATTGATATGTAATGCATATTAAAACATTATTTTCTCCTAAAATTTGCTATTTTTTAATATTTTAAAATTGTCAAAGTTGTAGGGGGTTTTTTCAGCAAGTTGAAGCTTGATAAAAAATTGGCTTGACAAGTATTTATTAAATTCAAGTGTCATGACTCTGATTTCATCCAATTGGTGCATAGTTGCATTGCCTTACCAAAAGCATTCAATGAAAATCAATAATATTTTAGGTTTGACATTTGGGCCTACGAGTAGTTTACATTGGGGAGAGCCCTTGTCATCATATTTGTTCATAATGATGAGTGAAGGGTTTAATATTGGCAACAATAAGAGTTGCGAGAATCACTAATTATTTGTTTGCAAATGATAGCCAAGAATCAACAGTTTGTGCAAGGGATACCCAACATCCAAAACAGATTTATAATAATTTTGAGTTAGCATTTGGTCGATTGGTGAATTCAGCTAAATCTCAAGTTCTTACACCTTTATTAAGGAAAATAAAGAGATTTTTCCCTCCAAATTCTTGGGATTTCTAATACATATATATATTCTTCAATAAAGAAGTAATGTGATTGCTTACTCAACAATATGAAAAAATAAGTTAAATGAGTCAACCAATAAATGACTTACATTAGTAGGTAGAGTACAACATATCAACAAAGTACTCCAATCAATGTTTGTCAAGATTCAATGGGACTAGAAAACAAGAATTATATCAATTTCCCACAAATGAGTGAAGGGCTAAAGGCCCTAGGTTGTGAAAAGTAACTAAACACTAAACACTTATGAGTTGTAAACAAAAGTAAATTTGAAAAATCTCAAGTAGTTAATTCTTGAACCATAAGAACTAAGTACAAGTCCAAACAACCTTGCAAAGAGAGGAATCTCAATGAAGAACAATTCTAATGAGGATTTAGGCAAGAGATTAGGATGTGTGACTTATGTGGCCTATTACCACAACACACCTAGGTTTTCATAAGAAACTTGGGGCCCACATTTTGATTTCGACAAGTTTGATTTGTGGTTTTGGGGTCCATTAATGGTTTAATTGAATTTGTTATTGGCATTTAGTAGTTTATTTTAAACCATGTTTTTTTGATTTGATCCAGGTAATATATGTTAATTAGTATTTTATATTAAATATAATTTGGCTTGTGTTTACAAGTTTAATCAGGGTGATAATGTCATCACAAGAATTATTCTGTAGTTTTATATTTTAAGTTTTATATAGGGTGTGATATGGATTTAAATATTAAAAGTACCTTGACTTAACTTAGACCCAATGTTGTGATTAAAATTGGTTTATATTGGAGAAGGTATCAATAGCTAAGGGAAGAGAAATCAAAGTAAAGCAAATGAGCCATGAAATGGATCCATTTTCTTTTACTTTATTAAAAACCTTTTCAAAGACTAAGATATTCACATTTGTCTTTACCATCTCTTGAAGGTCTCTGATCACTACTTGCCAAATGTTTTCCTCCTTTCTTACAAGTTGTATTTCTGAATCTATTCCCTTCTTTATTTTTATTTCTTATATATTTTTATGGCCTCGTCAATGAAAATAAGACCATCAAAGGTGATTTATTCCACCCAAGACTCATTTGCCCTACTGTAAGATTGGTATTTGCTGATTTTCTCCATGGTTTCTTTACTCACTTCCCTTAATAATGAGCTGGAAGAAGATGATGGTGGCGTCTGTAGAGGTTGTGCAGATGTATTGATAATACATTTGATTAATGAGGTCAAGGCACCCGCTTGTTCCTCTAGTTGCTCTCTAGTTTGCTTCTCTTTTTCAGTTCTCTCTTCTAATTTGGCAACCGACACTTGGAAGTTGTGGACATCTCTTTTGTGTGTGGCTAGGCTAAGATCAACTTGAGAGACATTATAGTCTACCTTCATCATATCATCTCCATTTTTATTTGTGACAGGCTTTGCGATTTCTATAGTTAGTGTACAATGCCTATTGTTATGTTCTGATAATATGATTTATCTGACTATGTATTAATTGTTTGTTAGCTTCGGGTGGTTATACGAGTTAGTTGATGGTTGTGTTCCTCTTGGCAACTATCTAGACCTTTAAATAGATTTTGTATCGTCAAGGAAAGTAGTATGATCTAGTTGGATTGACTTTGATCCTTCGCTGACCATCTTTGGTCTACTTCTGTAATAACTTCACGTGTCAATAAAGATATACCTTTACTCTTCTATTTGGCATGCATTATTAATTCTATTAATTATTTCAAGTATTCATTTTTTATCAGATAGGAAAGTAAACATTGGTGCCATTTCCTTAAAAGAAGTTGGGTCAAATCTGAGAGATTCATGCTCGTAGACCCCAAAATAGGCAAGAAGAGACCACAAGGTGGTCAAGATCAAGAGATCAAGCGATCTATAAGGATCAAAGAGCAAAGAGAATGAAGGAGAAGATTGTGAGAGGCACTTGAGGAAAATACAATCGTAAAATTCCAAAGTCAAAGCCCTTTCCATAACGCAATTAGAGTCGGAGTGTAAGTTGAATTGAGAGCCTCAATTAGAAAAATAAACGCACTCCCACCACAAGAAACCATACAAGTGAGGAGTAGCAAGAGATAACAAGATATTTATCCTTTCGAAACTAAGCAAGAGATAACAAGATATTTACCCTTTCGAAACTAAGCGTGGATTGATCTATTCAACTAAGTAGAAAATCTAGTAAATGAAGAAGAATGGGAAAGAGTCTAAAAACTTAGTATCTAAAACCTACAAGAATAACATTGAATGTATTGAATGGTTGTTGATGGAAAGAAAGGTGGTTGAAGGATGCGAGCGTAGAACTCTTGGGCCAAAGGCATTTAAGAAAGAAATTGAAGGCAATTTTGTACGAAACACTTAAGCAAAATGAGTTGAGGATTCCCACATAACCAAGGGGGTGAGTGAAGCACTAGAGTGTTTGAATCAAATCTCCTTAATAAGTTAGTTCCAGGCATTGATGTTGCACCAAAATAGGTTGGTGACTCCCTTGTCAAGTCCTTTTATTGAAAGGGAGAAGTTACCTAAATTCACAGGCAATGGGTTAGAGGACCTCGTGAGACATTGTAATGTCCCCTAATTGGGAATGCCCTAAATTTACCCTAGTTCCTTAATTTGAATTAACAAAGGGGTTAGAGAATATCTTTCACTTGGTTGAGGCCTTGATTGAAGCCCTGCACACAGGTTAAAACCATTTACCATAATCAAACTGATTAGCAGATTATAATCATTTTCCACTATAATACTAATTAGTAGATTACCATAACTATATATTAATAAAATCATGACTAAACATTAATGCAATCACAAAGTACTCTAATCATCCTCGGAAGGTTCAATCATAGGAGAGAATGGGAGAATGTGGCTTGATGGGGTGCCTTGGACCCTTTTTCCCTAGACTCGAGGGGATATACCATCTCCCTTGGCCTAATGTGGCGCATGCAATTCATATGAGGTGATCTATCTAGGAGGTGTCTTTTCCGTTATCCCCTCATCTTACCAATCATTTCCTTCTCCCTATGATTTGACCTCCGGTGCTGGTTATCCATGACGACGGAGTGAGGTTCCAAAGGGTGCCCTGAAAATGCCATCTCTCCTAAGCCCAAAGGCAGGACCATTTGTACCCTCTTGGCCCCCTGGGCTCATCAGGTCCTCAACGATGGTGGTGTACCTAGGAGAGTGCCCTATCACCGCATCGTTTCCCCTTTGTAGTCTTAGTTCTTTCCATCATGGTTGAGCTTTCAAGCCATATGACAAACAAAGATTATTTGTATTTACTGATATGGAAATAGCAACAATATAGATCATTAGTAATTGAAATGTCTAATTAATTAATCATAGCCATTCACATTCAATTCATAGCAACATATGACTGTGTAGAGAAGGGAGATCCATTGCTCACGAGTCTCCTGCTTTCCAAGAGAATCCCTGGGAACGGACTACCCTAAACTACCTCGAGTTTAACTTACTTGAACTAGAAGGCAGAATGAAGAAACCGGAAAGAACAAAATGCCAAGAGTAACACTCAGGCAAGCTACTTTAGGACTTGAAAGAGTAGGATACGAGGATCTTTGTCACGGAAGGAGCAGCTCTCGGCCAAAGGACGACAACGCGACGCATTGTAGTCCTAGATGGGTTCTGGCATCCTGTACGGACAAAGAGCTAAACCTTCAGACAAAAACACTACGATCCTACTAACATACTCAAATATGAGGTTTGTTCAACTAAATAGATTAACAAAAAATAGGAAATACCAGAAAACACAAAGGAGTAAAGAACTAACTTACAAAGGGTCCTGCGTTTGAGGTCTTCTTCCAAGCTTCGCTCGGACAACTTGCACACAAGATGAACGAGGAAAAGTGTTGGGACAGTTTTAGGGCTTGCCGCAGTCAAAACCCCATTTTGGTGTTCCAACCTCCACGGACAACCAATAGATAGAGCAAGTAGACAAAAGTAGATGAACAAAAAGGTGATAAAAGCAAACCCCGCTCAAGGAGAATCTGTATCACAAGATATCAAAGTAACAAATTATCTATTTGCAAATAGACAAGAAGCAAGAGAGCGTTATCAATAGTCCTTGGCCCCCTCTTGACTTGATGGACACACCGTTGAATGCTTGCAAGAGAGCTTTGGTTGTTGGAGGGACCTCAGTCCAATAGAGCTTCACCGTAGAAGCAAGATCGAGAAGGAAAGGGGTATAAAATATAGTAAGATTGAGAGATTGAGAAGTTAGAATGAGAGAAACCCCAAAATGAGAGCAAAAGAGAGTTTTGTTTGTTGCATGGACGGGAGGAGTCGTTACTCTCGGAACCTAACCTCAGAGACATGTGTTGTTAGTTGAAGATTCCAAGATTCCTCATTTCAAACTCAGAAAATGCAGGGACGCTAGCACGCTGTGCGGACGTCCGTGCGCTGTGCAGGCGTCCAGCTCATCATTTTTCGAGCAATGAGGTGGTGGATTGCTGTCGCTTCATGGTTGGTCCTTACGGAGTTGAAATCATGAAATTCCAACCCATAAGGTTCTTGTCATAAATGTGGCTAGGTGCAATAAATGCAAGGGTCAAATGTGCAAATGTGAAATTGCCATGAGGTGCAATTTTACGACATTACAGATTGTAAATTAGATTTCATACCACCAATTCAGATAATCAGACTGCTAACAAATAATAATTAATAATAACTCCTAAGTTCTGAAATGCAGACCCTGATTTCCTTATATCTGATTGCTTGGGATGTTCATTACTTTTAGACTGAATTCTTTCTCTCCAATCGCTTTTCCCGTAGATGCTCGCTGCTCTTTATATTCTGTCTTTCAATTGATGCCTTTCTATCTTGAAATGATCTCATCTTTTATACCCACGATGGGCCAATGGTTACATCCCTTCATTGAGACATGTCTTTTATTTAATTGCTTTAACCAATTGTGACCTTTCATTAAAGGATAATTAATTTATATTGACATTATCCTTTAATTGACTTTGCTTGAGGAGGTTTGTTTGTGTATATAGTTTGATTCCTTTACCACTTCTTCCTATTGTTGTTTGTAAATATTTATTGCTGCTAAGCACTGCTTAGTATAATCGCTGTTATAGAGGATAATCACGATCGCTGATGTTTTCAGTAGGAAGTAATCGCTGCTTTTTTTTGGTTTTTTTCTCACTCCTAAAATCTAGTGCTACCCTCTATTACTAGAGAATCGTTATTATTATTCCTTAAATGAAACTAAGTCGACCATAAATAATATAATAAATCTAATTTATTTTCTGATTTCAAAGGTGTCGGCCAAGTTGAAGGGAATCGGCCAGACATTAGAAGAATCTGCACCATAATATTGCGCTATAAAGGAGGTTGGCCAAGGTATCACAATTGCGGGGGCATGACAAACATTGTAGGACCTATGAAACGATTTGGACAACAAATGGCTAGGAAGATAGAGCCTATTGGCTACAATTCTTCCCAACAACTATAATAGGTAATAGCTATTGAGTATTACATAGAAGCCAACCCAACTTCCAAAACTACTTGAGAAAGATTAAAGAAAGCTTTCAAGGAAAAATTCAAATTACTATGAGATGACAATGAAATCGTAGCAAAGATCTATAATAGAAAGCAAGACAAGTACGAGAACATAAGGGCTTACAACCAAAGGCTTAAAGAACTCTTGGTGAAATTAAAAAATGAACTAACAGATGACCTTAAGGAAAGAGGGTTCATTGAAGGTCTTATTCCCTCGTTACGAAAGAAAATGAAGGTAGTACCGCCATCTTCCTGTATTGAAGCATACAATTGGGCCATGGACTTAAAGACTGAAGACATTTCATCATGTGGAAAAAGGAAATGGAAGATGATGATAGTTCGGATGATGGTAGCAAGAGTGAATCAGGGACAATAGAAGCACTTCGGAAAGACATCCTCTAGATGATGAAAGAACTAAAGGCAGAAAAAGAGAATAGTAAGGAGAGCAAATAAATTTGGTTCACAAAATGTAAATATGAAGGACATGCTAAAACCAATTGTTTGAAGAAGTTATTTTGTGAGATCTTTCAAGTCTTGGGTCACTCAATTAAAGAATGCCCATACAATTTGAAGACTAGGAGTACATAAGCACTCTTTACACAAGGAGAGAAGTTCACTCCAGTAAAGCCATAAAACACATCTCTAGGCAGTTATTGAAATCAAAGAGGAGGTTGAAATCAAATACAGTACGACCCCAAAGGATGCCCAATCATATAATGCCAACAATATAACAAATGGGGACACTTTGTGAGAGACTGCCAACACAAGCAAGACAAAATTGCAACTATTGTGCAAATAGTGTGGACTTGGAGACCATGAAAACATCGAATGTCCAAAGCAAAAGGATAGTGTCAACATGATTGATGTAAGGCACAATGAAAGTATTGGTCGTTACTTGAGCCCAAGCAAAGATGGTTGTGTACTTGAACCCATGTATAGAAAAGGAAAGATTTCGTGAAGCAAGGGTTGAAGTGGAGAATGCTATGGCTACTGAACGACGCCACTTAAATGCAAATTTAAGTACGATAACAAATCAATTACAATTTAGTCAAATATTACAAGGCAAGTACTTCAAACGATTGTTTTAGTTAAAGTAGTGGATTTGCTAGAAAGTATTCCCGAACTTCGAAATGCAATTTATCAAGGAAGAATGAGACGGTGTATGCTACAACGCATTTGGAGTCTAGTGAGAATGAAGATCCAATAATTGAAACTCCATTGTTAGGCAACCAAGTGATTGATCCAATATTATTGATAATTAACACGACAAAGAAACTAGCAGTGGTGAATATGGAGATACTTGGAAGGAATCTCACCAATATAATTGTTGATGGTGAGTTTGATGTGAATGTACTTCCAAAAGACACTTGGAGAAATTTGAGCAAGCTGACCATTTGGCCCCCAACTTTTCAATTGGTGGGTGTAGATCAGCAAGGTATTAAGGTATTTGGAGTTTTAATGGGCCAAAAGGTAATTATTGGAACCCAAGCATTTTTGTTAAATTTTGTGGTCATTTCATTATTGAAGAAAGTATACGATGCATTGTTGGGTCGGGGTTGGTTGGTAGCAATCAAAGTCGATCACAATTGGAAAAAAGAATACAATCAATTTGAAGAACCAAGCAGTCAGTGAGGAAGTGTCCTTGGATTTGTTAGATTTAGACTTCGAAGAAGCATGGATGGAGAAGTAGGATCAGGTTGTGAAGGAATTGAACAACAAAGGGATTTTGGAATTATAGTCATGTTTGGAAGATAAAACAAATTATTTCCGTGACTTGTCTCATTGGCAAATTGAGGACTATGAGGTATTTTTATCGAATTGTAATTTTATTGAAGCTATAGAGATCAACAAAAAATTGGATAGTTTATATGCATTGGATGCAATACATGGTTCACAAAAGATAACACTATTAGTTCCAGCAAAGGCACTCGACTTTATTGAAGATCACAAAATTAATGATGGTACGTCTCAAAGTACTAATAGTAAAATATTTAATCTAGAGTGTATGGATACTTGTTGTCAAGTCAAATCAATTTCACAACAAAATTATGAAAAAGGGAAAAATTTGTGACATAAATTTTTTGCAATTAGTGCAAAAGACCAAGTGGACCCCACATGAGAAGAATGAAAACAATAAAAGTTGAAGTTTGAAAAAAAAAAAAACTATCAAACCACCTTATTTTATCACCGTACGGTTCCCTTCTAACATTGTTGTACACTTGCATAGTAAAACAATCCAATTTCCCTGTCAATTTTTTGTATCACTCCCTTTTGTATGACTTTCTTTGCAACGTCGTATGACTTTTGTCAATCATATGACCACCCTTTGTGTGGCAGGTAAAAATATCATTAGCCTCTTCATTGTATAGTCAAACCTTGTTCCTATCGTATGGTCCCATCATTTGATCCTTGCATCCATATGTCTTAAATTGTTAATAATTGGAGTCTTCATACACTGTATAAAAGCCCTATTCACTTGCATGCCATACAACTCAACTTCATCCATCGCCTTATTGCCTTCCTCACATGCTTGCCATACGGCTCTTGGTTCTACCTATTGAATGTTATACCATATGGTCATCCTGCTTAGATTTGCTCTACCATACACCTCACACTCAAAAAAAAGTTTTCCTTTGTACAGATTGTTGGAAATATTGTCATTGATGTCAAAGGCGTATGAACAAGCTTGTCAGAATTATTATCATTGATGTTGAAGGAAGATTTCTGTGATGAAAAGTTCATTGATTGAAGACAAGGAATAATAAGAGTGTGATTTAATTTATTTATGGCCAACCTCCATCTACTTATGGCAGTGCTAGATTTAAAAGGTAGAAACTAAAATAGAATATTAATTAAAGGGGCCGATCCTTTATGGAAGAGTTATCTCCCATAGATAGCTGACCTTATATTAAATTAATATTTATCAAAGATGGCTGATCTACTTTGAAAGGTGAATTTAAATATTTAAAATAAATTTTATGTCAAATTGTGGCCTAACCTACTTTTGGTAAAGTGCATGATTTGGATATAAATATAAGTTATTATGGAGGTTAGAAAGTAAGTTCTTCAATGCAAAATCATTCCTTTTAAGAGCAGAGATTAGGAGAAAAAGAGCAGATTTATAGCAAACATTGTGCCTGATTTGGAGCAGACCTTTAAGGCAGATTTATAGCAGACATTGTGCCTGATTTGGAGCAGACCTTCAAGGCATATTTATAGTAGACATTGTAGTAGACATTGTGCCTGATTTGGAGCAGACCTTTAAGGCAGATTTATAGCAGAGATTGTGCTTGATTTGGAGCAGAATTTGGATTAGAAATTGCACCATTTTGGAACAGAGATATAAGGTGAACTTGAGCAGAGATATAAGGCAGATTTGGAGCTAAAATATAAGGTGAATTTGAGCAGAGATATAAGGGAGATTTGGAGCAAAGATTAAGGAAGAATTGGAGCAGAAATAAGTGAAGTTTTGGAACAAACATTGGAGAGGTTGGTGCCTTCCAATTTAGAAGAGATTGGTGTCTCTTACTGAGTCTGTGCTTAGTTGTGGGGATTGGTGTCTCCAGTAGATACAAATCTTGTAAGTGAGGATTGGTGTTTCCAATGGGTTTGTGCTTACGAAGATTGTAAGAGAAGTTTTATATAAGCAATATTTTACTGTGGTTTTCTCCCATAAGGGTTTCCATGCAAATCTTGTGTTCTTGTGTTGCATAATTGTTAGATCTTATTTAATTGATATTGCTGTGGTTGTTAAGTTTTGAAAAAGTAAAAGATTGTCTTATATTGATTCACCCCCCCTTCTTAGTATAATTGTGTGCTCTTCATGGGTTGCATCAACATTCGTCATTGTATGACCTAAACTTTCTCTATTGTACAGTTTGTATCTCCATTATTTGTTGTGCAACCTATAGGAATGTAGTTTTTCCTTAGACAAAATTGGGGTTGTTCTTAGAGTTTGATTGAAGACACTATTGTTTGTTCTTCCTATGACTATGACTTTGGTGGAAATATGGATTTTTGATACAAGTTGTTAAATCAAGAGAAAGTACATTCTTGGGAAATGAGCAACATTTTCATGATCAGAATGATTCCAAAGTGCCTGTAGTACTATCAAGGCTCAATGATTGATTGGGTGTGTCATACTCAACCTCCAGTGTGCAATCAAATGGGGTCCCTTGGTTGGTTGGTCATAAGCATTATTCACATAGTGGCATGCGTTGGTTAAACACTCAAAAAACTCTATTATTTGTCATTATGAGCATTGTTTTTTGCCTCTTAAAAATATCATGAGAATGAAGGTTTGTGTGGTTTTGAAGGTCTTAATTTGGGCTTGGTGAACAAAGCACATTCATGTACAATATCATTTTGTTTGTGACATGGTGGAGGATTGGAGGGTGATCGTTGGAGAAAGTTGCAAATGCTTTGACAAAGCTAGTTAGCATAGAAGTTTAGGTGGTGTAAGAAGTCTATAGGCCTTTCGTACCCAATTAGATGTTTGATAGTGTTGATATTCCCTTTATTTTTGCAATGTCGCAAGATGGTGTGTCCCTTGGTCTTCCTTGTGCAGTGCGGTGCTTGGGTTCGTGACATGGCTTAACCGCCTCCTATGGATCTTGTATAAATTTGGTGGTTGTACCAGGCATTAACAGGTCAATCTTTTGGTGCAATGACAACCACCAATGTAACAATTGGTATCAGAGCCGAGGTCACAGGTTCGAACCCCTCGCTTGTGCTGGGGGGGATTGTTGCAAGATGGTGTGTCCCTTGGTCTTCCTTGTGCAGTGCGGCGCTTGGTTTTGTGATATGGCTTAACCGCCTCCTATGGATCTTGTATAAATCTGGCAGTTGTATTGGGCATTAACAAGTCGATCTTTTGGTGCAACGACAACCACCAATGTAACATGCAAGGTGTTTGACAAGTTGTAAAATGTTAGAAAGGTGTCTCAACCTTGCATTGTAATGTTAAAATACAATTTTTGGCCCAAAAAATACCAAAACGGGCTTTAACTGGCCAAATTGGGTTATGGTGACATTGATCTCTCAGAGACTTTTAATTTAAAATAAATAGACTCAATTGGTTTCCTAGATCAAAAGTTATGGCTTCTGGAAGTTAGGTTCTCACATTAGGAATGTATGGGCATCTATGATGCATAAGAGAGTTGTAAGAGGGAATTACACATGTTGACCAAGAACATTCACCAATCTATGGCATGTAATTATGATTGCCATAAAGCATCTTTGGAAGGTTTGAATAAGACAAATTAGGGTGCCCAACTTGGGAGGATAATTATGACATGTTATGTCACTCTTATGGGGATTTGTGCATTTGAATTTGAGTAGGGGATTTGTGTGCTACCTTTGGGTTGTATTAGCCCATGGTTTTGTGATTCCCCTTTGGTGGTTTCATTGTATTGGTTTCTTCATTTATTGAGTGCTTGGGATAGAGATTACATAGTGTATTTACAATTATTGTTATGTTGCTAGTATTACTCCAATCCAAGTGTTGGTATTCTCTTGTGAAGTCTTCTTGCTTTGAGTATTGTAATCGATATTATTGTTGACTAATACATTGCTTTAGAGTCTGGAGGTTGGGGTTTTTCTTGGATACATCATTGTGTTGTGTCTTTCTTGCAAATTCTATAAGATAGTAACTTTTGTTCATCTCTCCTCTTAGATTAGTGTAGGAAGTATTTCCCCTCCTTAGCTTTGTTTCATTCCTAATCGATATTGGAAGTTTTATCTCACGGTTGCCTAAATTGGACGGTATGAGTGTTATTTTGGTGGCAGTTAATGGAGTTATGAAATATGTCCATTTTATCATTCACACCACCCACTCTCAGTAAGTACAATGGATGAGGATTTCTTAGAGAATGTATAGAAGCTTTTGGCCAATCCCAAAATCATTCTTTGTGATAACATTTGTATTTCCACTACCAATTCTTGGATGGATTTACTTGCAATATTTTGGCATGCACTTGGCACATGATTAGGCATATCATCTCCAATCCGGTGGCTAGAATGCATTGTAAACACATTTTTGAAATGGTATCTCTGTTACTTTGCTTCCAACAAATAGCCTTAGTTTGTCCAAATGACATTGCTTGGTAGAGTGATGGTATGACATTGTTTGAGGCCTCAACTAAGTTGACACCTTTTGAAGCACTCTGTGAGTACTCACTGAAACCATCATCCGTGTCCTATTTGTGAGTCCTTTCAAACATTCAAGTAGTGGAGGACTACATTCACTATTAGTAGAATGTCCTCCCAATCCTCAAGGAGAATTTTGTCATAGAACAAACAAAGTTTAGGCAACAACTGGACTAGCATAGGATTGAGAGGCACTTTTAGGCAGGTGATTGTGTCTTCGTTACTCTCCAGTCATACAAGAAAATATCATTGAAGCAGTCGAAAGGAAACAAGATTCGCCTTAATTTTATTGGTCCTCCAAGGTGCTTAATAGTATTGACAATGTGGCTTATATGTTGGAGCTTCGATCATCATCTTGGGTCTATTGAGTCTTTCATATATCATGCCTAAATAAAGTTTTCAACGAATAGGTAATGATTTAGACAGAGCTTGAACAATTGGACAAGGAATACAAAATAATCTTGAAAATTGAAGCAATAATCAATCAGTGAGTGTAGGAGTTTGGAAACTACACAATTGCAGGGTATTTCATTGAATGGAAGGACCTGCCAACTAAAGAGCTTCCTGATAGCATGAGGAATTCATTTAGAAGCATCTGAAACTGTCAAGTGATGAGGGCAGTACTTCTTATAAGGGGAGGGCATGTTACACCCCTAACCCTCGATGTGTCATTATGTGTGATCAAATTATCGAGTGGCTGACTTCTGACTTGCAACCCTTTAGTCCTCTAACAAGGATGATGGAAATATTTATAGTTTATGGTAAGATTCTTATGGATAATAAAATGACCTACCTTTAAATGATAGTTATCCCATAGAAGCTTCTTAAATGGAACTCCCTCCTAGTACACAACTGTGTCAAATGTGGGACATTGAGTTGTAACCTGTTCCTGCATTACCAATACTGATTTAGATAGAACAGGAATTTGAGTTTGCATATATAAGTCAGGCCAAGCTGTGGTGTCAATCTTCTCAAGTACAACTCAATGTGTCATTACGTGATCATATTATGGAGTGGTTGACTTCTGACTTGCAACCCTTTAGTCCTCTAATAAGGATGATGGAAATATTTATAATTTATGGTAAGATTCTTATGGATAATAAAATGACCTACCTTTAAATGATAGTTATCCCATAGAAGCTTCTTAAATGGAACTCCCTCTTGGTACACAACTGTGTCAAATGTGGGACATTGAGTTGTAACCTGTTCCTGCATTACCAATACTGATTTAGATAGAATAAGAATTTGGGTTTGCATATATAAGTTAGGCCAAGTTGTGGTGTCAATCTTCTCAAGTACATGGTGATCAACAATAAGTGATTGGGGGTCACCAAGGCAATCTACTCTCATTTGAATCTATCCTTGTCATGCCTAATCATTAAATGATACGATTGCAATGAATCATCCATTTCATATGTTAGGCTAACTCAATTTTAATAAAATTTGTAGAAAGTATGAATAGAATGAATGATAGTTTCATTTCAAAGGGTGTAATGCTCCCATCAATGCATGGCTTAAAAGCTACAAAGCTGATTCGCTCCCCTTTCCTAGCAATTCCGGGTACGAATCGTACCCAAATCGAAATCTAAGCCGGAAACCCTGTGGATGTGCTTTCGAATCGGTTTTGTCTTCTCTAAAATGTTTTTGCCTTGATTCTAGAGCTCATGTGCTAATTCTAGAATGATTCCGCACTGTTTCTAGCATCCATTTCACTATTTCTAGATTGTTTGCAGATAAAAATGAGCTAGGGTCTGCACGTGACGTGCATGCACGCGACACCATTTTTACAGGTTTTTTAAATTACTTCCATCGTCCCGATTTATTTATTCATTCACGAATGATTTATATTTTATTGGGTTAAATAATATTATTATAATATTGAATAAGTCTATAATATTAATAATATTTAAAATGAATTGTTTTTAGTTTAATATTATTTAATATTTATATAATAATTAATATAAATTATAAATTATTATTACTATTTTATAACTATAATTTATTATTTTTATAATTTTTAATTTTTTTACAGTGTTAATATTTATATAATATAAATACAAATTATAATAAATAATTTTTAATAATAATATGATTAAAATTTTAAATAATAAATATTAAATACTAATAGTCTAATAAATTTGACATTTGTTGAAACTTAAATAATATATTATAAATGATAAGTTTATAAAATATATATATTCAAATATCAATACTAAATAATAAAACTAAATATAATATCTTATATTATTAAATGTACCCAGCCCCTCCTCAAAAATTGTCGTACCCCCGTACCATACCCACGTATCCATACCCGTCCCTATACCTGATTCAGCAACTTAAAAGGAATAAGAGTTCATGGTTGTCTGTTGAATAACACTATATCACATTTATTAAGATCTTTAAATGATAAGCTACATGATGCACATGCAGCATATCCTGATGCATCCACCTCAATTTTAAAAAGGTTGCTGAAGGAAGTGTTGAACAGGGCCCAAAACAGGTTGTATGAATATGCAGTTTGACTTCATTATTCCCAGCATAATTTTGGTAATGCTTTATTCTAGCAAACTTTACTCAATCATAATGGAATTGTAACTTTGCCAATATGCTGACCTATTTCTCTGTTGCTAATCAAGTCCGGCATCAATCTTTGCCATATTTCAATGTTGGCACTGAAACGCACATGTATGAAAACTGTATTATTTCTCTTGAAGAGTGAATATTGTATTTTCATTTTGAATTTCTCCGTACAGGTACAATTCACTTCTAATTTTTAATTTGAATTATTTTCTTTACATTCTTATACACAATGTATTTGCATTTGTAGAGCATTCTCTAATTGAAGTCTTTGATCTGCTCTGTGGTTTGTTACATTGTGCCTATTTCAATGAATAGAAGGATATACTAATGATTTCAGTTATGTTGAATGGGTTCACATACCTTGCTTTGAAAACATAGGAAATGGAGACATCCTTGTCTTGGGTATGCTGAGGCATGGTCAGAGCTCCTGACTGACAGATATGACTAGGATGCCACCTGCAAAAAATACTGAATGAAAAAATTTAAAAAGCACAGTTTTTTTAGAAGAAAACAGAAAAGGAGTGAGCTGCTAACACATAAACCTTAAAGTTACACATAAAAAGGATGAAAGCAATGCAACTTATTTTTTCACAACAGCAGCAAGAATGTTTTGATTGGGATTTCTTCATTGTGCATTATGGGCAGCATTAGGGTGTTGAGAAACATTTCACCTCTGTAGATGACAAAGATACAAATGCCTTGTCTTTTTTAATCTTCTTGTTCTTTCACTGTTGTTTTGCTCATGGCAGCCTAATTGAAGTCTAACTTTTGATTTATTTTCAAATTTGTGTTTATTATTGACACACATATGGATGATCACGATTCATTGACATGTGAGTATCTTGATTTAGTATTTACCTGTGTGATGCATTCACTTTTGATATGTGTTTGGCATGCATACTCTTTGATACTTGTAGGCACGAACCTTATGTCCTAATTATTTGTGTTGTAGTTTCACCTTCTTTATCAACTAGTTTTCCAGATGCCAACTCTATCCATATATTTGGAAGTATTCTGATAATGCATCCGTGGGCTTTCTTTTAGCTCATTAGAGTTTTTCAAATTTCTGCAGCCTGTAAATTCATTTTTCATACCTGTTAGAATTAGTTGTTTATGGAAGATATCTTCATTAATTAAATTTCAGTCTTTGCTGTCTGGGTTAACTCCAGAAAAGTGAAGGTAGCATGCTAATGAAAAGCTGTCATTATCAGTTGTACACACCAGCAGTCAGGTCCCTTTTAGGTTTGGAATACTATTTTTTATGCCTAGTACTGTAATTGCAATTACCATGCAGTGTGGTGTTGAACATATATCTTGTTTGAAAGATAGATGATTCTTTATAAAAGAATCTCTAAAGTCTAAACATAATCCGCATTGTTGATATTTTGTATACAAGTAGAGGAAACACATTTTCATTTTTAAAATATTAATTTAAGACACATGGTATTTGTTAAGTTTAACCCCATAAAAAAATTATTACGCTGAAGGGGTTCTTTAGTGAGAAAGGGCTTGTGAAAGTACAGCTATGGTACCAAATCAATGGCTGATAAGTTATAATAGAGGTTGTAAGACCATAGATTGAATCTTGTTTGGTCATGTGTCTTGTTTGACTGACCAATCAACGTCCAGGAAGATGTTAATATACTGGATATGACAGACATTGAACAGGGTATCTACACCCTGTGGGGTGGGGAACCATGTCCCCAGAGCTGTGTTTGTAGATCTGGATCCAACTGTCATTGATGAAGAACATGGGTAGGGTTTTTGTGGTTGCAGAGCAAGTGGTATGCCAAACTTCCAGAAAGGCAGCCTTAGTAGTGGGTACATAGATATCCCTACATATTATTATGTCTTAGGAATTTCCATTATACTTTGTGGACCTTTTCTATCTTGAATTTCTTATCAAATGATGTATACAATTTTTTTTTTTTTTTTATTATCTAAGTTATCAGTCTTGGTACTGGTTCGGGTTCAGGTTTGTGGGTTTGCTTCGCAGGTTCAGTCAGAAAATTTTTGGGGGTTGGGATCGTACATACAAAAACATTTAAAATTACATATACAAGGCTTTTCTTTAATACATATTAACATAATAAATAAATATAGTAAAATAAAAAATATATCTAATATCTATTTATATAAATAAAAATAAAAAATAAAAATATTTTAATATGATTGTATATATATGAACTATAAAAAAAATTTGTATATATATGAAATATAAAAATACATTAATATATTAGTATGATTGTATATATATGAAAATTAAAATACATTGATATAAAATACATAAATATAATATATATTAATATAAATATAATTATAACTTATAATATTCATAGTATTCATGCTGATATTAATATATTGAAAAATAAATTAACTTTAATTATTAATATATGATTGATCACGGCATCATTATGCAGATATTATTGGCATATCAAATAATATTGTTCGATCTAGTTTCAACTTTGAGCATTAACATGAAGGTATTCTAAAAAAATGTTGGTGGGTTTCAAACTTTCAATAGCTTGAATATTTCTTCACAACTTTTATGCAGGTGCTTTTACTTTCTATGCTTATTTAATGTCAGGTTCTTTAGATGACCTTTTCCCATGCTGCTTTTCTTCTTATGGAGAAACCCCCATGCATCATTTCTGAGTTGAGCATTTTTGTTTGTTCATAGAGTATGGCAACTGCTTGAACACTGACAATCTCTAGCACCCAAAACAAACCCAGGTGATTGATTTAAGGCTTAGAGTAGTGCCATTAACAGGAAGGGATTATGAAAAACCATCAAAATTCTTTGTGGGTTCTTCCAGGCTCGTCTGAGATGAACCCATAGGCCAAATCCCGAACCTTGGCTGCACCCTCACCTGCATTGAACCCAAAACGGATTGTATTTGGATTGGCAAGGTGACAGGGACGAACTGGTAACATAGTTTTCTATACTACAAATAAATGTATAGAAATCAAGTGTTATACTTGTCCCACTAGCTGAAGATATAATCCTTATAAACTCCATAGGCCATGTTTTGAGTGGAATATTTATTTCAACTTCACTTAAGGTTTGGCTTGCAAAAATGATAAGTAATGTTGAAATGGAAAGCAACAATGGTCACACATATGGTTTTTGTGTGAGTGAATTTAGCTTTTTTAGCAATTAGTTGAATGATTGTGGGAAAGCTACAAAATTTTGTTATATTGTCATCTACAAATAGTTGGAATTTTTGGTCGGCAGCAATTAGAGTACATTGAAATTGGTGAGCTTTGTCTGCCAACACAAGGCTCAGGCATGCAGTTGTACGGAAAGGATTGTTAAGCTAAGCTAAGGGCTTTCACAAATGCCATTATGGAAGGGTTGAAGGAAATCTGGATTGAAGGGAGGCTGGAGAATTGAGATGGAAGGAGAACAAGCATGACAAAAATATTATATGGGTTGAAGGATATAGTGAAGGGTGTGTGTGGGGGTTTGACTGCAGGCAGGTGTGGACATGGACACATAGAGTACACATTCTGATCATATATTTTTGGGTGTTCAGTAATGGAGCTTAAATTTCAGAATGTGTAAGGTGCAGATTCATTTCAGGGAGCTTGGAGTACATTCTAGAGAGGTTAAAGTGCATGGACATTGCCCCATACAAAATGCCTGACAAGAAATTTGAGCCTCTTTAGGCAATTCTATTTTTTTCCCATGTGCCTTACTGTTACATTGTGAAGAATCTTGCATATATATGTGCCAATTGAGTTTACTAATGCATATTTGGTAGAGGACACTCCATAGAACCATGAGAATTGGTATCTTTATTTTTCTCTTATCCATACAGTTTTTTTTGATCGGTTACAAGCTTTTGACTGGAGCTATAAACCAGTGAGGCCACAAACGAGGGACCTCATCCCCGGCATGAACGCAATTAACAGCCACTCCCGCGAGCACGGCAGCCCAGCAGGGGCACAGGAACCCACGAGCACACCAGCCCAGCAAGGGAATGGACCTCAGGTATTAACGTCTGGCACATGGCATGAACACCATCAGCAACATCAACGCTGCGGGTCAAGCCCGGAGACTTGAACCCTGGTGGCCACAACAACAATGCCACCACTTAACCATCACACTATGGGATCAACCCCTTATCCATACATATTATTAATGTATTGGTTTCATCCCTTTATTGTTGATGTCAGAACATTGCATATCTGTATGAAGTTTGAACCAAAGAAGCAACACATGGGAAGAAATTGCAATAAATTGTGACTCTCATCATTGATTTCACCAATGTCCCAATATTAAGTATGGCAAGTGTGTCCATATTCTTCTTTTTTGTTTTTCATATATAAATAACACCCACTAGGAGAATTTGTACCGTATTTTCCCTTTCTTTGAATCTGAACACTTTAACTCTAAATCTCTAGATTCCTTTGTCAGCCTTTACTAGGATATTGTTTTTATATATTGATGTAAGGGTTAATCTCTTGAGTGAGAAAAGTGTGTTGTTCTTTGGTCATATGATTGAATGAGAAATACGGTCAAGTGGAAAAGGTATTTGTGGGTTGGTCATTTCAATGAATTCAATCTGCTGAAGTTTGAAGCATAGTATGAGTTGTACAACATTGTAATAAATTCCATCACACCATATCGTAAATTTTAATGTAGCTCTAGTGTGATTGTGGTGGACATGGCCCGCTCTCTTCTCCACTCCATGTCATTTTAAAGCTTCTGTTTGCTGAAAGCTAATAGTTTAAATATTGATTATTAATTTATTATTTATGGTTTTTAATATTTTATTGTTTCCATCTTAGTGATTTTTTTGGCTAAAAGTATTTATTTATTTTAGTTTTGTAATGAATGTTATTGGTTGCAGGTCATTGTTCTTTGCTCCATTTTGTGGATCTCCTTGACTGCAAATATGGCTATCATTGATTGCACTTTGCTTTAATTCCATGGAGTTTATACTTTATTGCTTTACTTGGATGCAAATTATGGCACTTCTGTTGGCTGTATATTAACATTTCAATGAATTCATTTGCTGAAGATTGAAGTGTAGTATGAGTGGTACAACATTGTAAGAAATTCCACACACTATATCATAAATGCTATGTTACCGAATCGCTCAAAACCTATGCCGATTCTGGGTACGAAACATCTTGGAATCAAAATCTACATGGAATCGGTGCGGAGTAGCGTTGGGTTTGGATATTTTGTCTTGACCTCAAGAAAAACCGAAAATCGCGTTGATCGTTTTGGCACTTGCCTTAGAAATGTTATCATCCTCAGAGTTCCGGAGCTGCCTCCTATGCTTCCGTAGGCCCTACTATCGTTGCCTATCTATCCGGCAATCCAAGTAGACTTGTCAGCATGATTCATCCTTTTCCAGTGAAATCTTTATTGGGGCCTGAAACTCGCTAGCAGGTTTTGTGGTAAGCGAACTGTTGTGGGTAAAAACTTCTTTTTGTCTGTGATTGCTAAAGAGATAGGGCTCAACAGGTCATTCTGCCTGACATTGCAAACTCTTTGACCTTATTGTTTATTAAATTAGATATTAATAATTATATAATAAAATTATAAATTAACTTTAATGTAAAATACTAAAATTTAAAAATTATAAATTAACTTTAATGTAAATTTAAAAATTATAAAATAAAAACTCGTAAAAGTTATACAGCATTATAAATATTAATATATTTAATTTAATGTATATATTTATGATTTTTATATGTTTTGTATGGACATACCCAAATGTACCCAGCCCCCCACAAAATTTTTGCTGTACCAGCATACTGTACCGACTTACCTGTACCCAATTTGGCAACTTAGCATAAATGTTAATGTAGCTCCAGTGTGATTGTGGTTGACATGGCCTACTCCCTCCTCAACTCCTCATCATTTTATTGCTTCTGTTTGCTGAAAGTTATAGTTTAAATATTGATTATAATTTATAGTTTTTGTTGTTTCCATCTTATTGATTTTTTTTGGCTAAAAATATTTATTTATTTTAGTTAAAGTCATGAATGTTATTGGCTACATATCATTGTTCTTTGCTCCATATTATGGATCTCCTTGACTAGAAATATAGATATCATTGCTTGCACTTTAATGTCTTTAATTCCATGGACTTTATAGCTTTAGTTGGATGCAAATTATGGCACTTTTGTTGGCTGTATATAATGTGCTTCTTTGACTGGAAATAATTTGTTATTGATTGGAAATGGCTTCTTTACTTAAACATCAAATGGTTAAATTATCAAACAATCTGACAATTTTACACCTCATTCAACTTAAAACTTGAAAACGGTTGTCCTTTTTTGTTGACAAAAAATTACCTTTGACTATTGAACCATTTGATATTTAAGAATAGCTGGAAATGGCAAAAAATGACCGTTTGACTATTGAACTGTATGATATTAAAGATGGCCAATAAATTCACATACAAGGGGTAGCCAGAATATGTTAATGGGACTCAATTTTGAATCTTGTTGACCTGGAATATCCCGCGCCCCCCCCACCCCCCCGCCATCTCTCTCTCTCTAGATATATATGTTTTTAACTAATTGAGGTTGTCCTACAAGTCTCCATTGGGTGCCCACACAACTTAGAGTGGGATTTCTAGTCTTAATTGTTGAAACTTACTCAAGATAATTGGCAATAACCTATTATTGATTTGTATTGAGGAAGCCAAAAGTATGGAATGCATGCTTAATTGTTTTGAGGTGCAAGGAAATTAGCAGCAATTGATTTCTAACTTTCTTCTTGTCAAGTTTTGATGAGCAGGTCAACAAAGGAGCATGTTTATACAGACTCAGTCAACTCCCAATCCCTTGTCTTTGATGTTCAGTCCTGGAAAGCCAGTAATGGAAGTTGGAAGTGCAGATGTTCCAAATGCTCGTACAGCAATGGGTTCCCCTTTGGCAAAGGCACTCTTTGGTATTGATGGTAGGTGGCAGAAATAAAGTATTAAATATGTTTTGACGCCTATTCTTTTCCTTCGAGTTAGTTTGAAAAACGTATGTCTTTTGTTTCAGTTTAATTAGATGCTTATCCATTACTTTAGAACATTAAGTGCGTGACTTATATGAATATGCTGTCTCAAAAATACTTTCTGATTTGTAAGTAGGCATGTATGATTTGGTGCCCTTTCCATCACATTTGATCCATGTCTATATGATTATGTTTGGTTCATGTACTAACTATCTTTTTTAAAAATGTCCAATGGCACTTGAATTTTCTTCTTCATCATTATGAACAAACCTTGATATGTAACTCTTACCTTATTAGATGAGTTCCTCGTACTGTGTTTGTTTTGTTGAAAGAATCAAATCCTGTACTTGTTATCCTAGGACTCCAAAATTATCCAAAATTTTAATTTGTCCTCTGATCTGAGGATGCAATGGTCTTATATCTAATTTCTAATGTTCTTTTCGGTACTCTTTGGAATAAGCAGCTCTACAAATCCATGTCCCTGGTTGTAAATGTGCCTAGGTCCTAGGAATCCCCTGCGGCTTTCTGATGAAACTGTCCTTGGCCAAATCCTTTTCTTTTGTTAGCATTTGAATGTTATCCAAGAAGGAAAGAATATTAAGTAACCTTAAAACTGCCTTTGGTGTTGGAAATTGGAATCTATTACTAGTAGGAATTTATCTGTTTATAGTGAAAAAAATTAGGAGGAATAGTAACATTTAAGAAGCTGCAATTATATAATATATGTGGATATGGGCACTTTGTTCTCTGTGCAAGGACCTATGGGCCTTTGCAGAGGATTCGTACCTGTAGATTCTGGTGACAGTCAAGACTAATATCTCCTGCTTAAGCAAGACAGTAACATGAATAGAGCATGATGCAACTTCACAACAGCCTGCAATACCATTCAATTTCCTTTCCAACCATCAGAGTGCCTGCAACTATCAATTCAATAATAACACTAAATTTTGAACAAAGATGAAACTGACAACAGGATCCCAATTAAGGTTTGCAAAATCGAAATCAGTTGAAACTTTCATGAATGTTGCCAAAATCCAAGAGGGATGTCCTGCAATTGGCAAAAGATAATTGATGATTTGTCCATGGATTCAAGGTAATAACAGAAGAAGAATAACAATGCTTGTTATTCTCACTTATCTGCTAGAAACAACATGGTTATTTTATTATTTTCCCAATTTATGGTGCCTCTAGCATGTGCAATAAGTAGTGCTTTGACTGCTGTCCAATACTGTTGGTGTCCATTATGTTTGCATAATGTACTTATATACTATAATACTGAAGCAACTATCTTTATGAGTAAATTAAATGCCATAGAAAGCTCTGACACTGTTTTTAAGAATAACCAAATTGCTGTTATATAAAGTAAGTAGGACAATTCAGAATATCACCTGAATATTTTTTTGGATTTCTACTCACATAATGTGTGCCAGCTTATAACAAAACAGGCTTTTTGTTGTGAAGAACAATTTGGAATAAAATGATGATAAAATTGATGACTGGCTTTTGGCACTCCAACCTCTTCCATGCTAATGTGTGCTGCTTTTCCCTGAAACACTAATTCTAATAATTCCTGAATCACAGATATTTTCTCCAACTCTGGGTATGGTTTTTTATGCTGTGGGTGTTTCAGGTGTGCCTCTTTCACATTGGCCTTCAGATCGCTCTGATGATGTTGTCTCTTTGCAAGTTCCCCTTCATGGTTCATATGGGAAGAGATCTACACACAAGGTTCTGGGGTTGAGGAGTCATTCACCAGCAGCAGGCAATCAATGGGCTGATTCAGGCCTACAGGCTCAGCATGGTGGATTTGAAGCTGCAATAAGAGCACACAGGAAATACTGAGACGGGGGGGGTGGGGAAGGGAGGTGTGAATCAGTATTTCAACCTTTAAAACTTAAAACTGTATAAATCAGAAATCAAAACATTAACTGCTAACATAAAACACCATGAACACGGAGATTACGTGGAAAGCCCTTTCGGGTAAAAAACCACAGAAAAATATTGCTTTTATTATCTTCAAAGGGCGCCAACCCTGTTTACATAAGTGAGCATCAACTCACTGAGAGCACCAACTCCGATTAACTGAAGCACCAACGCCAGTGTTGCTGAAGCAGCAACTTCAGACTTCTGATTTGATTTGCAAAGTAATTAACTGCAGCTGAAAATTTAAACAGCTCCTGAAGCAATACAACCCACACAACACAATAACTTTATGAGAATAAGAATCACTACACCAAAACCAAACTTCTGCTCAATATCTGAACACAAATCTGCACCTGATCACAACTCATGTAATATATAAAGACAACACATTAGCTCATCTTCGCATCCACCAACAAGCATATAAATCTGTATAGATTTTATACTCGTTTGACCAACATCCAACCCAAAAAGAACTGCACACTACTCAGAAAATGCAACCCGTGAAGCCTCTAGAAATTCATGTCTTCTGCTCAGAATTGAAAAACAGCATTCAAAACATCTCTCTCAGCATCATGTCTCCCATCAGAGACTATCAAGGTGACCATTCGCTCAAGAGAGAAGAGCGATAATATTAAACAAAACACTCTCTATCACAGCCCGTATATCTTGAATAGAATGTGACAATGCCTTATTCAATCCATACCATCCTTTTTGAGACCCGTGGACTCCAGCCTTTAGCATGAATACACTGACAAAGTCATGAAAATAGAAGAACCCTCTGTAATTTTTGTGTTACACTGTACGCACCTCCATGCTCCAAATGCTATTTTCTCCTAATAAATCTTCAACACTGTCATATCCCCAAAATTAGAACACTTTGAGATACAAATAAGTGAAAATGAATAACACAATACATATTAAAATTATAAAAGAAAATATTATTCGTTTTAATATATTTATAATTACAATCATCATAAGATAATATTGTAATTATAAAATACACAATAAAATAGATTAATATAAATACTATCATAATTATCAATTAATTATTAAGAGATAATATTTTAAATATTAAAATATACATATTTAAATAATAAATATAAATAATATTACAAATAAATTAAAAATAAAATAGTAAAGTATAATACACATCAAAACAAAATAATATAAATGAATATAATTTGAGATATCATTAAGGAATGTTTAACTAAAGGTCGTGTCCATTTATGGGGTTATCTGTATTCAAAGAGATGCCTCTCCTCATGGAAGTATAAGGATATAAAATAAGGAGTGGAAGATAAGAAAAAGGGGATATTAAATACACATCAGATTTTAAGAAGAAGGTAGAAGGGTAAAAGAATGATGATGTAAAAAGGAGATCTATCATAGTGTGTAGAGAACAATAAAATAGAAATTAGAAAGGTTTGGAATTAGTTTTCAAAAGGTAGTAATCATTTCAAAAGAGTGTGTCGTTTCTAATGAATGTCTTCTTTTCAAAAAGATACATCTTCTCATTTGAATGTGAAGATATAAAAAGGGAAAGAATGAAATATGTATAGAAGGAAGAAGGAAATGGAGAATAGAATGGGAAATAAGAGATAAAATATAGATTGCAAATCATCTGGAATTTATAAAGACAGACAGATGGAAATCAGATAAGTATTTTATGAATATAAGGAGATAAGTATTTTATGAATTTAAATAATAAGTTAGATAAATGTTTGTACATTTAAATAATGATGTTGATAAATACATCATGGATTAAATAATAGTCTAATTAATAGTAATTCATACATGATGCTATTTATTTAATGTTATCTATTTTTTTTTATTGATTGCATGGGGAATAATAAATCATGCATGCTACTAGTTATCTTATAACATTGCTGATATGTCGTGCTCCATTGACATTATTGTATGTAATTACATACAATACGATTATACAATAAAGATACTTGTAGAAATTATTGAACCTTATAAGTAATTGTGATTATTTGATAGAAAAATGAATAAATTTATGAATGTTTTTATCCTATGATTGATCAGGAAAAGGAGAAAAAAAATGCAATATGAACACTAGACCATCATAAAAGGATATCTTCAAGAAATCATGGCAGATTTAGGGTAATCCCAAAATGGGGACATTACAGTGGTATCAGAGCATCGTTCCTGCCATCTTGTGCATGCTTGCTACTTGCTTGAGCTAGTTGCTTGCGTGCTTGCTAGTTACTTGCCTACTTGAGCTAGTTGCCTACTTGCTTGAGCTGGTTGCTTGTGTGCTTGAGCTAGTTGCTTGCCTACTTGAGCTAGTTGCCTACTTGCTTGAGCTGGTTGCTTGTGTGCTTGAGCTAGTTGCTTGCCTATTTGAGCTAGTTGCCTACTTGCTTGAGCTGGTTTCTTGTGTGTTTGAGCTGGTTGCTTATTTGCTTGAGCTGGTTGCCTACTTGCTTGAGCTAGTTGCTTGCTTGCTTGAGCTACTTGCTTGTCTACTTAAGCTACTTGCGTACTTGCTTGTCTACTTAAGCTACTTGCGTACTTGCTTGAGCTGATTACTTGCATGCTTGAAGTAGTTGCACACTTGCTTGCATGCTTGAGCTACTTGCCTATGTGCTTAAGCTACTTGCCTATGTGCTTGAGTTGCTTGTTGCCTATTTGAGTTGCTTGCTTATGTGCTTGAGCTACCTGAATTACCTCCTCTAGACGATGAAGGACAACTTATCTTAAGAACCAGAATTTATCATGGACACCAGAGAAAGGAGATTAAGGAATAGGGTCATCACCAAGTTCCTAATTAAATGGAAGGGACTCCTTGAAGACAATGCTACATGGGAAAAGGAAGAAACTATTAAGGCATTCAAAAATAAACAAAGTCAAGAATGGTAAAGACCTTAAAGACAAGGGATAAACTAACTATTGTATATAATATTCTTCAATTCCCCTGCACAGGGATCATCCTTGAGAAAAATGTATGATGTTACAGAAATACAGAGATATAATTATTAAGGTGGACCTAACATAAAACACCATGAACACGGAGATTATGTGGAAAGCCCTTTCGGGTAAAAAACCATAGAAAAATATTGCTTTTATTATCTTCAAAGGGCGCCAACCCTGTTTACATAAGTGAGCATCAACTCACTGAGAGCACCAACTCCGATTAACTGAAGCACCAACGCCAGTGTTGCTGAAGCACCAACTTCAAACTTTTGATTTGATTTGCAAAGTAATTAATTGCACCTGAAAATTTAAGCAGCTCCTGAAGCAATACAGCCCACACAACACAATAACTTTATGAGAATAAGAATCGCTACACCAAAACCAAACTTTTGCTCAATATTTGAACACAAGTCTGCACCTGATCACAACTCATGTAATATAAATCTGTATAGATTTTATACTCGTTTGACCAACATCAACCCAAAAAGAACTTGCACGCTACTTAGAAAATGCAACCTGTGAAGCCTCTAGAAATTCATGTCTTCTGCTTAGAAATGAAAAACAACGTTCAAAACATCTCTCTCAGCATCATGTCTCCCATCAAAGACTATCAAGGTGACCATTCGCTTAAGAGATAAGAGCGATAACATTAAACAAAACCACTCTATCACAGCTCGTATATCTTGAATAGAATGTGACAATGCCTTATTCAATCCATACCATCCTTTTTGAGACCCATGGACTCTAGCCTTTAGCATGAATACACTGACAAAGTCATGAAAATAGAAGAACCCTTTGTAATTTTTGTGTTACACTGTACGCACCTCCATGCTCCAAATGCTATTTTCTCCTAATAAATCTTCAACACTCGATATGGCTCATTATACAGACCCCCATGAAAGTCGACCAAGAATATTCACAAAACACTACAAAGAATACTGCGAATCATTAAAATATAAAACCACAACTTTTGCTGAGCACATGTAACATGTCAAAATACCATTCTTATGAGCTTTCCATGCGTTGTTAATAGGAAGAAACCAATTTCATACAAAGAATCATCGGGCTCCCACCATAATCTTCTTTCGATCAACACTCACAACTTTTACAAAAAATGAACTCATTTTTGAAGCACACGACTTTTTTCTACATGCCCTATTCACAGAATGGCATATTGAAAAATGCTCATAATACAATCCCCGTCTCAAGACGATAGCTATTACTCAATCGACCATTCAAAAACGTTACTGACCACAACTATTAAAGACCACAACTCCAAAAATTTTGACCATTCAAAAATGTTACTCTACATATATTGTTGCTCACAGGAAACTGTCGAGCATTATTACTCAGACGCGTGAAACAAAAGCTGTCTTCTTTCAGAAAAACAACGCACCAACAGACTGGAGCCATGCCAATAATAAAATCACTGATATTTTAAAGCCATGTGGTTTAATATGTGAAGCTGTTACATTTGAATGAAGCCGTCGCATAAGTAAAAGCCATCGGCAAGAAAACAATTTCATAAGCACCAAAAGAATTGTATTTTACACAAAAATGCCTTTTATCTAGATTCTCATAGCCACGATATTTTCTGTTGAAGTCATTTCATCCAAATAAGAGCCACCCTCTATTTCTATATAGAATAATATTTTCTAAGTATATTAAAACAAGTCGATTGCAAGGAATAGGAACCCAGCTTTAAAATATTAAACCGTCTAGATTAATAGCTGCCTCATTAAATTGAACCGAGCTTGAAAAATAGTCACCCACATTTGAATCGAATTCATGGATACTATAATATTTATATTTCAACGATTACTTGGCAAGATATGCTGAGAATAATAATCAAACAGCCTTCAAATAATAATCATACCACTTAAAAAGATTGACCTGGCAAGACTTTTCAAATAGACTCAACATGCTGATATGGCATAGCTGATTAGGCATAAAAATGTTGACAAGGAGACAAGCAAGAAGCTTAACTAGACAATTAGGTAGCTCAAGCAAGCAGCCAGGTAGCTCAACCAAGCAGCGAAGTAGCTCAAGCACACAACCAACTAACTCAACACATTGGCAAGTAGCTCAAGCAGACAGACAAGTAGCTCACACCTTGAAATCAATAACAAAATATTCTAACATGCAATTTGTATTGTTGGAACTTTGACCTTGAATGCCAAGTTCCCTAAATCCTGCTTACTGTCAACTTCTTTTGATGCATTCTCTATGATTGATTCCGACAACCCGATCTCTGGCAATATGATGGTTAGCAAACAATCTAGTGCAACCAAGATTGAATGGTTGAAAGACTTTTAGTTTTTTTCAAACCCTTCTTTTAGGGTTCTCATGAATCTCAAGGAGGTCCGAGTAATTCAAAATGTAGAGCTTTTGAAGGATAAAGATCTCTCCTTAGAGAAAATTTATACATCAAGGGCTTCTTCTAGTGCTAAAGGGTGAGTGACTACCTATGCAAACATTGGCAAAGAACTTTTGGCCTCTTCAAAGTTTCCTCCCCTTCTCTCTTCTAGCTGGATTGATATACATCTTGATGCATATGGTGAATCTTGCTTTGACCCCAACACGTAACCTTCTCTAGCACACCTTGACAATTTAGTATGGAAAGACCATCCCAAGTTTTCAAAGGAGAACATTAAGATAGGGTCTATCAACTTTGCATACAACAACGATGTCTCAGAGGATTCTCTTTCCGTCCTTACATTCAAATCCCAAAAAGTAAAATGGATTTAAGAGGTGGTTCATTGTAAAGAATAGTCGTTGGACCATGCCCTCATTTGCAAATTTTTGAAATTATTGCCCAAATGATGTGACTTACATGCATGGATCTCTGAGCATTGGAAAAAGAACCTGGAAGATGAAATTTTTATATACCCCTATGCTCAGGGTTTTTCCTTTCTTGAATTTGATTCACTAAAGGATAGGGAGTTCATTCAACAATTTGGTCTATGGGATTTTTAGGGTGATTTTCTCTGCATTAAGCCTTGGGGTTTTCTATCTTTGATCCCTATGTAAATTCTTTCTCCCCTACTTTTTTGCAGGTAAGATTGCCTTACATACCTTAGCCATTCTAAGGAACTAAGAGTTTTGAGGCTAATGGAAACCAACTTGTGAAATTTTATCGTATGTTTGATGTGATTGCTAGCTACTCCTACTCTACTTATGCTTGCATTGTGTAGAGAGATATTAACTATGGTTTGCTTGCTGAAATTTCTTTTGTTGGTCGGAAATCGAAGATGGTGACAACCAGTAGACTATGAGAAAATCACTTTTAGGTGCAAAAGATGCTTCTCTTATGAGCATTTAGCCTTCCAATGCCCCAAAAGACTTTCAAGGTGGTTGTTTCTATGTAGGGTAGCCAATTTTTGGCTAAACTTGTGAAACACACTTGGTGGGTTGGTGCTAAATATCATCATCATTTGATTGCACTAGATGTTTTGTTTGAGGATGATGCTCATAATATTTATATAGAGGCAAGGTCACTAAAGCTCTTGATTTGGCTTTGGTGTTCGGTGCCACCGTGATCGAATGAAAATGCTTAGAACAAGTTAGGGGTCAAACAATTGATATTAATAATCATGAATGAAGGATTCTACTTATCCGACTTTAGAGGATGTGCTAGAAAGTTTTGAGATCCCCAAGGGATGGGATCTTGATTTGAGATTGAATTTGGAGGCTTCTCTTGAAACAAATTGGATAGAAGTGAAGAATTAGAGAAGAGATTCTAGGAATTGTTGTGATCTAATTCACACCTCGCCCCATTGCAAATGGGGACCCTAGTAGTCTTCCTTTTTAGGGTTTCGCCGTTGCGCGTCTCGTTTTGTCTAGTCTCCGTTTGGGGTTTTGGGTTTAAGTTTTTGAATGATCACCCGAGTCAAGTAAAAGAATTTGGCCCTGGATCACTGTACAAACACCATCATCATGCTTAGGAGGCCCGAGAGACGAAGATCGACTGTCGTTTCAGTCAATTCTGACACCTACTTTTTAGGGATTGCCCCTCAGACCCCCTATTTTTTAGGGACTTTATTTTTGGCATTTTTGGCCTATTCTGGACTTCCCTATTTTTAGAAAGTTGCTATTTTGGGAAAATTTTCTATTTTTGTCAGGGTTTCTATATTTGGAAAGGTCCCGAATTTCGAAAATCCACTTAGAAGTTCCAAAAAGTTAGCAGAAATTTCAGAAAATCAATTTGAAAATTTGTGAAATTCATGATGAAAATCAGAAAATAAGTGAAAATCTGGAAAAATCAGTTAAGAAATCATAGAAAATGGTGAAGAAATCTGGAAAATTCATGAAAAATCTGAGAGGTCATGGTAAATTTGCGTAAGTGTGGATTCATGGGAGTCCAACCAGCATGGAAAAAGAAGAAGTCAATGGCGAAAGGCTTCAGCCAAGCAAAAAGGCAATGGCATGGCAATGTGCCAAGTTCGCCCAGCCTTGGAAGAAGTTAATGGCAGGGAGGAGTGTCAAGTCCGCCCAGCAATGGCATAAAGGTTGGCCAAGTCCGCCTTGGACAAATAAAGGAAATGGCATGGAGTAGGGTGAAGTCCGCCCAGCCACATGGGGAATGGCACAACATGATGGAAAGTCCGCCCCTGGCTATATGGCATGAGGTCAAGTAAAGTCCGCCCCAAGGTGGCATGAACATAACTAAAGTCCGCCATATGGAAAGAAGAAATGGCTTGTGCATAGGCAAGGAAAAATTGGATGGCATAAACATAAGCAAAGTTCGCCATAGGCATTTGGAGATGGCTTAATAATGAATGAAGTCCACCATACTTAGAGGAGTGAGGGAAAATTAAAATTTTGCCTAAGCTTCAGCCTTGGAAATATTAAAGAATATGCTCGGCACTTTAAAAAATTTGCCATACTTGGAGAAAAGAGAAAATATTTTTCTAAGTCCAACATTTATATGTCTAGAAAATTTTGCCAGAGACTTAGGACGGAAAGAAAATTATGGCAAAATGAAATTGGAAGATAAAAATTATGGCAAAGTAAATTGAATTTTTTTTTTTTTTGCCTAAGGCAATGGCGAGAAAATTTTGAAAAGTCAAATTTTCCTTAGATAAAAAATAAAATGCTATAAAGGGGTTGAAAATGACACATAAAATAATTATTTTAATTATTTTAATTCTTTATTTTCAACACCTCAAAGAGATAAACTTTGAAAAATCAAAATTGGAAAAAGACAAAAAGAACTTCACTAAACTGGCGCCTAATTTGGAAACTTTCCCAAAGACTGTCATTGAAGATAAAAATTGCCATTCAGAAGCTGAGTCCAAGCCATGTTCAGACTCGATTTAATGGAAACAATTGAAATTTGCTAAATGAGTCGAACTTCTCATCTTTATAATTGATTTCACTTCTCATTTTTCAATCATTCGATTCTCGAAAGAAAAGTTGTGAGAAGAAAGTTTGTTCTAAGGCAAGAAAGTTGAGAAAGTATTAAGCAAAGTAAAAAAAGTAAATTCATCCCAGCCAGCATTGTGATCGTGACCATTTCATTTTTCCAGAAGAGCCAGGCAGATTTATTTTCTCCACTTCGTTCTGGCATAAAATTTTCTTTACTTCTTTCATTTCCAGCATAATTCTTTACGAAGTTTGATTTGACAACTAGCTGGAATACTTTTCGAGTAATTTAAATTTTAGATTTTAAATATTCTCTTTGCTTTTTCTTGCAGATCTATTTTCAAGAGAATAAAAATGAAGTTTGCCAGTAAGGGTGTGCAGCTGCAGTCAAAGATTAAATCCAAATGGGAGCATATTGTGGACACCAACCTTGGCCATGTTGACTTCGATGATTTCAAGGAAAGAATGTACGCAAGTGATAGATGTTTTCCTATGCCAATTGCAAGAAGAATGATGCGCAACGAAATTGTTCATGCAGATGAATTTCCGCTAGCAAAAGAGTGTCTAGAACTTATGGTGGAATGTGCATTGCATTATAATGCATCGGAAAGACAGATAGAAGCTCCTGATGGAAGAGTTCTTGCATACTTGTCCGAACTAGCCATTCAAGAAACTTTTGGAATTCCAGTTTAGAATCGGACATCTTATCGAACCAAAGAAGATGCACTCAGACTTTACAAAGATCAGCAAGACTTGGTTACTGAAGCCCAGACCTACTGTGGGGAAGATGCCAAAGAAGTTGGCCATAACACATTTCAAAGAAGAATATGGCGACATCGTCTTTCTGCTGAATAGAATAGTAGGCAATCCTCATGGTGCGCCTTTCGAAAACTGGATGTATTATTTCGTTGATGAAATAATTTTTGGAGTGAAGATGTTCAACTGGTCTAGATTGATCAGTGACAATATCCATGAGCAGTTGGTCAACCTAGAGGAAACCAAGACCTTTCATATGAGCTCATACATCATATATTTGCTTGCAAGGTCTTACAAGTATACTGGCTTGGTTTGCAAGGGTGTAGTTGGCAACGACGAAGGACAGTTCAAGGCCTATGATTGTTATCCATAGTTGCAGCTGAAGGAGAAGTCACATTTCAGACGAGCACATGACTTCTTCCTTATGTACATCACTCGACTTCTCCAAGGTGGAACACATCAGAGACTCACCTGTGAGGCCAAGAGTTTGATCGGCCGATATGGATCGTGGTTCATCCAGTATCCCAAGTTTGCTTACATCAGGATTCAAGGATTCTCTGGACGTCCTTATAGACTGCCCATTTATCCGACCAACAAAATGGTTTTGTTGGAAGTTCTAAGGCAATTGGAGACATATCAGAATATCCAAAGGCCACAATAGAAAGTAGCTTTCGCTTTTCCATTTTTCGTCGGCAATATGGAAGAATCATGTCCAACGGCGCAAGCAACAGAGAGTGCTCGACTGGAGATACAGAAATATCCATTCATATCATACAAGCCGAGGAATAACTTTGATCCACTCCATCACATTGGAACTGTGGACGGAAAGAAATACAAGCATCAGATAGACTTAGAAGATTTTTGGGCCAATGCGGCTGATGAATATGATGTGAGGAAAAGGCTATGGTTGAGATTGCCGCTGAATATGATAAGGGCAACAGAACTTTTTAGAGTACCTGATCAGCTAGATGATGATGAAGTTTATGTACAGCCAAGCTTCGATGAAAAAGAGCCTCTTCCTCCTGTAAGGTGGTCTGAGCTTGAGATGGGTGACTTGGCGACATTAATGCGGCCTGTATTCAAATATTCTCAATGGTGGATAGACCAACAAGTGCAAGTTTTGCGGTGGAGAAATGTGCAATTCGCATATGAATTGATGGGCGATACAGAGTCATGTTCCTCAAATGCCGGATTATCTCGTGCAGATGGAGCAACAAATGCCGCCAACTTGAGAAAGAGAAAAGATATTGATGACCCTGCAAAGCAGAACAAGAACAAAGCAGTGGAGGAGGGACCTTCTCAAAAGAAGCACAAATCTAGGCCCCTTCAGTCGGCTACATCTAGGAATATAGATGAAATATTAGCCATGGATGAAGAGTCTTGGAAAATGTCATAATTCCTTCTCCAGTTAGAGATGTAGAGCCAGTGCAATTAGAAGATGACGATCAACCTTCTCCCACAGGCACGAAAATTCTGGAATCAAACAATGACACGGACATCATGGATGGAGAATTTGAAGAGGGAATGATTTCCGCCCTCAAAGGAATCCAGGAAGACCCATCTGTGCAAGAAATTCCAGATATGCCAGAAATCCAAGACGTGCAAGAAGTTCAGGATATACAGGATGTCCAGGATCAACAGGAAGATGGAATTGAACAGTCAACCATCCCGCATTGGCTAAAAGAAAGATTAAAGAGAAAGGCGCTAGTAGAGGTTCCTAAAGAAGATGATGCCACAGATTTCTTGGCCAGGCTAGAGCAAGCTGCCACAAGAAAGAAAGCCAAGAAATTTTCTGCCATACAAAGGGATGAGGCTGGCAATCGCACAGTGCATATAGCAATGCCTACAATCGATAAATTCCAAGATGAAATTGCTCCGAATGAATATGCCATCACGACCATTGATATGGGTCCGATGACAAAAGGGCTAGAAGTTGAGGACTTGGACAATTCTGTTGCCACCATCAAGTCTAGGCTGGAAAGGGAAGTGGCAAAGAAAAGGGAATATAAAAGAGAGATTGAGCGTCTAAAAGATTATATCCAACATCTAACTAGGCCGCTCAATCAAGGTGACCAGGCAACACTTCCACCTCCAAATTCTTCACAAGAACTGGTTGGAAATTTTGAAGAAGAATTGATAACAGCCAGAGAAGCTAAGGATTGGATGGCTAGAAAGAAAGATGAGGCAATGGAATTCATGGAGAAGCTGGCATATGTGTATGAGAAAACTTCCTTTCTGTTGTCACGAGGTACAGACTTAGCGGAATCACGGGATGGCCTCGAAGATATTCAGAATAAGATTATCCCATATATTCGAGAATTAAAAGGCATTTCGAAGCAAAGTTGATTGATGACAAGATTATTGAAGCTGGAGCTGCATATGATTTCAGTGGTTGGTACTATGCTCTGATTTCACGAAGAGAAGTCCTGGAAAGGGTAAAGAAAGATAGCGCCAAAGCTGAAGAGTAGGCGAAGGAGATTCGAAGTAAGGTTAATCAGATGGCTGCAGATATGCTTGACCGAGATATTGTTCGAAAGAAACACTTGCGGCCACAAAATTTAAAAGAACAAGTTCAAAGAATTTTCTCCACCACCTTTGGGCCAATCATGAAAGAAAATTTTACCAAGGCATTCAGCTTCATGACCGTCAGAGACACTTTCTTGCTGCATGAGCCAAAATGGATGATCACTTTTGCAGAATGTGCTGAGAGTTTGAACTTGCTGGAATACAACGTCAATGCGCTGCCGAACATTGCCATGGAAGAAGTCGGCCGGATCGTGTCAAAGTTCGCCGAACATGATGCTTTGCAAGTGGATAAGGATGCAACTCCAGATGCCTGAAGTTCTCTCCAGTTAACCGATGGATGTTTAGGAAACCCTAATTATGGTTTAGTTATGTTGAATCTGGGCCATTAATCTCATTTTAATCTCGGCCATTCATTGTAATCCGGAAATGCTATATAAACCCCCCCCCCTCTCTCTCATTTCATTAGATTAAGAGGAGAAATAGAGAATAGATAGAGATTAGATCATAGATAAGTAGATATCAAGAGATTGTAGAGAATAAGAGAGAGAGTTTTATGAGATTGTTGCAAAAGACTATTTTGATAATAAAGTTCATCATGCATGAGATGCTTTGAATCCTTTCATTGTCAAATGGTTGCATGGTTACATATTTCTCTTCCTCGTCTAGTAGATTTGAATTAAAATTTCATTCAAGTACATGTTAAAGAGAATGATAGATTGATAGCAAGGGTTAGCGAAACTTAGCTCGTACTTTCTTTGAGTGGATGCTTTTCATTCAATGTGTAAAGTTAGACTGAGCTTTATCGTGGATGCTTCAACGTTTACTTCGAACAATGTTGTTCTATTGATGGTATTGTTCATGGTGGAAAAAATTTTAAGCACAAATCCCAGAAGATTGCACTTGCTTTGTTTAGTTGTTGTTTAGCGTGGCGAAGCAAAGTATTGTTTATTTGGTTTCACTTTATCCTTGTCGTCTCTTGATTTCATAGGAATAGCATAGGACTCCTAAACTCTTACTCTTTTTTTCACTTTTTTTTATAAAATCAGAAAAATCCAAAATGATACTGCATTCACATCTTCGCTTTCCTGAGTAACCTACCAGAGTTAAATCCCAATTGTGCCCCCAACAAATCACATCAAATCACAAAGCTTATCCGCACTCATCTTAAACATTGGAATTACCGTATGATCTTACTTGCAGTCTTAGTATATGAGGTAGTTTTTCAAGAGGGGATATAGCATCTTTGACACTTCATTCTAGAATGTTTGTTGTGTCATAAAACACGCATCAACAGGAATAATAATACTCTTTTGTTGATGATTCGTAGATTGCCAAAAAAGAAGAGATAGGCTGATCTATGGGTATTTGTCATTTGCAGGTTGGAAGGGTCTGGTTGTGTCTTTAATCAGTGTGGTTTCATTCAGAGTTTTGCAATACGCATCTTTGGTTTTTTGTAATTTTATTATTATAATAAAATGGGAGTGGGCCCTACCTACCTACTTTTAATCGATAAAAAAATAATTTGGAAAAAAATAGAATGAAAATTGAGTTCTTGTCTCATGTAGGAAAATAAGAGCATTCCTTGTAGTTGAAAACTTTAAAAGGTGCCTTCAATTGTCAATAATGACACATCCCAAGTAATAATGAAGAAATGCATGTGAATTGAGAATATCACACAACTTGGAAGAATTGGTTTTGAAATTTTGATGTATCTTTATAATTGTTGGCAATGTAAATTTAAAATCTTCTAGGTAATAATAGCAATGCCACCAATTCGTAGACTAAAATAAATAAGTTTGGAGCAACATTTTAAATTTTTAAGATCATCTTAGAGAAATTGGTCATGCTGCTAGATAGACATTGGCTATAGGAATTCTTTTATTTAAACTATATGAATTGGAGACTCTAGGTGGCTTCTATCCTTCTCAATGCAAATTTCTTAGCTACATTCTAGGGGTTATGCCATTGAGCTAAACAAGTTAATAGCAAGCAATGAAAATATTATTTTTGAAAAACAATAAACTAGAGAACAATCTGGCAATCAGAAATGGGCCTGAGCTCATATTGATTCAACTCTCTAATGAGTGTGATGTAGGATCCTTGGAGTATATGATGTATCAATAACCATGTATTCGCTATGTTGAGATAAGCATTACATCCATCAATCCCTTTGGCCATGATTAAGTACATAGATACAACTTAGCAAGAAAGAAAGAAAGAAAGAAGTTATATTTATATCTATAGGTGACCCAAAGAAGGTCAATGGCACTTGAGTGTACACTTGTATACAATACAAAGTTACAAGAAGAGAAAATCCTAGAGAGGCCCAAAAAGGGGAGGAACAAAAACAAAAATACAATACAATTGTGGACCACCAACACAAGTGAATGCAAATAGAAAAGGGACCAAGATCCCCACAGAACATAAGTTGAGTACTGGAGAGATAGAGACAAGTCTCATCAAACATCTTTGTCCGGGCCAATACAGGATATAATAGTGCTCATCGAGGAGTGCCTATGGCCAAGAGGATCAAGTTGATGGATTCTAAGAAGAAGCAAGACACCTTCCTTAGAATCATTCCTAACATCCAAGGCCGATGATACTTTGGTAGTAATGAAGAAGCTCATAATATGCATCTATCCTTGTGGTTGGGGGGGAGGGGGGAAGGGTGGTCAAAGAGGAGTAGATCTATTTTGTGGAGGAGTTGAATTGCATTGTTGGCAAGAAGCCAAACCACGTTGCCAAGGGGCAACATGCTAAGGCATTTGAGTAGAAGTGATAAGTTGTGAGAAATGCCATCTCATAGGTCTATTTGCATCTATGTTTGAAGTAGCACTATTGAAAGGTTGTTTAGGCTATTGGTCTTTTGGATGGGCTAGAAGGAGGTGATCGACCTAGGGGCTCGAAGATCCCAAGAGACCCCTTGCAAGGATTTGTATCAAATGCTGAAGACTTCTTGTAGATAAAGAGCCACACATTGCTGGTTTGGATATCTAAAGAAAGAAGAGAGAATGTTGCTTAAGTGCCTATAAAGGAAGTGGTATTTCCCTTGATTCTTGTAGTAAATGGGGCATTTGAAGATGAAGTGCTTTAGTCTCAACCTCTTGGAGGGAGCAAAGACAATAGGTTTGATCCTTACAAAAAATATTGTGATCCATCCCAACTCATAATTGGTGGGAAAGAAGAATTTTCAAAATACTTGGTGATTATGTCCTAATGCTAAATAACGTTGGATAAATCACACAATGATGAAAACTTCAAAATATGGAAGCTTACACAAATAAATACATCTTCAAACTAGTCTTTCATTCCTTAGAAAAAATTACAAGGCAAACTCCACAATTGATATTACTCACAGTTGCATAGAAATCAACAATATGTACTAGATCGTTCTGGTATGTTACAACTTTAGTTTCTTAGTCCTTTGAATTTTTTTTTAAGCCTTACATTCTTCTATCTTACTCCATCTTTATACTAATTCAGCTAAAAATCTAATCTTCCAAAAATCAGCTTTAATTACAAAAGCATCCTTATCACTTATAAGGATGGGTTAGAAGATAAGTCTAAATCACCAATGAATAATTACAGTTTAGACTTATGTAGCTAAGTAAAAGACTTCCATTTTAATCCTTCAAAGTGAAACGCAAAATAGGCTAACTCGAACGACTTGAACTCTTCCCTGCATGTTCACATTGAACCTATGCGAAAGCTCCTATCTGGGCTAAAAAACTCAATAGAGAACACACCCTTAGTTGGCCAATAGGAAACCTTAAGTCGTGTAACCAATGATTTTGAAGATAGCTAGGATGACATAATATATATCCTTCAACTATAAGAAATACTTTGTGTAAAAATCAAGCTTCAAGTTGAGTGGCACATGAAGGGACGTCCGAGTGACCTAGATATACTATTTGTAAATTTCCTCGTTGGTAGCTCTAGTGAAGGTCTCCTTCAAAAGAATGAGGTGGGTAGGATTGTCTAAGGAATACTTGAAAGGAGGTAGTCTATCAATAGAGATGCCGATAGAAAGAAGGAGCAAGCTAGTCTTAGAATTGCCATCTATTGGAGCTCAACAAAGCAATTTGGTTAGAGGAACACAAAGCTAAGTATGGATACCTCTCATGACTAGAAGTTGAATTCCCATGGATCTAAGATTGTGGATGTAGAAAGTAAGCTAGAAGATAGTCTCAAGATGTAGTGGCTAGGTGGCAAACTCGGCCTAGACAATGCTTTTAGGAACGTATCGCTTGCAACAAATCATGACTCTCAATATGGGTCCAATTGTTAAATTCCAAATTAGGTCCCCAAACTTCAAACCCTTATAAAACTATAGCCCTGATGATTGTATCAAAAAGATGTATCTTTGAAGGGATATTTTGGAAGCATATTTGGAAACATTGATGCTCCAAGACAAAGAGAGGTAGGCTTCATGTTGAAAGATGGACCAAAAAATTAGATTTGCGAGTATGCATAAGTTGATGTGATCTCCATAGCTGCCTTGTTGTAGGAGAATTGGAATCTGAAAGAATGTTTGGAAATTTTGAAAGTAATGATCTTATTTTTACTAAGGTAGACCACAAGTTGGTGAAGTTCATAGAAACAAGCAAGCGCATCAAGTTGTCATTGTAAGCCTTCAACAAAATGAGAGAGAGAATTGCATCATTAGAATAAAGTAGTATAGCTATAACTATCTCATGTAAAATACAGCCATCATTTATATGAGTATGTTGAAGAAATTCCCAACTCATCAATGTAAATATTGAAGAGGGTCAATGTGAGAGGACACATTTGTTTGACCCCATGGTTCTATTCACCAAATCAGAAAGATCGTGAGAAGTACATAATTGCCTAATAATTGTCTCATAAAGCCTCCAAGCTGCAGTAATGAGAGAATCAAGAGAGCTGACATCTCGTATCCTTTGGAAAAGTAGGTGTCTCAAAACTGAGTTAAAGGCCTAATTGTGAGCCTCCTCAATAATAGCTTGGAGTGTGAATATGTGGTCAATGGTCTGATAATCTCTCTTGAAGTTAGCTTGGCCTCGAGCTCTAAGGTTACCTCTCTCTAGGCACTTAGAAAATTGTATGTCTAGCACAACGGCATAAATTTTGGCAAATATATGTCAAATAATGGTCTTGTAGTTGCCAAGGTTGAAGAGATCTCCAAATTTATGAATATGACGAGTTATGTGATGGGACCAAGACTAAGGGAAGTTTGAACAAACCACCTTGTTGAAAAGTTTTTCCAAAGGGAAGGTAAGGTGATCCACACCATATTTGATGAATTCAGCTTGGAGGTCTTTGAAATCTGCTGCTTTGCTGGTACATAACTTCAAAATAGCCGTCTTGCTAGTATACGTGGAGAAAATGGTAGATGATGGCAAGGGACCATGACATTAGGTTGGCTATGCACATTGTAAAAAGAAGCTAGCATAGGAAACCCACTCTCCAGCGCTGATGTTAGAAGCTATGGTTTTTCTTGGGAGAAGAGTGTGTGAGGTGGTCTTGGGGGAATGATGAAGATCTGCAAGGAGTGCAAGTTGTTGAGAAGCAAGAAATTATTGCTTCTTGTGTCAAAGAAATGATACTCCCAATGGATGGAGGGTATGGAGATAGATAATATGCAACACCAATATCCAAATCATCTGAGAAGATTACAATGGATCTTAAATGGTGATAAAAGGTTGAAGATAATATGACGACAAAATCAGTTGTGGCTGCTTATGCTTTTTGGCCAATCATCCTTAAACTGGTGTGCAAGTCAACTATATGATCTGTTGCTTTTGTAACAATGACAAGCAAAGCCACTCCACAGGAGTCCTCAGTTGCCACCTTTTATCTTTAGGAGATTGCTAGGATAAGAAATGCTTGAGGTCAAACTATTGCTTGAGTGACGTCAATTTTGGGAAATCTATTGTTCGCTATAGGGCTTTTTACATTTTAGTACATTAAACATATGTTGGATGATTTATAAAAATAAATTTATGGCCGACTTTAGCAAACAACAAAATTGATTGTCTCTCATTTCAGGTAAATTGAAATTGATTTCACCATTCTTCATGGTATTAGCATCTAAAGTTGGTCATCATCCCTATTTGTTGTTAGTCTTAATTATCATGGTCACCATCTCTTAGAGGACTGTTGGTTTATAATCTTTCATTGTAAGCTCCTAACCATCATTGACACCATCCATTTTGAGACTTTGGCTTATAATCTTTGCCAGCATCCCTTATCTGGCTTCTTGTCTGCCAGCATCCTTAAGCGAAAGTTGGCTTCTTGTCTGTCAGCATCCTTTTTCCACTGTTGGTCTGTTTTTGCTACAATTCTTGATGGAACTGCTGACCTATTCTGATTTTGCTGTTGTAACCAGAGGCTTAGAGTAACAGTAGTTATCTTTTATGGTAGTCAACCTGAAAAGTACAAACAGTCAACCTTTAACATTTTAGTAATGAAATTCAGTTTTTAGAAAGTCAAATGTGATTATCATACCTTGAAAATTCAGCAGCCATCATCAATTGTACCTTAAATGTATGTTGGAGAGTTGGTCAACTACCACTACATCCTTGGTCCATGCTGTTCAGAAAGTCAACACTGCAGCGAGTACGTACCTCATGAGGAGATGCCCAAGTAATTAAATTAGTTGTGAATAAGATTAATTTTTATACCCGTTCAATATTCATTATTACTATTATCATCATCTGTGCTGACCTCAGGCCAGAATTGACTTCCAAAACAGAATTAAAATTACAGATATCTGGATTTAGCTGTAGAATACTTATCCAAGTAGTGTTTTCCAGGAACAGAATTTGAATAACAGACATCCAAAAATCAATAGCCCGGAAATGTTGAAAGATGAATACTTACACCGATTATGCTAACCATAACTTGCAAATAGCAGGGGGATGATAATAGAGATAAAATATTATTGTATTATGCCAATCAGACTGCCAACAAGGCATACACTTAGAAAAATAGCCTCCCGCAAAAGTTACACTACTCAGTATTGTGAAGTAGAGACTCACGAATACAGATATTATCACTTGACTATACAGAATACTGATACCAATGTGCCACACCCGATACAAGGATGGATCGCTTCCTGAATTCCGTGATATGGACCTGTGCAAGCAATTCCAGAAATGGAATATGAAGCCCCATGATCTCCCGTGAGCTCCTAACTGTAACTGACCCTCTATCGAAGCCTAGTATGATGATGCCGAACTCCCGTGATGCTATCACGCAATGAGGGAATTGGGTTCCTGATACTATCTGATGTGTGAAATGGTTCTGTGATTTGGCGAATGGTAAGCTTGCTCGTTGGATGAACTCGTCTCTGTTTGGTGCAACCTGCACTCGATGAATGGAGGATTCCCGTAAGATACCTTGAGATCGCACTGAGAGGGAATTCGCCCAGAATGCACAATGAGTGTCACTCCCTTCACTCCTCTCTGCAGGATCAAAAATGCACCATAGACTTATGTAAGCGAATGATTGGATGATGAAGGCTAAACACGAAATCTCCAGGTTGACACTACGTGCGTACCTGGTTGCCTCACGAGAGCAGCTACACTCTCACCGATGGTAGGCAAAAACTCAAGTCCAAAATTCATGGTGCCAAGATATGAAACGCCTTTCCGTATAAATACTTATCGGTTTGAAGTCGGCCCAAGCAAAAGAAAATCGAAATATTATTTGTGCGCCTTCCAGGAGAGGTTGGCCAGAATAAATTCAAATTTAAATGTTATTTTTCAATAATTTAAATTTATTATTAAATATTTATTTATTATTTAATATTTAATATTTTGTATTATTATTTAGCATTTAAAAATGATTTTATTTTCCGCCTATGGAAACATGTCCCAAATTGGGGACATGACAGTCCTTCTGTCCCGAAAATTGCTTGCCCTCAAGCAAGTCACACTTGTATCCCTGGATCCCAGATTGATCTGAAAGTTATGGCTTGTCTGTTTTGTTGGGCACCCTTGTTCTTCTGCAGCATGTCTTGAAGCATCTCACCAACTCTCATGTCGACATTTGCTTTCAACATGCTCTGTTGACGAAAATCGCTATGTAACCTCGAGGTGAGATAAACATCTTTCATTGAAACTCCATCAATGATCTGATCATCCTTGGAATAGAGGAGTGTAAAGGTTCTTTGGCCATTGTTCATGTGATCAGCATGCATAACCACAAGGTTCCCTTGCTGTTTTCAGGCTTGGGTTGATGCAACCCAGACAATACAACCCAATGCCATTGAAGTGTCTTCTTGGTGGTCAGCTTGAAACTCTAATCCTTCCTTCTAATCTATCGTCATTTTGATCTCCATAGCTGAAATCTTCCCTATTCCAAGCTCCATTTCAGCATCCTCAAGGGGCTCATCTTGTTTCAAGATTGATTCTTCCAGTTCCGGCCCTTTAATCTCTTCCTTGGCAGTTTTTGAATCTTCTTCTTCTTTCATCTTTCGCCTTATGTAGTCATAAAGACCCTTTTTGCGGGGGTAGTGGGACTCGTGCGTTCTCACATACACATCTGCAAGCCTTTGCATCCTCTGGCAGACTTTGATATTCGTTCAACATTTCGAACTCCTCCGCCTCAAGATCTATATCCTCTATCTGAGGTCCTGATTTGTGGCTGGTTATTGTAGCACTGAGAGTCTGCATCATTTGGATCAGCATCTGATTTACTTGATCTTGCTTCTCTATGAAAGATTTTATTTGCTCCTCCATCTTCATATTACCCATGGATCCGCAGGTTGGCAGGACGAAGGCTTTGATACCACTGTGATGTCCCCAAGTTGGGGTATTATTTATTCTGCCAAAAAAGTTAGCTTCCAAACTCTAGTTCTGATTATGCCACACAAATCTGGATATATTTATGCAAAATGCTTTAATCCTCCCCTTCAAATAACAATGCTGAATTTTAAGTCAAATCAAATCAGATTATGCCCTAGTTTTCTGTAGGAATAGTTCTGTATTAAACCCTAGATTTCTGAATATAAATCTGCTCTTTTATGTTCACAACAGCTGATATAAACATGCAATACATCTCCCAGTCATGGTATGAAGGCATGAAGATTTTCTCATTAATATTCCATTGATTAGGCAAACAACATGGCACCTATAATTCTGAGTATTATCTCTGCTATAAACTGAAAGTAGGCAAGCATAATTCTGCCCTAGATATGCAATTCCACCCAGCAGATCAATAGCAAAGTATCACAAACAGGTAGAATCTTGAAGGAAATCCAAACAATGAAATAAAAAGGTTGTGACAACCCTCAGCAACTACCATATAAGAGGTCTGAAAGTATAATCTTATTTGCCTGAAAAGTGCAAAGGCAATGACTGTAAATCTGCAACTAAACTTATCTCCCAAAATGACATAGAAGTCTGATCCTAATATGCGTTGAAGTGCATGTGGAACCCTGTGATGGATTCCCTTCCAACCTAGCTGGGTTTTCGTCCTAGGAAGATTGTTGCTTTGCTCTCCACGTGCAGACCTGAGCGTCTATTCTAGATTCCATGATGATGAAATAGGGAAGCAAACGATCATATATAACAATTTGACCTGCCACAACAAGGATGTCGGCCTAGCAAGAAAAAATATTAAACACCAATAAGGAAGTCAGCCAGATGGATTTACTTAAATTTAAATGTTATTTAACAATAATTTAAATTTATTATTTTATTATTATTTTTTATATTAGCATTTAAAAATGCTTTTATTTTTCCCGCCAAATGGAAAGGGCCCCAAATTGGGGACATGACAGTCCTTCTGTCCCGAAAATTGCTCGTCCTTGAGCAATTCACACTTGTATACCAGGATCCCATATCAATCTGAAAGTCATTGCTCTACCATTTTGTCGGGCATTATTTCCCTTCTACAGCATCTTGTGAAGCATCACATCAATCATATCGATTCCCATGTCATCATTTTCCTCTAGCATGCTTTGTTGAAGAATACCGTGATGCAACCTCGAGACAAGATAAACTCCATCAATGATTTGACCAGTCTCAGAACAAGGGAGTGTGGAAGTTTCCTGTGTGATAGCTTGAAATTTTGATCCTTCTTTTTGCTCCACTATCATCATATCTTCGTTGACCTCCTTATGAACAATTGAAATCTTCTCCACTTCAGGCTCTAATTCAACGTCACCAAGGGACTCTGTCACTTCTACAACTTCCTCCTTTTGTGCGTTTGGATCACCTTCCATCACCGTGGGCTCTTCTTGTTTCAAGATTGATTCTTCCAGTTCCGACCCTTTAATCTCTTCCTTGGCAGTTTTTGAATCTTCTTCTTCTTTCATCTTTTGCCTTATGTAGTTATAAAGACCCTTTTTGTGGGGGTAGTGGGACTCGTGCGTTCTCACATACCCATCAAGGGGGATGCAAGCCTTTGCATCCTCTGGTAGACTTTGATATTCGTTCAACATTTTGGACGCCTCCGCCTCAAGATCTATATCCTTTATCTGAGGTCCTAATTTGTGGCCGGTTATTGTAGCAGTGAGAGTCTGCATCATTTGTATCAGCGTCCGATTTACTTGTGAAAGATTTTATTTGCTCCTCCATCTTCATATTACCCATGGATCCACAGGCTGGCAGGACGAAGGCTCTGATACCACTGTGATGACCTCAGGACAGAATTGACTTCCAAAACATAATTAAAATAACAAATATCTGAATTTAGCTATAGAATACTTATCCAAGTAGTGTTTGCCAGGAACAAAATTTGAATAACAAACATCCAAAAATCAATAGCCCGAAAATGTTGAAAGATGAATACTTACACCGATTATGCCAATCATAACTTGCAAATAGCAGGGGGATGATAATAGAGATTAAATATTATTGTATTATGCCAATCAGACTGCCAACAAGGCGAACACTTAGAAAAATAGCCTCCCGCAGAAGTTACACTACTCAATATTGCGAAGTAGAGACTCACAGATACAGATATATATCACTTGACTATACAAAATACTAATACCGATGTGCCACACCCGATACAAGGATGGATTGCTTCTTGAATTCCGTGATATGGAACCGTGCAAGCAATTCCAGAAATGGAATATGAAGCCCTGTGATCTCCCGTGAGCTCTCTACTATAACTGACCCTCTATTGAAGCCTAGTATGATGATGCCGAACTCCCGTGATGTTGTCGCGCGATGAGGGAATTGGGTTCCTGATACTATCTGATGTGTGACGCGGTTATGTGATCTGGCAAATGGTAAGCTTTCCCATTGGATGAACTCGTCTTTGTTTGGTGCAGCCTGCACTCGATGAATGGAGGATTCCTGTAAGATACCCTGAGTTGCACTAAGAGGGAATTCGCTCAGAATGCACAATGAGTTTCGCTCCCTTCACTCCTCTTTGCAGGATCAGAAATGCACCATAGACTTGTGTAAGCGAATGATTGGATGATGAAGGCTAACACGAAATCTCCAGGCCGACACTACGTGCGTACCTGGTTGCCTTGCGTGAGCAGCTACGCTCTCACCGATGGTAGGCAAAGACTCAAGTCCGAATTCAAGTCTGAATTCCGTGGTGCCAAGATATGAAACACCTTTCCATATAAATACTTCTTGGTTCGAAGTCAGCCCAAGCAAAAGAAAAATTGAAATATTATTTGTGCGCCTTCCAGGAGAGGTCGACCAGAATAAATTCAAATTTAAATGTTATTTTTCAATAATTTAAATTCATTATTAAATATTTATTTATTATTTAATATTTAATATTTTGTATTATTATTTAGCATTTAAAATGCTTTTATTTTCCGCTTGTGGAAACATGTTCCAAATTGGGGACATGACATCATCATTCATCCTTTAATGCTTAATTTTCACACATTTTGATTGTTCAAAGAAAGTCAACATTGCAGTAGGAAATCAATGCTAAAGCAGAAGCCAATGCGATACTAGAAATCTCTTCACAAAAATAACCTAACCCCATTCTTAAAAACTGGTCAAGGCACATTGCAGAATTGTGGTTTGTTGTGGAGGCTCTTAGAGAGCTAGTGGTTCTCTTGCTTCTTGTCATTTTCTTTAAATTGCTTTATGGGAAAACTTTGTCAGAGCCTTCCTTTAACTAATTAATTGCCACATTGTTGAAGTTCAGAAGCAATTATTCTTCTCAAGGGTATTCAAGAAAAAATATTACAATTTGAGATCCATCAAAGCAGACATTGTAGAATACAATAGAAGGCATGCAAGCAAAGTGCAATAAAGGTACAAAATATTAAGATAAGTTAAAGTTGTATTATTTAAAACCTAATTTATTGAAGTTTGAACCAAGTGCATGAAGAAGAATTGAATAGACATTCGGTGCGAATTAAAGAAGATCAAGAATGGAGATGATCATATGGTGTACCCATTTACATTATGCATGCATCTACACTAAGTTTTGATGGATGTTATGAATTTATAAGTGAATATGCTTGTGGAATTAGGTGACTATAATGTAATAAAGCGTTATTCCAAGCTATAAACTAGGAAGTGGAGTCTGCAAATATGCTGCATTGATAGTGTATACAGATAGCAGATTTTAACTTTATTGTTGCTGAATCACTTGATGGAGTGTATTATCGAGTTGAATGCCGATAAATGTTCAAGTAGGATAAATGCAACTCATTGCATGATATTTTTGTAGACACCCCAAAATCGACCTTCCATTTTATAATTAATTAAATAAATATTTTATTAATTATTGTCCTCAATTCACTTTCTTTCCATATCCCTGCAATTAATTAATCATTTGTTACACCTGTAATTAACTAAATTTTATTTTAATTAATTATATTCCCCTTTCTTCTACGGTTGATTAGTTTATTTAATTCAACCATAGTCTTCACCCCATAAGTCTTCTAATTCTAGTTAATTAATTAATCCATTAGTCCTACACAATTCCTCATTACCATTTTCTCCAATTTAATATTCCTGCAAGTCCCAAACTTGCCATTATGTGCCATGTGTCCTCCATTTTTACATGTGCAAGCTTGCACAAATTTCCAATCATTCTTCATCTCATCCCTCATAAGTCCACTCGAGACAAATGGTGCTTTTAGGTTTGACCAAGCATGGGGCAATCTTCAAATCCCAATTTTGAATTCCCACTTCCCTTGGAGTAGGCAAAAAGTCAAATTTTGCTTCTTTTGGAATCTTACCACAATCTACCATTTTCCTGTCCAATCTCCACCATTAAGTCATCCTTCCCAACAAATCCTCTCATGGCACTTGTCCATTTGCTCTTGCTTGACAGACCTCCTTTAGTCTAAGCCATGGATTTTTTGTTGCATTTTAGCTCTTCATTCCTCACACCATGAATCTATACAGGGAAGGCCTCACCCTTCATTATCATCAAGTCTTTTGCTATCAAGTAGATGGTGTCATTTTTCTATCATAAATCCTATATCATACCAAGATTATGCTAGTTTTACTTGAGCAATCTATATCCATACTCAAGCATTTGAGAAAGCAAATTAAGTGGAACTAGGGTGCAATCTACTTCAAGCTCTATTTGAGGAGCAAGGTGATTTAGGGTGAAAGGTATTATGTGTTTGCATCATCCTTATGTTATTTACCTTATTTTATTTTCTTGTCTTCAATTTTATTATTATCACTAAACAGTTCCATTACTTAGATCCAAGAACATTGAAAAAGATTCAGGTAGGATAATTTGTATAATATAATTACTACAAAAACTGTATGACGTTATAGCTAAGATGAAGTGCATTAAGAAAGACAATGCATGATCCTGAAGCCAGCTATGTAGACATTGAAGACAACAAATATATTTTATTTTTATAGTTATGTATGTGTGTGAATCTTTATTTATATAGTGTTCAAAACCTGCATTGCAATGTGGTGATGCTGACAAAGACCAATATCATAATGGAGATGAGAAACAAAGACTAAATTTGACAGTGGAGACCTGCAATGGCTGTGAGAGCAAAACAAACGTCAATTGAAGAAGTCAAGATAAATGTATAAATTAAATCGCAATCATAAATTTGAAGATGGGCAGATAGTGATCTCATCCAACCAGTTGCAACTGTGTCTGTAGACAGAGCAAGAGAAATCATGGTACACATAAACAGAGTCAACAATATGCATTACAACTAAAGAAGTTGCTTTCATACATCTGCTGTAATTTTTAAAAAGAAAAAGCAGAAGAGGGAATTTCATATCATAACACTGACTGGTGGGTGATTGAAATGGTAATGTCCTTAGAATTTTAAGCAGTTGCTGGTTATGGTGAGGAAAATCTGTGAGAAAAAATGTCGTAAAACAGAAAAAGCTGACATTTCAGAAGTGTACAAAGTGATCATTTGAAAGTTTATGTTGATAAGAAGTTTCTTATACTCAAAAGTTCAGACATTTTCTAATAAATGCAAGGTTGATATCATTATGTAGCTGGATGTCAGCAACATAATGATACCAATTGGGGCTTCATTGGATGCGGCTTCCAGCAACAAGTTCATGTCTACCATGAGGTTAAAGTTTAAACTGTCCATCATGAGATCATCTACCCTTTTATGTTTGGTTGGTATTTCATTTCTTGACTCTGGTCTCAGGTGTCTCAAATAGTCTGAATTCATATTAAACTGATTCCTTTCCTAGTGGAGGCCTCATGTAACAGTTTTGAAGTAAATGTTGTCATGAAAGTTGGTTCTTGTTCAAGGTACTATGAAAGATGTTTGTATTCTTCTCATATGACTGCAAATTTCAGATTCGGACTTAACTGGAAGTTCTAATTGGCGTCTATTGACTATTTTGGATGGTGCTTTTCTTACCTTAAGTAATCTGGTTTAAAATAGATTATATTTCCCATTTATTAATTTTTCTTTTCATGTGCATTTACAGGTGTTGCACGTGTTTACTTTGGATCTGACTACATAACAGTAACTAAACTAGAGGAGGCCTCATGGGATGTTTTAAAACCTGAAATCTTTGCAGCAATTATGGATTTTTATTCATCAGGGCAACCTTTGTTTTTGGACTCAAATGTGGGAGCTTCTAAGGATACTACCATTACAGAGGTAAATCCTATGATAACATCTGATTCTTCCTTTAAGAATAAACTTAATAAACCTTTTCATTTTAATTAGCAAAATGAATCGACTGAATATATAAAGGAGTGTGCTAGTTGTTTTCTATGAACCTAAATCAATTAAAATTTGGGCTCAGCAGCAAACATTAAGCAATTGGACCTAGCAATTATACAAGAAATATTCCTGAATTGTAACAGCCCTCCTTCTACACGACTTGCTGTTCTAGTTTGCATCTTACAGGAAAATGCAAGAGATTATCACTGTTCTGCTCTTTCTCATCTAAGAGAAGGAATGCAGCTCCTTCACGTAGCTCGCTCAAATGAAGAACAAAATACCATGAATGATGCCAATGAGAATAATTCCCTTTTTGTACTTCCTCAGAGAAAGAAAATACCACTTCTCAGCTCTCCTCCCTGTTGATGTATAGCTGCGGGCTTCATACGTCCAGCGACGATAAACAATAAATTCATATAGCTGTTGGCTTTTCATTTATTGGAGACGACTTATTTACAATGTAATTTATAATTTTATGAAGGCTGACATCTTCTATGTATTCGCCACCTTTTGAGAGTCACACCCTTTCATGTTTGTGGCCGACATTGCATCTTGAAGGGGCGCGTTTGTTTAGAGATCTCTCCATCGAATTGTATATAAGGAGGCGCGGTTCATTCATTCAGATATACATTACATTCATACAAGTGAAGTGCGAATTCATCTACAGCAGAGTTCAATATTGGAGTTCAATATCATTCTTCATAGAGATCGATCTCATTCTTCAAGGAGTTTGATATTATTGTTTTTGAGTTTGCATCAAGTGTGGTGCTGTTATTCGGCCTTGTGATTGGCCCAGTTGTAAAGCAGATTTTCTGCCTGATTCATTATAATATAAGTGATATATTATTGGCTGGGTTTTTCTCCCTCGAGAAGGAGGGTTTTCCCAGGGTATTTGCTGTGTCGTATTGTTCACTGTGTTGCATTGTTTGATTGCTTACATTTCTGATCTAAACACTAACACTCCCCTCAATGATGATAGAAAGAATGATGATGCACTTCGAAGACTTCACCTCTTTTTACCAACCCGCATAACTACCTTTTTCTTAACTTGACACCCCCCTCCTTTCTATCTTGGATTCATGAGATATCCAAATAACTAATTCTCCTTCTTGTTTTAGTGCCAAGATAAGGTAGTTCAAAATTGGTTTTTAAGACAGTTATGAAAGCAGTTTTCAAGCAACATTTGCCATGATCCCATGACCAAGATATATCTAGGTTAAAGTAGTTTAGAGCCCATTCCTTATGTAGCTTTTGCCACGATAGGGGGCAGATTAAAAGATAATTGAATACCTTCCTTATGCTGCCACCTTTGTGGCTTACATGTGCAGCCAAAGCATGGCTTAAAGTTGGCGTAAGAGCACTTTTAAAGTTGAGCAAATCAATATGGATTTTGGTTCGACACCCTTTGGGTCGAATTTACCACAATACAACGGTGGAGAGTAAGTTTAAAATATATAAATACATTCCAAAAGCTGCCACCTACGTGGCTTCCTGCACAGCCTTAAAAGGCTTTATACCAGTGCTTGATAAAAATTAAAACTCTGTTTTCAATTAGTAGTATGCTTCCCATTTGTAATGTGTAAATATATACCATATAAGCATATGCACACATGTACTTATGTGTTCTTTTGATAACATTTATATATACACATACATATCTTTGCATATTATATATGAGATGATTACCACATGACTCATTAAGTTTGCAATTGAATCAAACATGAAGATAACAAAAATATATAGCGACAAGGTTAAACTTACCCCAATACTCAACTAGAAACCCTAGACTCACACTGAATCAACAGTATCTAAAACTTGACCTACGCGGTGCAAAGAGACTTAGATGGCATTGGTAGTAAGCCCTTAAATTATACCCTTCTCCCAGGTGATACTCTCCCTCTCCCTTTGGAGGGCGTGATAAAACTATCTTGCAATTCCACTTACAAAACAACCAAGTAGTTAGCCGTTAATATGTACATCAAAGTCATATCATTGCATATTTAACAACAATTCATTTAAGGCAAAAACCATCATATTGCATAAAATTCATCATAGCATTTATCTTTCAAAATTTCATAATCACATATTTCATCATTGCATTTACCATAAAGTAAAAAGTAATTGTAATTCAAAGGTGGGGGTGTAACATGAAATTTTGAATAGTGTCTTGGAATTCAATAAATTTCCAGTTAAAAGAAAAATGTGGCTTGTAACAATCAAATCTTCAAGCATCAAGTGGCTGATCAGGAGCACATGCAACTGATATGTAGAGCATCTGATGGGAACAGTCCAACACATCAGAACCATATTTTTTCAATGCTTCTCTCATGTGTTATTTCCTGGAAAATTTAGATGTTTGACCTATAGTTTAGATGTAAGGAAAGCTTAGGTATGAACAAACTCTCCTAATGTCAAAACCTCTGGAAGAATGCAGAGGTGACTTTAAAATTTTTCAATTACAATCCAATTAAGATATTTATGAAAGGATTCAATGTAATAGAGAAATGAACATTCACAATTGGACACCAGATTTACGTGGGAAAACCCTTACGGGAGAAAACCACCACACCAAGAAAAGCTCTTTGTATTACAGTAAACAAAATTACATACAGAGTACAAACTTCACTTTCTGATGTCAATTTACAACAACATAATTTCTTGATCAATCTTGTACAGAAATGCTCTCAGAAACCTCCAATGAACTTACACAGATCAATCTGTATTCAATCGAACAACACTGTCACTCATCGAACTGTTCATCGTCATCCGCCATTGCCCCACATAGTCATTTTTCCTCACAGTCTGTTCATCTCCCTCACAAGAACGGTCACAACAGTCCAACTGCTAGCGGTTTACATTCCGCTTCTCTAATTGGTCAAAACAGACCTAATGAGGATAGACATTCGGTCAAGGTGTTCAAACAGATCGCATGTAGGTGAGACACTAGGGCCGTGTCTCCCCGATGCCACAATGCCCGATCCGTTATCGCCCAGAGTCACCACCATGGCAAGAGTCATATCGAAGTTCAAACTCCGTCCAGAGTCACTCTATCGCTAAGACATCACATCGATATCCATGCAGAACCATCGGCCGACCATCGCTATCGGCGAGAGGTCATACCGAACACAAATCCATCTTGTGCAGATCTATCGCAAGAGTTCCGCTATCGCCAAGAGTCTTACGAACCTTATGTCATACCGATGTTCATACCCATCGGCAGAGGAAACCACGCCAAGAGTTTTCCACCAAAAGCACCTGCTGTTCGACGGTGACCAATACCATCGCATCACAATCGGCACATACCCGACGCTCACAAACAAACCGCGAGCAGAGGAACGCCATTGCCAAGAGGTCATATCAATGTACCACGCCGGTATTCACAACCATCGGAAGAGTTCTACCGAATGCAAACCTCATACCAAGAGTCTCCCCCGATGACATCCGCCTATGTGAAAACCTCGGCGACATACTGGCTTAATGAGTCATTCTAAATGTTCATGCTCTCCCCGATGACTTCTATCATGAGTCTCCCAATAACCATTAGACACCAACCCATCGGTAGGAGATCTGTCTAGGAATGAGATGGAAGTTTCATAGCGATCAACATGTCTTGCCGATGACTCCCGCAAGATAGAAACAAAGTCTCGCGACCGGAGCACTTCGTGACGCTTAGAACACAGCTTGGGGTCAAGAAGACTTCCAGGGTCTCACCGGCTTTGCTCTTTCAGAGTTTACATGCCGAAGATTGAGGCACATTTTCCAACATTAGACACTTGTGACTTGGCAGATCCAAATTTTATTCAGACTTGGCGACTTCACAAAATCTTACTAAATATATTAACAAAATAACTGTAAAAAAGTGCATAAAACTGAATTTAGAGAGCTGATAAGTAGTTTTTCATTTATTCATAGATCAAAAAATAAGTTCAATACACATCACAGTATCATATGATCATAAATTACAAATTCATATTAATATTTGACAAACTTTTTCTATGAGTAAAACTTATAAGTGTCTGTGTGGGTGCTCTTGAAGTGGATGGTAATGATTCAACTTGTTGCTGGCAGCCGCATCCAATGAAGCCCCAACTGATGGCTCGGCCTCACCATCCGACTCCTTTTATGCCACTACATCTGCCAACCAATTTGCTGCTTCTCTCTCAATATCAGTGATCTAATCTGCAGAAAAGAGGGGATCCACATCATTAATGATCCAATTCAAATATCAAGCCATGTTATCAAGGTCAGTGGCATTGTGTATGGCCCTTCCGTCTACCTTTCTGATACATAGAAGATTATAGTGTACAAAAACAAGTTCACTCAAATATTTTTTTAGTCAACTTTTTGCACTTCTTGGAGTGAATGGCCTCAAATGTGCTCCAATTGAGCTCACACCTAGAAATGCTACAGGGCTGGAACAAAATGTGGATGGTGAGTTTTTGAAGGTGAGGTGTTTTTGCACCATAATCTTCCCACTACAAATCTACAGGGACAAAATTTATAACTTTATAACTTAGTAAACTAAAAAATAAACCAAAATTTAAACTTATTAAAAATATAAAACTAAAGTTTGAACTTATTAGAAACAAGACTTAGTTAATGATGAACATTGAATATGTATTTTTTACTTGGCTGCAATGTTGATCTTCTTTGAATGCATAGAGGTGAAGAAAACAACCTTTCTTCTGCAGCCTTGTAGGCCCTTTCATGAACTCCTCATCAGCCCTAAAGCCTTAAGAGAAGAAGAACTTCGGGTTCAAGTAGTAGGCAGTTCGATGAATGTGTTGGTGGGATTGTTTGTTCCACTTCCTATCGATTATGTGTGAAATGGGTTGTTTTTTTTTGTTTGATCCATTAAATGTTGTATTTCCTCCTTGGTGTTGTCAATGGCCTCATATAGAAAACCCATGGTTTTTCTCTCTGCATCTATCAATCATAGAACTTTCGCCAAAGGTTTTGACACCTGAAAGAAAACAAAATATCAAATAAAAATCTGATTTTAAATGACAAAAATAGGTAGTAATCTGAAATAACAAAAACTTATTATGGAATAATAGAATATGATGATGATAATTTGTAACTTGCCTTGAGGATCTTGTCCATGTTTTTGGAAAAAATACTCAAGACGGTGTTTACTACCCCTTTCCCTTCAGCCTTCTTTAAATGAGGAGAGTCCCCCCTACTGAGTGCTCACTAACATCCACTTAAGAGATAGTAGTGAAGCTGCAATGCATTGCAAAGTGACGAAATTGGTGGCAAATCATGTTATATCTGGCCACACAAGCTCTTTACCATTAGTGTGCACTCATTAGATTAAGCACCCAAGGGTGATTGTAGATGTATTTTTTTATGTTTCTGGCATCTTACACCATGGTTTTTACTTTTTACCCATGAAAGTCTGTCAATATTCTCAAGGAGTAGATTCATGTAGGATGCCTCGCCTCTGGTTGCCTACTAGCTGCCACATATGTTTCTGCATTGTCCGTCACAACTTGGACAACATCTTGCACGCCCACCTCTATGATCACCTTTTCCAAAATATAGCATAGTGTCTAGACAGTTTTTATTGCATTAGAGGTGCTGGTTGACTTTAGGAACACCAACTAATCCCCTGACGCCACAAGAAAGTCAATTAGGGTGTGGTTCCTACCATCTACCCACCCATTAGACCAAATAGTGCAACTCTTTCTTTGCCAAATCCTTTTCTATCCTCCACCAAGAGCTCCATCTGTCTAACAACATCATCCAACTATGATCCACTCAAATCGTAAGAGGTTGGTGACTTCATTCTTTCCTTGCAACTATCAAATTAGTGACAATCACCTCCCAATAAGAGCTGCATACAACGTGGAATGGTATGTTGTCATATTAAAAATTGGCAATTGCCTTCCTTGCCTCATTCTACTCTTCTTGGTTCCATGCGGTACCTTCAAGGAAAGGTTAGGCACTAGGAGCGTTACATAGAACAAAGAAATAATGAATATCTAAATGTGATGTAGATAGCTGACTAGAACTACTAGTGGTAGAAGAGCTTTGTATCCATGGGCCAATGCAAGAGCTAACTACTCTAGTCTTAGGAGAAGAACCCATTATAGTTGCCATTGTTGTAGTCCTTTTCTTTTCTAATTTTTCTTCCCATGAGGTAAGGTGAGTGTTAACCTCTTGTATCACCTTGGGCTCCGCTTTATCACAAAGCGAAGCATCTCTTCCATGGATTCGTGCAAGATGAAATTTGAGGCAGTTGATGCTTCTTGTCATCTTCATCCCACAATAATTACACACAACTAGTCCTATTTATCCCCCTAGAGTTCCATGCTTCCAAGTAGGGTCCCTGGGCTTGCCACCAATTTTGTTGCTTCTTGATACCATATTTCAAACAAAAATTTGAATTTCAATCCTTATAATAATTGAAAACAAAAGAAATATGAAATGTAAACCCTAGTAGCTAGCTAAACAACCAAAAAAAGAAGAAAAAAAGAACAGTAAAACCCTAGAATGAGAGGGAAAAAGAAACGAACTCTAACAATAAAAGAACACAATTAGGGACATAACTTTCAAATGCTGCCAAAAAACTCATCAAATCAACCCAAATCAATCAAAATCTATTGAAATCACCTAAAAATGCATTGAATGCTGTCAATGTGTTGAGGGAGTGAGAGATGGAAGGTGAAAATGCCAAAAATGAACTGTTTTCATGCTTATCTGGCCACAGGGTATTTTTTTTCGTGTCAACTGTCAAGCAAGTTTTCCTATCAAGCATGCAATTTGTTGGTTAGGTTTTTTGCAATTTGTTGGTAAAAACGGAAGAATAAGATTGAGAGGAAATATCATGCTTTCTTAGTTGAGTGCATCATATTATATTATTGGTCATATGCTAAAAACAAGTAAGTTATATACTAAAAATAGACAGCAGTCTAAAAATAGGTTGAAGTTACAACAAACTAACTACAACTACTTATTACATACAACTTATAAGTGTACACATACAGTTTATTATGATATTAAATTAATATTCTAATACAGTTAGCACACTGATTTTCCACAAAAAGTTGTCCCCAAGTTAACTTGCAAATAACTCAGCAGCAGTTTTTTTTGTGGAGTTCTGTGATTTTTAAACTATCGCTTGACCTCCCATTTTAAGAGATGAGCAATTTCAGCTCGTCTACAAAAGTACACACCTACTCTAAAATTACAAGAAACTAAGATAGATTCTCATAGGATGGAGCAAGCATCCAAGAGGTTTCAGAAGCATTCAGCCCATATACCCAAAAGTTTTGCAAGTGTTGTTATCAGCTGGGAAGTTCTAAAATATTGGCTACATAGGAATAAAGAGGGATAAGTGGTTACTTCTCTTATGGACATAATTGAGGTCTTCTTATCACATCCGCTTATGGTCCAATAGATGTAACATTGAAAAGTACATGCTGGATTGCTATTTCTGATAAGTAGAATAGTGCTGGTTTATCTTTCATCTTTGGTTCAGAATTCATCAGAGTTATATACTCATGATAACATGGGAAGTACCAGAATTATAATAGAAAAAAGGGTTTCAAGTCATAAGGTGCTTTACATGAGAGCGATCTTGATGCACAAATTTCAAATATGAATAATATGCTAATCTTCTACATTGGACTTAGATGGCCTGTTAACTGTTGTATTAGATCTTTAGATGAATTCTGCGCCTGTAAATTAACATTGACAATTAACCTATAATTCTATGTGATTGTATTTCATTTTTTTTACTTGCATTTTCAGGATGATGATGAGACTGTTGCCATGATAAAAGAATTATTAGAGACACGTATACGACCAGCTGTACAGGATGATGGTGGTGATATTGAATATCGAGGCTTTGATCCGTATGGTTTTACATGTGCTTGAACTCTAAGCTGCAATAGCATACAGTTTGTGTTTGAATTATTAAAATCTTTATTCCTGGTGCAACATATGCTTTAAAATGAGCTTAAAACATTCTATTTTCTATCCTTTTATCAGCTTAAGCTAAAGTTTAAGGATGATTTGTGAGTCTTTGTTTTTTTTCCTTGCAGGGAAACTGGCATAGTCAAATTGAAAATGCAGGGGGCCTGCAGTGGCTGTCCTAGCTCTGCACTCACTTTGAAGTCTGGTATTGAGAACATGCTTATGCATTATGTACCTGAGGTAATTACCTAGATGCTTACAACTTTAATAAGTAATAAGACATATCCTTGGTATTTTGGTGTAGATGTTTCACAAATTGATTAATTATAGGAATTTCTCGAACACTTCACTTTCATCTTGTGAATTTCTCTGTTTTTACATTCTGAAGGAAATTAAATTTTAATAGCTGCAATTTTCATGACAACTGTATTTGTTTCTGCTTTTTTTGTTGCTTCTGCTTTTTTGTTTCTTCGCATGTGGATGTTGTATAGTCCTGTTGTTGTTGCGTGTTTTATGACACACAAAACATTTTAGAACAAAGTGTCACAGACGCTCTATTCTCTCTTGAAAAACTACTTCCTATGCTAAGATTGCAAGTGAGTTCATAGGGTAATTCCAATGTTTAAGATGAACGCGGATAGGCTCTGTGGTATGGATGTGATTTGCTGTGGGCACAAGTAAGATTTTGCAAGTTATTCGGAAAAGGGAGACATAAATGCAGTACCATTTTGGTTTTTTGATTTTATAAAAAAAGTAAAAAAAGATTTAGGGTTTAGAGACTCTATGCTACTCCTAAGAAATCAAGAGAAGACGAAGACTAAGTGAAACCAAATAAACCATACTCTGTTTCGCCACGTTTAACGACAACTACGCAGAGCAAGTGCAATCTTCTAGGAATGTGCTTGTGATTTTCACGTGATAAATAATTGCCATCAGATCGAACAACAATTATTAAAACAGAAGTTAAGCATCCACAGTAAAGCTCAGTCTAACTTTGCACATTGAGTGAAATCATCCACCCAAAGAAAGTATGAGCTCGGTTCCACTAATCTCCGTTATCAATCAATCATTCTTCTAACATACATTTTAATTCAAATCTACTAAGAGAGAAAGAAAATATGCGACCATGCAACTATTCAACAATCAAGTATTCAAGGCACCTCATGCATTTGAACTTCATTATTAAAGTAGTGTTTTCACAACAATCTCATACAAACTCTCTCTTTATTTCTAACTATCTATCTCAAATCTGCTCTAACTCTTAATCTCCTCTAACTTCTAAGCCTTATCCTCTAATTTCTATGAAAATGAGAGAGTGAGGGGGGGGTTTATATAGTTTTTCAAATTACAAAGAACGGCCGAGATTGATTCAAGATCAATGGCCAAGATTAAATGGAACTAAACCCTAATTAGGGTTTCCAAAACCACAATCAGTTAACTGAAGAGAACACTAGACAACTGGAGTGTCATCCTTATCCACTTGTGCAGCCTCACGTTCGGCGAACCTGGACATCAGGTCGACCTCCTCCATAGCAATGTCGGGCAGCACGCTGATGTTGTACTCCAGCAAATCCAAGTTCTCGGCACATTCTGCAAACATAGTCGTCCATGTTGGCTCTTGTAGCAAGAAAGAACTTCTGATGGCCATGAATTCGAACACTTTGGTGAAGCCTTCCTTCATAATTGGCCCGGTGGTGGAGAAAACTTTCTGTACTTGCTCTTTCAAACTCCTTGGCCGCAAGTGTTTCCTTCGGACAATCTCCTTGTCTAGCATATCTGCAGCCATCTCATAGATTTTACTTTGAATTTCTTTTACTTGTTCTTCAACTCTACCACCATCCTGCTTCACCTTTTCGAGGACTCCTTTCCTTGAGATCAAAGCATAGTACCATCCGTTGAAGTCATAAGCTGCTCCAGCTTCGATAACCTTGTCCTCAATCAACCTTTGCTTTGAAATGCCCTTCAGTTCCCGGATGCATGGGATGATCCTGCTCTGAATATCCTCGAGACTGCTCCATGACTCCGCAAGATCTGCAACTCGTGAAAGCATGAAGGAAGCCTGTTCATTTACTTGCGCCAACTTTTCTGCAAATACCAACGCCTCTTCTTTCCTTCCAACCATCCAGTCTTTAGCCTCCCTCGCTGTTGTCAACTCCTCTTCAAAGTTCGCACTTGGTTCTTGTGAGGCATTTGGAGGTAAAGGCGCCACTTGTTCACCTTCGTTTAGTGGCTTGGTCAAGGTGCTGGATATAGTCTTTTAGACGTTGAATTTCTTTCTTGTACTCCTTTTTCTTGGCAACTTCTTTTTCTAATCTGGCCTTGATGGTGGCCACGGAATTATCCAAGTCTTCGACTTCCTGCTCTTTTGTTGCCGGACCCATGTCGACAGTCGTGATAGCATATTCCTTAGGAGCAATCTCGTCTTGAAACTTGTCGGCCGTAGGCACTGCAATTTGCACCATGCGATTTCCAGCTTCATCTCTCTGAATGGTTGAGAACTTCTTGGCCTTCTTCCTTGGGGCAGTTTGCTCTAATCTGGCCAGAAAATCTGTGTCATTGTCCTCCTCCGGGACCTCCACTGGCGCTTTTCTTTTCAATCTTTCCCTCAGCCATTCTGGTACTGTTGGCTGTTCAATCATGTCCTCTTGATTTTGGACGTCCTGCATGTCCTGTATTTCATGCTCTTCCTGAATTTCTGGCATACTTTGAATTTCCTGGACTAACTGCATATCATGGATCTCCTGGACGGATGGGTCCTCTTGAATGCCTTTGAGGGCGGAAATCATTCCTCGAATTCTCCATCCTCGATGTCTGTGTCGTTATCCGATCCAAGATTTCTGTGCTTGCGGAGAGGGTTGATCGTCATCTTCTATTTGGATTGGCTCTATATTTTCAACTGGAGACGGGATCATGGCATTTTCCAAGGATTCTCTATCTAAGGCAAGCATCTCCTCTATGTTCTGGGAAGTAGCCGACTGGAGGGGTTTAGACTTATGTTTCTTCCGTGAAGGGCCCTCATCTATCTCTTTACCTTTGTCTTGAATTGCAGATTTATCGGCTTCTTTCCTCTTCTTGGAGTTGGCAGCGTCTGCTTGTCCATCCGCATGAGATGCACCGGCATTCGAAGAACATGACTCAGTGTCTCTCATCAAGTGTCTCCCATCAACTCGTAGGTAAACTGCACATTTCTCTGTTTTAGGACCTCTACTTGACGATCTATCCACCACTGAGAGTACTTGAAAACAGGGCGCATCAAAGTGGCTAGATCACCCATCTCAGGCTCGAACCATTTTATAGGTGGAAGCGGCTCATTTTCCTTGAAGCCTGGCTGCACATATATTCCATCGTCTTGCAGTTGGTCAGGTATTTTGAAAAGCTCAGTTGCCCTTATCATGCTTAATGGCAACCTTGACCATAATCTTCTCCTTACATCATATTCATCGGCTGCATTGGCCCAAAAGTCCTCTAGGTCAACCCGATGTTTGTATCTTTCTCCGTCCACAATCTTGATGTGATGAAGCGGATCGAAGTTGCTCCTGGCTTTGTATGATATGAATGGATACTGCTGAATCTCCAGTCGAGCAACCTCTGCTGCTTGCACTGTCGGGCATGACTCCTCCATGTTGCCGATGAAAAACGGAAAGGTGACGGCAGCTTTCTGCTTAGGCCTTTGGATGTTCTGATATGTTTCTAACTGTCTTAGCACTTCCAACAATACCATCCTGTTAGTCGGATAGACAGGCAGCCTATAAGGATTTCCGGAAAATCCTTGGATTCTGATGTAGGTGAACTTTGGATATTGGATGAACCAGAATCCATACCGACTGATCAGGCTTTTGGCTTCATGCGAGAGTCTTTGGTGTGTTCCGCCTTGAAGAAGCCGAGTGATATACATCAAAAATGCATCGTGAGCTCGCCGGAAGTGGGACTTCTCTTTCAGCTGCAGCTGTGGATAGCAGTCGTAGACTTTGAATTTCCCCTCGCCGTTGCCAACCACGCCTTTGCATGTCAAGCCAGGATATTTATAATATCTCGCAAGTGAATATACAATGTAGGAGCTCATGTGGAAAATCTTGGTCTGCTCAAAGTTGACCAACTGTTCGTGCAAGCTGTCACTAATCATCCTGGACCAATTGAACATTTTGACTCCAGTGATTATTTCGTCAATAAAATAGTACATCCATTCTTCGAAAGGAGCACCGTGGGCACTGCCTACTATTCTGTTAAGTAGCAGAACAATATCACCATATTCCTCTTTGAAGTGGGTTCTGATCAATTTTTTCGGCATCTTGCTTGCAGTAGGCTTTGGTTTTAATAACCAATTCTTGTTTATGTTGGATGCACATAGATCCTTCTGACTTTGATAAAGTTTGAGTGCATCTTGCTTGGTGCGATAGGATGTTCGGTTGTACACTGGAATGCCAAAAGTCTCCTGGATTTCCGGCTCGGACAAGTAAGCAAGGATCCTTCCGTCAGGAGCTTCTATTTGTCTGTCTTGTGCGTTGTAATGTAGTGCGCATTCTGCCATCAACTCAGGACATTCTTTTGCTGGTGGAAAACCAGCTGCATGGACGATTCCGTTTCGCATCATCCTCATGGCGATTGGTGTTGGCAAGCGTCCGTCAGTCCCGTACATTCTCTTTCGGAAGTCTTCAAGATCAACGTGGCCAAGATCCGTGTCTAGAACGTGCTCCCACTTGGACTTGATCTTTGATTGAGTTTGGACACCTTTGCTTGCAAACTTCATCTTGGCTGCTTCGAAAAATAGATCTGCAAGAGAAGGAAGAAAGGAAAATCAGAATTCGACATTAAAATCAGTTTGAAAGCACCTTCCAGCTGATAATCAAATTAGATTTCGCGAAAAAATAACAAGCTGGAAAAATAAATAAGTGGTGAAGCTTCATGTTAACATGAAATTGACAAGAAAAAAAAATCTGCCTTGTGACTTCTTGGAGACGTGATCACAATTGCAATGCAAGCTGATAACAGAATATTTCTTTCACTTTGCTGCAAAATCTTTCAACCTTTTGCCTTAAACACTTTTTCTCTCACAACTTTCCTTCTCAAAATCGAGTGATTACACAAATGAAAAACGAAATCACTTATAGAAGTGAGAGGGTCGATCATTTTAGCATATTTGCAAAGTTTCCTTTGAATCAAGTTCGAACTCATTCTTTCACTTTGTTTCAAGATGGCAAGCTTTATCCTTAATCACCTCGTCCGGGAAAGTTTCTAATTTCATTCACAGTTTAACAAAACTCCTTTTCTCTCTTTCCAATTTCGAAATTTTCAAGACTTATCTCTTTTTTGGTGTTGGAAAATAAAAGATTAAAATAATTAAAATAATTATTTTATGTGTCCATTCCAACCCGTTCGATTTTCAAAAATTTCATTGTCAATGCCTTAGGCAAATTTTCAATTTTTCCAAATTTTCTTGCCATAATCTTGATCATCCAATTGATTTGTCCATGATTTTTTGATCGTTTCTCAAAAATATTTGGCCATGTCCAATTTTATTTGGCCGAAAAAATATTTCTCGTCTGACATTTTCCTAGCCATGTCCAATAATTTTCTAGCCATGACTTGTCTCTCGTCCAAAATTCTTTCGCCATGTCCAATTTTATTTATCCAAATTCTCGAGTTTTCCACAATTTTCCTTGACAAATCCAATTTTATTTTGTCCATTTGCTTAATTTTTCTAGCCATGGCAAAGATTTTTTTTATTCTCTTGGGCGAATCTTCTAAGTGTCATGAATATTTTCAGTTTTTAAAGGTTCACACTTAGGCAAAATTTTAATTTTTTCACTTTCTAATACATGGCGGACCTTGCCATTTTCTTTGCCATTCACTTTTCCTTGGCTATGCCTTAGCCATTTTTTCTTTTCTTTTCATAGGCGGACTTTGATCTTTGTTAAGCCATTTCTCTTTTTGGCTAGGCGGACTTTGTTGATTCCTTGGCCAGTGTCTAATATTTAAGGCGGACTTCCTGGTTTCTTGAGCCACTTGACTCCTTTTGGTGGGCGGACTTGGCTCTCTTGCTTGCCATTTAACACTTAACCCAGGGCGGACTTCAGCCTTTCTTTTGCCATTGCTAACTTTGGAGGGCGGATTTCCTAACTTTGCTTGCCATTGGACTTCTTTCTCAAGGCGGACTTGACCATCTTCTTTGCCACTTACCTTATGCCTAGGGCGGACTTGCCACATTTTGTTGCCACTTTAACTTGTCTTTGTCCATGCCTTAGCCAAATTTCTTTCTCTTACCTTGGGCGGACTTTGGCATGTTTCTTGACTAAGGCTGAAGGTGTATATCTCATTTTCTCCATGATTGTGCTCAGATTTTCCATGAACTGTTCAGATTTCTTCACAAATTTCCAGATTTTCTTGACGAATTTCATGAATTTTACCAATTTATTGACGAATTCATCATCTCATTCACCATTTTCGATGCTCTTTACCAGATTTCTCTGTGATTTTCCAGAATTTCTCACCATTTTTGAACAGATTTTCCAGATTTTTGAACCTTTTTTGTGATTTTCCAGATTTTTGACCAAAATTTCAAAAAACTTTGAATCGATTTTCTGAGAGTTTCGTTCCTCGTTTCGAACTTCTGAGTGCGTTTTCGAAACTCGTGGCCCTTCTAAAAATAGAAACTTTCTAAAAATAGAAATTTTCCAAAAATAGCAACTTTCCAAAAATAGACCCTAAAAAATAGGGATCCCAGAATTGCCCAAAAGTGCCAAAAAGTAGGTCCTAAAAAATAGGGGGCCCGGGGTGAGAAACCCTAAAAACTTGGAGGTGTCAGAATCGGCCGAAACGACAGTCGATCTTCGTCTCTCAGGCCTTCTAAGCACAATGGTGATGTTTATACATTGATCCAGGCTAAAATTCATTGACTCAACTCGGGTGACCGTTCAAAATGCAGACTTAAAAACCCCCAAACGAAAAGCAGACAAAACAAAAGCAGGCGAAAGCAAAACCCTAAAACAAACAACAAAGGGTCCCCATTTGCAATGCGTGAGGTGTGAGGATTAGGTCACAACAAGTCCTTTATTTAGAAAATTGAAATTAGAATTATTGAACTTTATTTTTTCTTCTATTTTTATGCTTTTCATATGGCTTTATTTCCAATCCTTTCATTAAACCCTCACCATCCACCACCGCAAAACTTTACTAAGCATCAAATTACTTCAAGAAACATAGAATAAAATCTGAACCTTATAGAATTATTTTCATTGTTGGCCAAATTAGAGATCTTGGCACAGAAGATGGAGGCTTTAGCTTCATTTTTTTGTCGTAGTAGTCTTATTCTTTTGTTTTTTCTATTGGCATTTGGTTTTCCTCATCTCCACTTTTGGCCTTAATGGAGAGTCATTTTGTATTTGGTCTTTAAAGTTTCAGACGTAGCTGGGCGGTTTCTGGCATCATGGCGGTGATGGGGGTCGGAGAATTTCCCACTACCCAAAAGCCCACAAGCTATATTTATGCTTCTGGCACATACTTCCATGTGCCATACCCAGAAATACCACCACTTTATTCAGCCCCACCAAATACTCCCCCTTTATTTAAAATTGCAGCCTACAAGCACACTGCCCATACCCTGCTCTTGCTTACTATGCTTACACCTCTGTATATATATGGCAAGCTCATGCTTACCACTCCATATATACTTCATCCACCTGGGAGGGAGGGTTGAGCAACGTGGTTTTAGCGATTGTCTGCTTGGCACATTTGCGGTACCATTTGAAGTTGGAGAACTCATATTTTGTTCTTTAAAAGGTTAATGATTTCTTCTCACATGGTTCAATGATTCTATAATGTCGTAAAATTGCACCCCATGGCAATTTCACATTTGTGCGTTTGAGCCCCACATTTATGGTGCCTAGCCGCATTTATGACAAGAACCTTATGAGTCATAATTTCATGATTTCAACTCCATAAGGACCAACGACGAAGCGAAAACAGTCTGCCATTTCATTTCTTGTGAAACGATGAGTTGGACACTTGCGCAGCATGCGAACTTCCACACGACGCACTAGCGTCCCTGTACTTTTGCTATTTCAAACGAGGAATCTTGGAATCCTTGACCCCTGACACGTGTCTCTGTGGCAGAATTCCGAGAGTAACGGCTCTTCCCACCCATGCAGTTGAAAAAAACTCATTCTTTCACTCTCATTTGCATCACTTCTCATTCTAACTTGCTCTTATTGCTCTTTTTCTTCTCTATCACTTTTCTAGGATGAAGCTCTGCCAGATTGAAGTCTCTCCAATAGTCGAAGCTCTCTTGCAAGTGCTCAACATTGTGTCTATCAAGCCAAGAGGGAGCCACGGACTGTTGGCTACGCTCTCTTGATTCTTGTCTATTAGCTAGCACCTTATCTATTGTGTCTCTATCTCGTAATATAGGTTCTCCCCCTTGAGTGGGGTTTGCTTTTATCACTATGTCTTTATTTCGTGATACAGGTTCTCCTCCCAAGTGGGGTTCGCTTTTATCACTCTTGTTTCTACTTTACTATGTGTCTATTATTCTCTCTATCTATCTGGCGGTCCGTGGAGGTGGGAACACCAAAACGGGGGTTTGACTACGGTAAGCCCCAAAACCACCCCAACATTTTTCCTCGTTCGCCTTGTGTGCAGGTTGTTCGTGCGGAGTGTTGTGGGAGGCTTCAAAGCATAGGACCTTTTGTGAGTCGATTCTTTGCCCTCCTTGTCATTTATCTGCACTCTCGTTTTCTATTAATTCAGTAGGTTAAATAGACCTTGAATCTAGAATAGTTAGTCGATCCTTTGAAGTTCAATTTGAGGGTTTGGTGCTCTGTCCCTACAAGATGCTAGCGTGCCTCTGGGACTTCAGCGCGCCGCGCTGACGTCCCGCTCCTGCGTTGCCATCCTCTGGCCGAGAGCTTCTCCTCTTGCCTCAGAAATCTCAATGATTTGCTCCTTCGATCCCTGAAGCTGTCTGTTTGTTATTACTTTTGAAAGTCTGTTTCCAATATACTTCTTGCAATGTCTTTCATCTTACTCAACTTATTAGGTAGTCCGAGGTAGTTTAGGGCAGTTCGTTTCCTTAGGCTCTTCTAAGATCCGAGAGCCTTGGGGGTGACGAATCCCCCTTCTTTACAGATTCTAATTGGACAACTGATTGTGTAACTGCCAATGTATCTGCCATCTCTAAATTTTGTAGAAGTGGATACAAAGAAGTGGTTTGTGTTTAGGTGACCTATCTACCATGAGATGAAGATCTAAGGGAGATACCATTGTTTGTATAGAGACAGAGACTCTTCTAAATCCACTTTCTTACACAAATATGAGGGACTACCATTCTCAAATTCCTTAGAGGTATCATGTATCATGCTACTTGCTTCTTCCAGCCCACTGCAGACATTGGAGGCAGTATGTGCATGTTGGATGCAACTGATTCAGACACTAATAATGACAAATCAATGAGACTTTGCTCCTCTTTGGATATTACTACTAGATCATCCTAACCTCCTACCGGCCTCAACCTTATTCAAGGCAGAGTTGATCTGCCTCTTTCTGGCATTGAGGGCCTTCTTGTCATTTGCAATTTATGTCACAGAGGAAGGGATGCATAACTAGTTTGTTTTTTGTCGTTTTCCATGGATGTTAGAAGAGGTTCTAAGGGGTGTATCTGACTTCCTCCTAGGATTGTTCAGCATTGCCCCATCAGACTTGGGTATTCCCATATGAGCGTTATCAGATTCTGCTTTGGCCCTTTTACAGTGACAAATGATGATGCTCATGATTCTCCTAGTTCGAGCCTTGCTACAGAGCTACTTTGCTGGTCTCCTGTCAGTCTCTCACTTTGTAATCTGCTTCATGCTTCATTAAGGGGCCCTTCTAATGCAAGCGATAAGCAGCTCAAATGATCAACTGGCTCAACAACCAGCTCACAGCTGCAGAGGGTTACACAATGCAAGTACAAAAGATGGAAGAACAATGAAGAATTAAGAAAAATATATGGTCTTTATTTATATGCCAAAGAATTACACACCCTATGGGACTTTTCAAAATTTATGGAACCCAAAAGCCTATTCTACCCAACCAACAAATGTTCAGCTTATTGCAGAAACATCTGTGTTACAATCTATCTGTAGTGTCGCTAGATGTCCCTAGGGTTTTCAAACTTGATAACCAAACTCAGATCCATGATTTCCAAATGAATCCTTTTAACAGCAACATTAACTCAGCAAACAATAGCACCCAGAATATTCATAGTTTCAGAAGGATTTAAATTCAAATAGAATTTTCATGTTACAGTCTTGTTGCACCAGAATTATAAAAATCAGAGAGTAGCTGGGAATGATTAAAATTTGTTACAAGCTTACAGGATATTGTTGCAGAGCTTTTCTAGTAACAGAATGTATTTGTCCTTAAGTCTGCTCAGGCTGCTTCATCAAGAAATTAAATCAGGTTCTCCCTTCAACTGCCAATTAACTGAGGCATGAAAACCCTCAGATGACAATAACCTAATTGCTTAAACTCTGTAGGATATGTTCTGTGCCAAAATTTAATGCTGCCATTGTAGATGACCAAGGTCCACAGTGCGGCAGCAGGGTCCAGATCAAAGGTAGATGTGCCTAACTAGGTCTGATTTGTGGCAGCGATCAGCTGGTGATGAGGTGTGCTGTCATGTCCCTGAAAACGTAACAGAAATAAGCATTGGAATAAGTAAATAAGATAAAAATAAAATACATATTAAAATTCTAAGTATTAGAATATAAAACAATTTAAATAATGTAATCATAATAGATGATAAAATTAATTTAAAATACACAAATATAAAGTATGAAATAAATAAACAAATATAAAATATAAAATATAAAGTAAATAAATAACAAAAATACATATTGAAAATATAAGAAGAAATAACAATGATTTAATATTATAATTAAAATTATCAAATATATAACAATATAAAATATTTACAAATTACCATACCAAACAATGATATATATATTTTAATAAGAAACATATAAATATAAATATATAATATATTAATATAAAATATTATAAGGAAGTGCACAGCAAGACAACGATTATAGTAGAGGGCAGTAATTTAACATAAATTATTAAAAGGGAAACAAAAGCTAAAAGGCAGCAAGTAAAGTGCAACAAAAGGCAGTGATTGGATTAACAAAGAAGCAATTTCATTTGCATTAGTTATGAAGGGTTACAGCAAGCAGCAAAAGTAACAACTCTTAATTAATAGATGTGTTTCTTCATCAAGTCACCTTCCTTGGTGAATCTATAAAAGAGGTTGCGAAATAAATTTGAAGGGATAAGGAGGAGAGTAGGTGAAACAAAAAGGATATATCAATTAGACATACAGATCTGCATAGAAAGAAATTGAAGAGAAGTTAACACAGATATAGAAGGGAAGTTCATGCAGATATTGAAGGGGTATATGCAGCATTGCAGATTTAAGAAGGGAGATATATGAAAAATAAAAGGAGAAGGAAGCAAGTGAACAGAGCAATAAAGATTATTTGAATTTGAACAGATTTATAGAAGATTTATAATGGAGGATTTATGAGCAGACTTATGAGAGTTTTTGAACATACTTATGGATGCATAATAAGCAGATTTATGAAGGGGAAAACATACAGATTTGAAGGGATTTATAAGTGGATAGTGGAATATTGTTTATAAGAAGATTGAATGAAGAAGATATGAGTATGGGAGAATGAATAGAACATATATGAAGACCGTTCAGTGTTGAAAGGATAAGAAGAGTATAAGGTGAGAACATTCAAGCATACAGATATATTTATGTTATGGTATATGGGAAGAGGGGAATTATGGAATGAATAAATGAAAGAAAATAAAATAAGATACTTTTAGAGATCATTCAAGGAAGATAAATCCAAGAGGAAGAGTGGTATCAAACAAGAGATCTAATTGTCCATCATCTGTTGAGTAAGCAACATTGAAGGTGGAAGAAGTGAGAGATATGTGTAAGACAAATAGATAAATCAGATATACACTAGCAACTTTGGATGAAGAGAAATGTATAGACAAGGCAGACCTGCGAATAAGATATATATATATATATATATATATATATATATATATATATATATGATCAAGGTAGACTTATGAGAAAGGTATATACAATTAAGGCAGATTTGTATGAAGAAATTTTAGAAGAAATGTTATCAATTGATAGAAGGCAGATTTGAAAAGGAATATAATTAAAGAAACAGCAACTTGGGCATCGATGGATTGGAAGGGGGGAATAACCCACGGATTTTATGAAGGGAAGAGTACAATCAGATCAGAATCAAGGAATAAGGACCTAAGAGGACAAGATTAAGGGTTGTCCCGAACGGGGGACATTACATGTGCTCTGCCCAAATCTGCAAGTACTGTTTGAAATAACAATTATCCCTTCCAATAGGTCTGTAGAACTCTGCTCAACACTCCTCTTGGCCATCCAACGGCAATGGGTTATGTTCAGGCGAGTAAATTGGGCGATCTGCCATCTGGCATAACCTGTTTCAGACCTTCAAAATCAGCAACCACATGTAGGGTTAGATTTGCTCTAGTTTGTTTCTGAAAGCAGGGTTTGAAATTGCAGATTTGAATGGAAAATGATCAGATCAGGCTAGGGTTTGCGTCCTAACCTTGTAGGCCAGCCGAGGTTTTTGTCCCAACTAACTGATTCAGGATTTCTCTCAAATACCAATCATATTTTTCCAGATGATGTCGCCCAGCCAGCTGAATCAAATTTATACTTGTTTGATTTATAGTTGTTGCCCAAAAAGGAAAATCCAGGTCGGCCAAAATAAAAAAATAATATTATCTTTAAATTAATATTAAAATATTTAAACTTGGCACCCAAAAGAGAGTCTAGGTTGGCCAAATAATATATATATATATCTTGCTGGGCTGACCTAGCTAGGTCAGGGATATGACAATCCTCCCATTCTTGATTGCTTGCCCTTAAGCATTTGGAAACTTAGGTGTTCAAAAATCTCCACTCCTTCCCACGTAGCATTCTCAAGTGGAAGGTTCTTCCATTTCACCAAATACTTTGGAATGGTTTTGTTTTGTTTCTCAACTTCTTTTCTCTCACATCAATGATAGCTTTTGGTTCCAAAATCAATTTCCCTTCATAATCAAGCGGTGACAGCTCAAGTGACGGTGTAATTTGCTGTCCAAGGGCCTTCTTCAAGCATGATACGTGGAAAATATTATGAATTCTGTTGTTGACTGGAAGCTCCAACTCACATGCAAACTCACTAATCCTCCAACTTATGATCTTATAGGGTCCATAAAATTGTGGTTTCAAATTATCGGCACCACTTCCCTTGAGGGTAGATTGTCTGTAAGGTTGTTGCCTCAAGAATACCATATCTCCCACCTCAAAAACCCTCTCAGTTTGGTGGCAATCAGCATACATCATTTACTGGTTTTGCGACTGTTGTAGGTTCTCGTTGAGTGCCTTCACAATGTCTAGGCTTTGCTGAATCGAATCTTTAGCTCCTGGTATGCTACTATCCGAAAGAATTAAACCCATGAATGAGACAACACTATAACTATAGAGTGCCTTGAAAGGAGTCATACCTATAGACATGTGGTGAGTAGAATTGTAGCCATACTCCCCAAGGTGCAACCATTTGATCCATGTTGTTTGTTGCCCTGTAACATAGTTCCTCAAATAACCTTCTATCCATTTGTTTACAATTTCCATTTGCCCATCGGTTTGAGGATGATAGCTAGTGCTTGGGGTCGATTTTGTGCTCGTTAATTGAAAGAGCTCTTGCCAAAACAAGCTGATAAATCTGCTGTCCCTGTCACTTACAATGTTCCTTGGCAATCCATGCAATCTAAAATTCTCTCTAAAGAATAGATCAGCCACTTGTGGAACTTTGTACTCTCAAGATATAGCATGAAAATGAGCATATTTAGTGAGCCTATTAACAACCACATAGATACTATTTTTACCTTGCATCTTTGGCAGTTCTATGATGAAATTGATGGAGATATTTTCCCATTTCTGATTTGGAATGGGCAGAGGCTGCAACAAACCAGCTAGAAATACATGTTCTGTTTTATTTTGTGTGTCATGACATGCCCTCGAAATTCTTTCACCTTTGATTTCGATACAAGATACACCCTATCCTTGTATAGGATGAGCTCATCAACCACTTTGTACCTGTCATCTTGTGACTTCCCATCCAAAATGTCAATAGCAAATGTGTTTTTGTCATATTCAATTATAGAAACCTTCCAATCAACAAATATATCAGTCATAGAGTAGAAATAAGGTTTCCTAGAGAGGGTATCAGCCACCACATTATTCTTTCCTTGAACATACTCAATGCCAAAATCATAGGCTTGCAACTTACCCATTTTTGTTGTCTATCATTCAAATCCTTTTGATTGAGGAAGAACTTCAAGTTGTTATGATCCATTTTCACCACAGACCTCCCACAAACCAATTTTTTCTTGAATTTGGTCAATGCATGCATGATGGCTAACATCTTCTTGTCGTAAATAGAGAAACTCTTCTCCATCTTCTTGAGCTTTCTACTCTCAAATGCTATGGGGTGTCTATTCTACATCAAAATTGCCCCACACTCTAAAACAAAAGGGAGTGAGAAATCCGGAATAGCCAAAATAGGACATGAACTCATTATCTCTTTGAGCTTGTTAAAATCCCTCTGTGCTATAGGGCTCCAAGAGAAATCTCCTTTCTTCATCAAATCTGTCAATGGGGTTGCAAGTTGTGAAAACCCCTTCACAAACCTCGTATAGTGGCTCTAAATACCCACAAATCCCCTCAAATGTGACAATTTCCTTGGTCTAGGTCAATCTTGTATTGTTTTGATCTTTTTCTCATCCATGCTAACCCCTTGGGAACTAATCTTAAACCCCAAATACAATATTTCAATCAAACCAAACTCACATTTGGATGCCTTGGTGTAGAATGAATGCTGCTCAAGTATGCCAAGCTCATCTACATGCCTTAAGTGATCCTCCCATGTTTTATAGAAAATCAAGATTTCATCAAAGAAAACCAACACAAATTTCCTCAATTGCAAAATAAATACTTGATTCATGCATGACTGAAGGGTGGCGGGTACATTGGTGAACCCAAATGGCATGACCAAGAACCCGTAGTACCAATAGTGACATTTGAAGGCTGTTTTGTGCACATCCTCATCTCTAACCCTTATTTGATGATACCCCAATCGTAAGTCAATCTTGGATAAGTATAGTGCACTATGAAGCTCATCTATCAACTCATCAATCTTGGGTATGGGTTAGCAATTCTTGATTGTCTTTTTGTTGAGTGCTCTATAATTGATGTACATCCTCATAGTCCCATCCTTTTTCTTCATCAACACCATAGATGAAGCAAATGGGTTGGAACTAGGTCGTATGTGCCACGTGTTCAATAGCTCCTTAATTGCCTTCTCAATCTCTTCCTTGTATCTCCTAGGGTGTCAATAAGGAGTAGTGATGATGGGTTTTGCTCCTTCAAGCTCAATCACATGCTGAAAGCCCCTATCTAGTGATAAACTAGGAGGAATTTTGTTGAACACTTTGCTATGTTATCCAAATGGACTGAATATCAACATGGCGGGGACCTTCCATCCTTGGATGGACGTGTATCTACAATTAAACATTCCGCTGCCCAAACCACTTGGTTTCTACGAAAAGCTCTTTCCATCCTCTTGGTTGAAACCATCATAGGATGCCAATTGGAAAGGCCATGAAGAACTACCTCCTTTCCATAATATTTGAACTTCAACTCCAAGGTCTGATAATTTTGTGTGCATTTGCCAAGTGAGTGCAACCATTGCACTCCTAATACCAACTTTGTCTCACCAATGCCAATCACATAGATGTCATCTCACATCTTGTATCCTTCTAGAGTCAACTCCAACTATTGAATCCTTTAGTTGCATGGAATAGTATACCTATCCGCCATTGTAACCCTTCAAAATCTTTTGTCCTTAAACCCATCTTAGCTACCAACCCTTCATCAATGAAGTTGTGGGTGGCCCCACTATCGATTAAGACACCCTTTGTGTTAAATTATGTGAACAGATTAAATGCACAGAAAAATAATTTGAAATCAGACAAGATAACACAGCATATACCCTGGGAAAACCCTCCTCTTGATGGAGAAAAACCCAGCAACAAAGATCTCTCTTTTATTTGATGCAGCAAAGGCAACTTTACATATTACAATAAGGTCTAACACAAGACCTATATTCAACACTGGCAAGGAAAAGCATATAACAGTCTGCCAATTCGTACCTGGTATATATGAATTCACTGTCTACAGAAATAGCAATTGACAGTATTAACAACACTAATGGTTCTCAACCTGTTCAATATGAATCCGCATCATAATGCAACGAACTGATCTTCACCCTTTGACATAGTTCGCACCTTAACACAGATGCAATATGGCAGAGTTCGCACAGATCCGAAATGAAGAGTTCACAACTAATCACCGATCCAATATGAAGAGGACGCAGTTAACACAGATATGGAGAGTTCGCAATTAGCACAAATCTGCAACTAACACAGATTCAAAATGGAGAGTTCGCAGCTAATTCGCAGTCTCTTATTCACTCCTGATAACCTGATCGCACTTGATGCAATATCCGCATTTGATAATGTAGAACAGAAATAAAATGGTCGAGCTTCTCTAGATAGAAGGTTCGCACTTGAGAGATGACCGAGCTGTATTAGATCTTCGATTATCAAGTGGATGAACAATCTGTGTATATTTATATAAGAGACAAGTCCTTCATGTTGCCCTCATAACTCCAAGATATGATGTCGGCTCAATTCTTCTTTAATCAATGTCGGCCTCAATCGAAATAACTAGTAAGACATTATTTGTTCGAGGCTCCTTCAACATGTATTGGCCACCTTAAAGATTGAATCCCAAGGAGAATGAAGTCGGTTCTAACAAATATTAATTTCATCTTCTCAAGTCGGCCATGCTATGAGAACATAAACAATAAATATAAATTGAATAGCCAACGGCTATTATTCAATTTAAGTTTTCACGAATGAGCTGAGCTGGAAGGAGCTACCGAAGCTGCTATATCATTAACACTTTGTCCTTGTGAAAATCCTCTAACCCTAAAAAAGTGATATCTAGGCGCTCCTAAAAGTGCTGCAAGTGTGCCACCTAGATGATGTTCTCCTTGGTCCTCATGCTCAGCCTCATCGACAACAACCTCGGGCTCAGGGTCTTCTACTTTTGAAATCTTGTCAGAAACCACTTCTATTTAATGTATTTGTCCCTTACCCAAACACCTCTGTCTTGGTTGCCATGGATCTCTACAAGTGAAGCATAATTTTTTTCTTCATAGTTCATTCTTGGATTCCTCAACCTTGTTTGGTTTTGGGGGTAGTGCCTTAGGTTGAGGGAAAATCTTTTGAGGAGGCTCCCTGTGTTGAATCTATGGTGCATTCTTGGAATAGAATTTGCTTTTGGTCTTTGAATCCTCCAAATTTAGGGCTCTCCTGATGGCCTTTTGCAAGCAGTTTGGATAAAATGCCCTTACCAAACCCTTGAGTGGTTTGGATAGGCCCTCGACAAAAAGAACTATGGCCTCCTCTCCGTCACATTTGGAACCATCACCGATAGCCTCTGAAATTCTGTCACATAGTGCTCCACTGTGCCCTCTTGTCTCAATTGTGCTAGCTCTCTAAAGTGAATCTTTGGATCCTTCCTATCAAATCTCTCCATCAATATTTGGCTAAACTCTTCTAAGGTAGTGATTGAATTATGTCCTTGGGTCACCATGGCATGGTACCACCACTTGTGGGCTACACCTTTCAGATGCAAGGTGGCAAACTTGATGACTTCTTCTTCAAACATGGGGTTCAAAGAGAAGTATGTATCTAATTTTTGCAGCCATGCTCTAGCTGAACAACTCCCTGATCTATCAAAAGTAGGTATTGTAGTCTTTCCCAAACCAAAACAATCAATGCACACTTCACAAACACAAACACAACAGCAGCTAATCCACTGTGCAGACAACTAAATTAAACAAAAGAAAGAACATTTTTTGGGTGATGCATGATTGCCCCACCCCTTAGATGTTCCTTGATCAGCTTCCCTCATAAGATTATTTGTACTTGTACTTAGTCCTTATAATTCAGGGTTTAACTCCTCAATGTTTTACCATCTTGGTATAAATACATTTCTTTTGTGCTTAGTACTCAGTGTTTGACTTGCACTACTAGGTTCTTCTTACCCTAATATTTCTTTAATTGTAACTGCTTGTCCTTTTCTAGTCCCATTGAACTACAGTCAGTCATTTGTATATATCAATATAATCTCTCTCTCTCTCTCTCGCTCTCTCGCTCTCTTTCTCTCTTACAAATAGTTCTTCACTTGTACTAAAAAAATGGAATAACTTACCACATACAAAATGAGCACCAGCCAATATTATGTCACGATTTCTATTTTTCCCTATATAAAATTTAAAAAATAGTTTCTCACTTGTTCTAATTGATATTGTCAAAAATTAAGCACACTTGTAATTATGGAGAGTTAAGTGATATATTGTGAGAAGAGTGATGCCTATGACCACAATACATCAAAGGTTCTGTTACTGTAGCCAAAACAAGGAGAAGAGTGTACGGTACTCATCTTATCATTGGGTTGGAAGCATTGGGAGGAAAAGTCTCTCTGTCAATGGCAAGAATATGTATTCTTCCACATGAAATTAAGTTTGAGAATGTTTTTGGTGATTATTCCCATTCGTCAACACCTGGTTAGCAGAGATAATGTGGGAACAAACCATGTTTTCAGTACTATGGGAATCTTAATAGTGGAAAAGAGAAACAACCGAGGACTTCGATGATCTTCAAATATTGCCATAGAGAATGGTGAATAGATCGTTGTTCTTAAACAAGCACCATTTGAGATACAAAAAATAGAGGATATTGTGGAGGAATGTATCTGGCAAACTTGATTAGTGAAGATTTGTTACGTATGTTGTGCAATCTTATTTCCAATCAGTATCTTCACTTGCTATAAAAGCAAAGGGATAATGAAGTTCTTCTGTTGTCTCTAGGGGCATGTATAGGCACATATGAAAGCAAAGCAGAGGCCGAGAGGACAATCCAACACATTTGGTAAGATGTATGAAAGGTTAAATTGACAAAAACTAAGGGAGTGGAAGGCTACAATTTACATGTAGAATAAAAGAGATTCAAAACATTACATAGCAGGAATGATAAACCTTATTCTGGATAAACTGCACAGAAACTGTTGTAGATTCTGTCAGACATTTTGAATAAGCTACCTCACTCATATTCAGGCAATGCTTGCGTTATCTTTGGACCAGATGTTCCAGAGTATAAAAGAACAGGTAACTCAATTAGGACAACATACAATATGACTGCACAAAATGGATAAAAGAGTTATAGAGATAAACATTGGATGTGAAATTAAAAATTTTGCTTTTTAAAATAGACAATCTCTTGTATTAAATTTGTAATGAAGTGTGAGATTCTGGGAATATTGGGAATAATATATAGATTGGTTTTACCACCTAATCAAGCATGATTTGTAATGTTTTTCATGCATCTTAATTGAATAAATATATACATCTCTCATAACATTATTAATCATTCTGTTGTTATGTGGAAACATAATCTCTAAATACAAGTCGATCTTGGTGAGGATGACATAAAGTTGCATTTCAGAGCCATCACCTAAATAAACTTCAACAGAGACATTACAGGTTGTATTTTTCCATTTGGGAATCAAGGGATGATAAGTAGGAAAGTTTACCCTCATAGGACAGTTATATCCATAGTTGCACAGAGACGCGTCTTCGACCCCTAGGATGTGTCTTGGATACTGGGATGCTTTTCCCCATACTGGAAACTCGTCGGAGATATCTCCTCAATTTTTCATTTTAAAAAGCAAAAAAACCCTACATTTCAGCAAGTTTCCATTTGAAAAAAAAAAAAAACGAATCGACATTTCTAAATTTCAATGTGTAATATCAAATATGTAGTATGAACTCTTTGACTATTTGACATTTGTGTTTAAACTTTAAATTTAATGTTAAACTTTACCAATGTTCTTGTTTTGAAAGTTCAATGTCATGATATTTTCAGTTTTAATGTAGCAAATTTATAAATTATTAAATTATATTAAAAAAAATGGCATCTCTAAGTACCCCTGTCTCATATTTTCAAAAATAGACATACCGGTACTGGTACCAGTCTCCTGTACCAGTACTAGTACCAGTACCAGTCTCCTGGCAACTATGGTTATATCCTAAAGAGTGGAACAATTTAATGCCCTAACTACACTACCAATTAGACTTTATGTTTCTGACAATTATGGTGTTTATGCAAGATTGGAAGGTGTAGTGAGTCTATGCAAAGACTTGAGTTGAGTTGGCACTAATGTGTAGAGGCAAGTACAATGGCACTGCCACAATAATTTTAGCCAACATTATCAGGTGAAGGAGTGTTGTAACTTGTAGAGATGTGTTAGGTTGGGATTTCTCCAAGGAAATGATAACATGGAACCAGTGATTATCTCGAGACATCTACATAGATTGCATAAGCTCTTGTTTAGAAATTCACAGTGGAGATAAAATTTATCAAAGAATGAGACCCCCAATATAACCTAGATAATAGTGCAAAGAAATCTTGATCGATAAGTTGTATAGATCCTGAGTTAAGTTGACATCATGATATCTTATACTACATTATGAAGCACTTGTTCTAGAAGCTTTGCAGATGTGAATGTATGGACATTTTGGAAATTGTGTTTGAAACATTCAAGATCAACATCAGTATTAAACTAATTGAGGAAATTTAGAAGGGCTTTCAGTGAAAAAAATTATGCAAACATCAAGCACTAACATTAAACCATAAGTTAAAAAAGTAAAGAAATAAAAAATTTAATAAAGTAAAATAAACTCATAGCAAAACAAAGGACAAACAAGATTTTTGATGTGAACAATCAGTTTTATGGAAGAAAACTTCACGTGCATTAGTGAAGATGACAACTTGAAATCTTACAATATCTTACAATGCTTACAATCTCTCCACTTCATAAATCATGAGAGCTTTCAAGATAACAAGATAACTAAGTACCACTTTAAATAAAAGGGATGAAGAACCTCTATTTTATAGAGGTGAAAAGAGGAGTTAGGCATGTAATCCCAAGCCTCTAGATTTGCTATATTACATTAGTGTTTGCAGATATGTCCTACTACTCACGACAAGAGGTGTTGTGCAAAATAAAGGAGTTACATTCCAAGAAATCTTAACTCAAAGGTGAAAAAGAGAGATGCAGGATAATCTAAATCAGCAAATAAATACTAAAAAGAATAATAATCCTGGCTACTTCACTAAGTATAAAAGCCCTCTATACTTGGGAAAATTTAATACACAAAAGGACAAAAAGGTTGAGTAGGAATTTTCCATAAAAAGTAAATATATGTATTCTATGGCTCTTGGACCTAACAACTAGGATTTTAGTAAGAGGAAAGATAATTATAAGTTCTAACATGATGTATCAACCTGTGCATTGAAAGCGTGCTGTTCTTAAAGGAAAGTGAATGTCTGGAGCCAAGGATAAGGTATAAATCTATAAAATTATAAATTCAATATGGACACGGATATCCAAAGAAATAATGCACCAAGTAAAGAAGATGAAAATGTTGCAAGTGTGGTTGAAGAATGCACTAAAATCTGCAAATTTGTCAATATTCTAGAATAGGTTATCCCTCAGTGGGGAACTAACAAATGAATAGCAATGAACTAACAACATCATTCACATACCTACTACTTTTGGAATTCTTTATTTCTTCAGGAATTCCCTAGTACAGAGTCAATTAAGTGCTTGACCAATGATTCAAAGGAGATTGACCAAAAAGGGGATCCGCATTTTATGTTAACAAGGATTTAGAGGTGAGCAACCAATGTCGAATATAGCTGGCTTTTGTCAAAAACTGAGACTCAAGGAAGAGTTACTTTAACACCCAAAACTTTTTGGGAATAGGACAATGTAAAATTGAAGTCAAGGGAGCTTAAACTGTTTTCCGAGATTTTGATGTCAACAAAATCAAAGTGTTGGGTTCAGATGGATTAAAATTGGATATAATACAAAACTTTGCCAGAGATAAATTAATGCTAACTTTGCCAGGGCTGACTCTTTAGTGAGGTGGACACTGCATAAGCATTATCTAAGAACAAAAAATGATTGAGGACATTGTTATATGAATTCATATGGAAATAGTGACAGTTAATGAGTGTAGCTGAACATTACAAGGGAGTCCATTCTAGTTGGACAGGGTGAATGCAGATCATATTAGGATTCCATTTACACAGCATTGACATGGCATAGCAAACATTTAAATGGAATTTAATTACCCAGGTTTAAAATGTGAAAAACTTGGCAAAAGCTTGGGTAACTAAAGAAAGAATATTATATTTGTAAAAATAGAGAAATTTGATTCTGTTATTTCATGTCAAATATAGAGCATAGAGATTATTAATATATACAATACATTATAAAACTTCCATTTATATAAAAAAAATAGGATTCTTAAAAATAATTATTTTACTTTTATCTTGGAAGGTTTATTTATAAAACATACTGTTGGTCCTAAAATAGCAGGCAAGTGCCAGTGTCATCAAATACAGCCTACTATTTTAGCGGCAATCCAATGTTTTATACTGAGCCCACATTAGGATATAAGTAAAAGAAAAACCCTCATTAGTGTCTAAAACTTTAACTCAAAAATTAATCTATTCAAAGTTGAACTTGAAAAGTTAGAATGCCCTAGCCTTAACCCTAAACTAAAAATTTCCAATCTCATGCTTTTATTTTTCTTATCCCAAGTGTAAAAATGAGCCAATAACAGGAAAGGTATACATACAAAAGATTCAGAACCACTTTTTGAAAAACTCAGGAAACAACAAAGCAAATGAGGCGGTTGTTGATTACTCAGGGTTAATTATGAGTTTTTGGAGTGTAATGTTACTAGCATGCAGAATACTTGGATTAAGGCATTCTCTTTCAGAATAGGAATTATAGTGAATGTTGCATCTCTAAGATGAGAATAGAGAATGCACAAATTTGGAACGATCGTTTCTAGTGCTTCAGATGGATTGGATGCTTTTCATATTGATTGGAGGAAGTAGGACGAGCAGAGTGGTAAGTGTTTAGCACATTCAAATCAACAAAATGAGAAAACAGAGAAGCGGAAAAGAGGAAGCAATGGCTAATTATGAACAATATTATGCTGCTGAATTTGAGATTACAATTGAGGTTGAGATCAGACTATATGTTGATGCTAGAGCTACAAGAGAAACTTATTGGAGGAGGTAGCTTTTAATATTAATGCTCATACAATTTTTTTTTGAAAGAGCTTGATGCTGTCGAGACTTTATTACAACTAGACAGAAGTCAAAGAAGTTGAGAATGATGCTCGGTTTCATATGACAGTTAGTGTTGTCGATTAAGAATTGCATAGAATTTTGTGAGCTGAACAGCAAAAACATAAATTTGAGAATTAAATTGTTGGAAGTAAAAGACTATGCAGTGAAATAAGATGAAACATCCCTTTAAGGAAGTATATAATGTTGTATCTGGTAAAAGAAGAAGCCTTGAAGGTAGAGGGATAGATGATTGGGCCAGATGTAGTCTGGATTTTCATGATTCTACTTTTATGCAACGTCTGTCTCTGTGAGCGATAGTGGTTGAAGAGAAAAGTCAAATGGTGAATTCCTACGATAATGATTAACCCATGAAAATTGGTTTAGAATTCAAATTAGTCCTGAGACTCAACTGTTAACAAAGATTCTGTAATTATCTTGAGGGACTTGGAAACTACTGAAAGAGACTGCATTGTCAAAACTATGGAGCTTCAATCATGGAGGCATATTGTCAAACTATAAAGGTCATTATTGGTGGCACCATGGAGGTTGACTTGGCAAATGCTGTGGTATAGTGTAAGTTTCAAACCTACTTGAGGGTAATGTTATCTTATAGAGGATTACTTACAACAGATTGGATGGTGAGTCCATCTTGGGGGTTTATTGAAGCGTGTTATGATGTATATGCCTCTACGATATCTTAATTGTGTAGATATTAGAGCATGATGTAATGAGTTAATTGCACTTTCATGAAGCTTTGTGGTGAATCTCTTCCTATAAAAGATTATATTTAGGTCACAACCTAGCCAGTATGCCAACATGTCGTATAAATAAAGGGACATTTTCACTTTACCTTATACTTATTTGTATTGTTCATTATGTTCTTAAAATACTTATTTCAGCTTTGTTAAATCTTTTGTTAGAGCGAGCACTTAAATCTTTTTAAGATGACAAAGATCAACATGACATATTTAGAGCTAGAACAAGACCAAAAAAAGAAAACCTTCTAAGTTAGGCGATTAAGTTCGCTGCAATTCCAATCATGTATAAGTCAGATTAATCTATGCAGTCTAATGTTTAAACTTTAAGGTTATTGATTGATTTTTTTCTTTGTATTTATTATTATCATTTGTTTTAAATTGTTGATCTCTTTCTTTTTTAGACACACACATGCACACACATACATCGTCAAATCTCTCTGTACTTCCCCAGTTTGAAAAGTTAACAATCAAGGCAATAGCTTTATTTACCTCAATCATCAATCTCTTAATCACATGCCTTCAAAACATTACCAACTCTTTTACTAAACCCATGTTGGTCTTCGTTAATATCAAACCGAACTTCAAAATCAACTCTCTACAAGTTTGAGCCTCAAGTCTTGCAACAATGGAGCAAAGGGCTTTGATGACAAGCAAGATGTGGCTACATTGTCATATTAATTATTGTATTAATTGTTTTCTTCGTATATGACAATTAATGTTTAAGTCTTGATGTAGACTGTAATGTTGATATTATAAATGGCTACTTGTCTTTTATGCTTCCTATGAAAGGAACAATAGTCTCAAATATTTGTGCTTATTTTTCTAAGGGTTTGGTTCTTTTTGTTCCTAGGTTAAAAGTGTGGAACAAGAAATGGATGAAGAGGAGGAGGAAGCAGTAACAACTAGTGCCGTGGAGTAGCGAACCTTTTGTTCCTTTTATTAATAGGTTAAAATTATGCAACAAGAAATGGACCTAGAGGAGGAAGCGGTAACAACCAGGTTGATGGAGTAGTGAGCATCTTGGATGATTGCATTAGTTTTATTGTATATCTTGTAATCTTGACGATTGATGAGGTTTTTCTGCCTGTTGGGTGTTTCAAAATTCAAGTGTAACTATATTTTACTCCATTTTAAAAGAGCAAAAGATGATCAATTGCAATGATGATCAATTGCTTGCAATTGATCATAGTGTTGGTATTTTTTAATCATGTAAAATTGATACCACTAAATTAGATATGTAAGCTCACATTTTAAATTAATAAACATTTTGATATAATTGTCATATATAAATTTTGGGCGAGAAAGGTATTACAAAAATGTTCTTAAAATAATTAAATGTATTAGTTGTACAACACCTTTGACCTTATGTTCAAAAGTAGGATTAGGTTCTTTGCCTTATGGAAATCAGACAAATATGGGCATATGGCCATCGAATTTAGGGCTTGATGCCATGCATAGGAACAATCTATCATGTCCATAGAATGATGCAAAAAGTTGCTTTTTTTTTAAAATAAAATTTAATTAATTTTTTTACAAAGTAAACCCTTGTAAAATAAGACGAGAATGTAAAATTTCTCATGGAAATTTCTCAAATCAAATCATTTTGTCTATCCTATAAAATGAAGAATGTAAAATTTCTCAAGGAAACTTATGTTGAAAGGCCTTTTGCCATTATTATGAGGACATTGTTGGTACTAGAAGCTTCAATTATTTGGAAGTAGGTTTCATTGTAAGTATTCACTTTGATGTATTAATTTTACACCCGTTTTTAGTAATATAATACATAGTTTTTTAAGAGTATTATTATTTAGATAATAATTTAGAAATTCTAACTAGAAGCCAAACAATCGAAGATCAAGAGTTATCACTTAAAATGTCACCTTGATGTCATTTTGATGTTTAGGATCTCCCTTTTAGAGTTATAATGAAAAAAAATCCCATTTACACAACCAAAACTATAACAAATAAAATAAAGAATTATGATTGAGAAGGTAGTATATGTTAATAGTTATGTAGGATAAATCTTACAAAAGAATTGGTTACATGCTATCCTTGTTACATAGATGTGCACAATGAGAGAATTTTAATAACATGTACTTGCTTTGAAGTTCTTTTTTTAATCCCTTTTTTACCATTATTACTCATTAAATGATTTTTTTTGGTTAAATTTAAGATCAATATAACTTCAATTGGAATATGAACTTATATGTATTTTACTAAATTAGTTCATTAGTAGGTCTTATTTACATGTTAAGTTTACTTAGGTCCTAGGGAATCTTTCTAGAAGTCTTTAAGTGTCATGTGATCTTATCATGATATTTAATACTTCTATCCTAAGTCATTTAATAATGTTGAGATATTTGTCTCATTGTATAGGATTAAGACACATGTCATGATCTTGTCTAATCCTATTTCACAACCTTGTCTACATAAACAAGACATCATATGTACATTGATACGTTAAATCTTGCAATCTTGCATCCTTAATCATAGCATCTAATTGTCTTCTTGATTGGGATTCCTATTTATCATAAATTGCATCTTTGTTTGTGGAATCTCACATTTCAGATTTTGAGGACCAATTTGAGAGTTTATCCCTCTTATTTGATGACACTCATGACACAATTGTTGACACTTTGCCTTTGTTTTTGGAGTTGGTTCAATATCAATTTCCATTTGTTCCTGGTTTGTCACCTTTTGTTGTGATTGAACATGTACCTGATTGGATTGTGGCATCATCTGTGATGCACGGTCCCGATAATTCTAATAATAAGCAACTAAATATCCCAAAGTATTAAAATAGATTGATTAAGTGGTAAAAGGATGACTACTTTGAAAATTAAAGAAAATGCTCTTAACAAAATGAAGAGATTTAAGTACCAAAAATCCTTTTTGCTATATGTAAACCAAGAAATATTTTATCGATTAGAATTTATACTTATTAAATGAATAAATATAATAGATGAAAAAGAAATTAAAGAATTTACCAACATAAATTACAATGGAATAATAACCATTTCAATAACAAACAAATGGCACAATGAAGGTAATGATTGTTCTTTTCCACCTATATTACTCTTGCGTGTATATATATCTACTTGAAATATCTAATCATAACAATACCTTAAGATGAACTCACGTTTATTTAAAATTCAAACCCGTTACATGCAAATTATCAAGTGGACCAGTAATACATTATTGCTAAAGGGAAACGGGTTTGAATTTTAAACTAAACATGAGTTCATCTTAAGATATTGTTATCATTAGATATTTCAAGTAATTCTAAGTCCATAGTTTTCTTTTTCTTGTGATAAGTTTCCTATTGAGCTTCTTATACACAAGCGAACATTTTTACATACATATTAACCAAAACTCAAATACATGTTCTAGGATTAATCAATAAAAAGGTATCTATATGACATACATTCTTTACAAGAGAAACGTAGTATTTACAATCAGATTAAAATGCTGAGAAGAATATGATGACAAATTACTCAATATAGAAAGATTTAGAAAATTAGATTGATCCGATTAGAATGGTTTTTTTGACAAAAGCCAATTAATGGGTTTTTATGCATCTGCATTTCTGCAATCTTTGTTCATTTACGAGAAATTCAGCAAATTTTGTCAAAGTTTGAGCATTAACTAGAAATAATAGAATTTCTAGTTATAATAAAAAATAACAACTATTACGATTATAAAAAGAATGAAGGCAAAGTCCAGAAACACAAAACATAAAATAAAACAAAATATAAAAACATAGCATGTTCATAAAGAACCCACACACGAGATTCTTAAAAGGGGGAGAAGGGGGAATTCCCTTCCCTCTTGGAGAACAATAATTTTACACCTCCATGCAAATTCATCTTCAATTGTAACACCCACAACCTTCATTTTCACAACTAGCCATTCCACACCCCATCCATCTCTCAAAAAACTCCATTTACATCACTTCCTCCACACACCTTTCCATACACCATACATCACCCCAATCCAACCATCACCTCATATGTATATACACAATTTATTACAAGTCTCCAAGAGAGGCTCCACGCCCTCCTCGACCCCAAATGAAAGAGGCTCTCAACTCCTTATTCCCACCCATAAACCCCCATAACACAATCAAGAATCAATCTCAAAACAGAAAAGAAAACCCAACACAAATTCCCAACACAACTAAATTTGTCACACGTTCAACAACTTCATTTGAAATTTAAAATAATAAGCACAACCTTACCTTGGCTATCCAAGTTAGGATCAGCCCAAACCTAAGAATTTCTTCAATTTCTTCTTCCAATTTTGCTATTTCAACCAATTGTAAAAAAAAAAAAACAATCCTTTTAACACCTACTTTTCCCAAGAAGAATCTAGCAATTTTTTTGAAAAGAATGAAGAGAGAGCAATAAACATACCCAAACCCCTCTCTAAAATAGAATCCCCCATAACTCTTCAACTTCCTTTCAAAATTAAAAGATCACACAAACTAAAACATAATTCTCTCCATAAATAATAAAATGAAATCAAACTACATTCAACATAAAAATCCTTACCCACTTTAAAATTAAAAATCAAATATATTTCTAGCAAAATGATTTTGCCTCCAATTCTTACGGACCTGGACTGTCCACTTGCAATATTTCAATAAAAACATTAGTACTTTTTGGAGATTATAATCAAAACACAAAATATAAACATAGAAATTTTCTAACATTAAACAATTATTATAAGATCTACCACATTAATTAAAGCCATTTATTCTTGCAGAATTTAAACATTTATCCAAACACTTTATGGTCAATTCCATGTTAATTAAATGAACATATCACATCATCTATGAGCAATAAATATCTAAACATGTAGATTAAACGTTTATGTCTATAAATCAAAATGACGATATCCATGAACAAAAATCTCCACATAAACCTATCCAAAAACCTCACTACATAAACATGAAATCAAATCAAAGTCTCTAGGGTAACCTTAGCTATGCCCTACATCATCATAATCATCTACCAAGAACTTGACAACACAAGCAAATTTTAGAGACAATCTTCATACACATGGATTTTTTTCATACCAATTTCTATTTGGAATGGGAAGCATTCTTGCATTTGTACTTGGTCTATCTTCTTCCCAAGGGGAGAAACATAGTTTGTAGGGATTGGATCATGTTTTGTCTTCAAGCATCTAACATTTTTGCAAGAGATTACACATTGTGGGGGTTGGGGGGTGGTTGCATGGTCTCTCTTTTTCCCTCTTATAGGGGGATCATTGATTGTATAATCATGATGGATGTAGTCTTTGGGGGGTATCATTGACTCTTCCATGCATAATTCTTACATTTTTTTTCTCTTTTGGAGATGAGTTTTATCCCATTGGTTTTTTTTTTTCCCCATTTGTGAGAGATTGCATTTGTACATGGGTACCTAACATGACTTGATAGCCAAAATCCGTTATTGCATCTTTGCATAATAATCTTCTCCCTAAGTTGCACTTAAAGGGGGTGTTGATGTACTAGTTCATTAGTAGGTTTTATTTTACATATTAAGTTTACTTAGGTCCTAGGGAATCTTTCTAGAATTCTTGGTTGTCATGTGATCTTATACTTGTTTCCTAAGTCATTTAATAATGTTGAGGTAGTTGTTTTATTGTATATGATTAAAACACGTCATGATCTTGTCTAATTTTATCTCACAACCTTGTCTATATAAACAAGACATCATATGTACATTGATATATTCAATCTTGCAATCTTGCATCCTTAATCATGACATGATATTCTTGCCATTCCTCTCTTGTGGAAGATATTTTGGTTTGGTAGTTGATCCTGGGGTTTTAAGAGTTCACCATTAGCTTCTACAAAACTTATTTAAAAATTTATGATATAATAGATATATAGATGTAGATATGCATTCTAGACATGATTTTTTGGGTAAAAATATGCTAATTTCTATTGAATATATAATTAAGCATTATTAAATTGTATTACTCTACAATTTTACCTTTTTATTGGGATTTATAAAATAAAATTTAAATTCCATTTGTTGATTGTATGATAAAGGTAAAGGAAATATACATACACATTATTTGTAGTTTTGAATCTTTATGATGTAAGGGCTTAACAATATTAACTTGTAATTTTTGCTTATATATGATTTATTACTATGTGCCTTTGGGTGTCAATACTATTGCATTCATGATTTATTTAGTTTTTGATTAGATAAAATGAGAAACAAGGATCCTAACCTTATTACAAAGCAAGTCAACAAGCAGAAGAAAAACACAGATAGAACAATTCAATGCATATACAATAGACTACTAGATGGGAGTAAGACAAAATTGCAACCAAGTTGCAAAGTACAAACCAAAAGAGTACTTGAGGATTTAGCCTAAATAATACTAGACCCAACCCTTTTCAATCTCACACCCTTCACTCTAATATGAGATTGACTGAGATTTGGAAACTTGCTTTTTCCTTTGTAAAATTGTCTAGGAAATATTATTTTTAGAGGGCCCATCTATGGGCATAACAAAGATAAAGGGAAGAGGAATTAGAGTAGCCAAGTGTTGAACAAACACCTTAGGAGTAAGTTGAAGAAAAGTCGAAGCCTATGAAGATTGCAACCATAGTAGGTGGTGGTTGGAACTCACCGATAGGAGTTGATGGAGTAGGAGTGAGACTTGCTAGAGTCGCACCAATTGCATGAGAAACCTCCAAAACCATTGGGGCAATGGGAAAAGAAGATCCACATCTTGAGAGATTTTGTCATTCTGGGAGGAACTATCAACTAGAGAGTTAGAAGCATGAATAGTCAATTAATCTTGCAAGCATTCCTCCACATTGCCATGTCCTTGCATTGGTAGAGTGGACAATTAGAAGCCAAGGTGTCAATGGAAAAGTATCACTTAAGCGATACTCTTCATGAGACTCTATCAACTAGAGAGTTAGAATCATGAATAGTCAAGTAATCTTGCAAGCATTCCTCCACATTGCTATGTCCTTGCATTGGTAGAGTGGACAATTAGAAGCCAAGGTGTCAATGGAAAAGTATCGCTTACGTCTCAAAGAGAGACCCTCATAGTCAAGAGGTTGAGTCCAAGGTTTGTCTCCCATCATCAAAGTATATTCTCATGAAGAGGCTTGGAGATACAATGTCCACCAAATTACAAGAAAACATATAGTGAATCATGTATGAAGTACTAAAATCAACCTTCAAGAAGTGGCCAATAGCAATACCAATGGCCTCATAGCAATGTTTTCTCAAAATTGGAGAGGAAGATTCAAAAGCCAAACACACACATGGATAGCATTGAGAGGTTTTGAGAGGGGGTTGAAGGAGATAGATCAAGGCTTAAATGAGAGAGTACTCTCCCAACATCCATAACTTGTCATCAAACACCAAATCCTTGTCCTTGGAAGAGGAAAAGATGCAATGAAGAATCCCTTAGCACAAGGGAAGAGATCAATCTTACCCTTGATGAGAGTCTTCCACATGAATCCAAGACCAAGTTGTGTAAATTAGGAATGGAAGACAAAAAATATTGAATTTGCAAACCAAGCCCCTACATAGATAACAAACCAATTTCAAGCACATCCTATTCAGAAACCATCATAGGGGAAGATTGTGCCTAGGGAAGGGGCTATAATTTATCTCATAGAGGGCATTTGACACCTCTAGAACCTGTAATGGTTGCATAGGACCATTGGTGACTTGAACTTGAAGTCAAAAACTTCTCAACATCAACATGGTTACTAACATAATTCTTAGTCACCAATACATGGACTTGTAGGTTCATAGTGTCATTACTAGTCCTAGAAATAGGGACCTGGAGGTTGGACTTGCCTAAAATGATATGAGTAGAGGGTAGAAAAGAATCCACATTAGAATCCATGAGTAGATCTTTCACTCTAGTACCTAACAAAACATAAAAGCCATTATTGTAGTCGTTAGAATTAGGGTAACAGTTTTCACTTGATTAGTCATAGTGCATCCTCATAAGAATCTACACTTGCAACAAGGATGTAGGGAGAAGAAATGCATAAGTTTCCCTGAGCTAGATCGACAACAAAGGCCAATGCGATGACAATGGAAGCCAATGCGATGACAATGGAAGCCAATGCGATGACAATGGAAGCTAATGCGATGACAATGGAAGGAACATGGGTTAGGATTGTAAACATAGTGGGAGTAGAAGCCATTCAAAAACTTGTCAAGGTTCAATAATAGTCAATTGGTTTCTTTAGTTATTATTAGTTGTACTTATCAATTAATTATGTCAAAAAAATTATTATATTAAATAATTTTTTTTTTTGTAAAGTTAAGATGTAGATATTTTAACTAAAAATGATTGGAAAATGAATTATTAGTAATTCAATTGGTTGAGGGGTTTCACATCTTATTCCAATGTTCGCGTAAGTTAAAGCATGCATTAATTATCTTTGTACAATTTCAACCTATAAATATTATTGATTTGTATAGTCAATTATAAAGCATAGAGAAATTTGAATTCCATTTTATGTAAAAAAGATGATATTAGAAATAATATTTGTTCATTTTAAAAAAAATTGTTGGCAATGTGAGTTTTCCTAGACATGAGACCTATTGGGATTCAATCTAAAAATACAAAAAAAATGCTTGAGTCCTAGTCCACTTGTGCATTTGATCATTTTTTGCTCATCACCTATAACCACTATGAGAAATATTCAAATGGGTTTCTTGTGTCAAAATTTAATGTGTTATTTCTTATCATTTTCAATGTTCCTACCATATGTTGAAAGTTGTAAAAATCCATACAATTACCATTTGGGAAGGTTTTGCAAAGTTGTAGAGTTTTAGTGGACTATTGGACTTCTTTTGGTCGTCCCTCCTCTTGTCCTTTTCGTTGGTTCGACTTAAAAAATCCACTAAGTTTATCAGACCTTTCCTTCTTCCATTTCTTTTGTTTCTTCCATTTTTGGTTTTCAATGGATGTCCAAACTTCTTCTACTTCCTTTCCATGTCTTGACCTCCCTTCCTCTTTTGCATCCTACATTCTCCCATTCCCAACTTTCGATCAAGTTTGATGTGCTTTGCAGACGTACAAGGTTTATTCGGACCTCTTCCCGTTCCCTTCTTCCTTCCAACCTTTGATCCTTCCTCACTCCCAATTTTCGCTCTCTTCCTTCCTTGTTTCCATCTTGTGGATTTGTGGAGGTAATCCAAACTTCTTGTCCTTGTCCATTTCTTAACCTCCCAACCTAAGTCCCTTCCACTTATCCCAACAATCTTCTATTTCCTTTGCTTTGTGGAATTGCAAATTTGCTTGGACTTTTTTTGTTCCCTTCTTCCTCTTGACTTTTGATTCTTCTCTACTCTCAATTCTTGCATTCTTTCCAACATATCTCCTTACAAAATTCTTATACACCTCTCGACTTCCTCCAATTCTGCCTTTATTTGCCTATGTCAATTTCACATGTTTTTCCCACATCCAACCCATCATGTGGAATTTTGAAAAACTTATTTAATTTTCGCTTCACTTGCTAGCCTCTCGTCACTTGAACTTTTCCCTCATTCCCTCCAATTTTTTTGGTGGAATTTTAGTGGAATTGTAAAATCCCATTCTAATGTCCTATCTTGGCTTCCACTTCTTGCCTCCATTTTTGCATTGAATTCCTGCAAAGTGTTCCAATGCTTTTATTGCTTGTTTCTTCTTGTGCAAAGTTAATGTTGACTTTTGGATTTCTAGTTTTCCATTGAGATATCTTATCCTAATATCTAGTTCAACTTTTTCCTACATTTCTTTCAAATCACTTCATTTGCTGACTTAAAAAGGTTGATAATTTCTAAATTTTCATGCAACTACAAGTACCAAGGATTCTTTGGGATTTCAACTCTTTCAAGTCTAGTTGCCTATAGAGCAACACGTTTTGTAAATCACAAAGAGGTAGTAAATTTGTAATTGATCTATCCTTGGCCATTTGTAGATCTCAAAGGAATTTCTATGCGACAAATTTTGATAGCATTTTAGCATAAGGTTTCCTCTTGAAAATTTTTCTAGTATGATTGTAATGAGGATCAAATAACATTTTAATTCATTACAAACATTGTTTGTAATGGTTTCTTCTTTATTACATATGATTTTTTGGAGTTTAGCGATAATTATTGAGTATGTTTGATTGTTTGATATAGTAACTTTGTTGTTATTTCAATGTGTTTTTTTTATCTTGGTAAATTGTGACTCTATAACTTAATAAATAAGTCACTTTTCAAAGAAGTTTATGATGCACCATATACTCAAAATGAAAAACATCTTTCACTAGTAGTTGAGGAGTTGGTGAGTAGTTTGTATGCACCTCATGTTTAAGTGATTAATCAAGTGGTAGTATTTATAGAAAGCTATAACAATTCTCATCCTAGCGAATTACGTTTTGCATACCTATATCTTACATTGGGAAATGATGTCTTTACCAACTTAATAAGTTTTATGTGTGGTAGGTTAGTCTTTGGTCTAGTTACAAACTTTGGGTTCAAAGCATACATGAAATATTACGGTTGAAATTTTAATTTGTTTATCTTTGGTTGTGATTCATCTTGTTAAGGGTACCTTTAGGAATACCCTCCTATGTCTAGTGGATCCTAAAATAAAGGAGATAATATCCACTCTCGACAATTGACTTTAAATTTGTAGTGTCCCAAAATCAAGATCATAAACAATTTATAAATTCTATAATATTTTATGGATATATAAACTAAAAATAATATATGATTTTTTTTTTGATTAGGGGGGGAAAAAAAGGTTTTGAATGAACCTAAAACCATTAACAAGTAGGTTTTGATGGGGACCCGAAACCCACACAAAGAGGACCCAGCTGCAATGAAATGAACCATAGCCAACCAACAACATACTAACAACAGATAACCAAAAGAACAACAAGACAACCTAGATCTGCAGGGAACAAATAAGGTTTTAATGGGAACCTAAAACCCAAAAAACACCCAAGTTTAACAGGGGAACTTGGACCCAGACCAAGATTAGAGGGGAGCCTGGAAGCCACTTACATTAAAAATAGGGACCAAAGTCCCTCATATCATATTGGATTTTACCGGGGACCTTAAACCCACAACCCGCACAGATATCTTCAATAACCACTGGGTAGGAGGCCAACTAGCCATACCAACGAGAAGAATAATATCTCTTGCACCATCCCCACACATAAAGAGCTGAATCACACTCCACCTTAAAGGAGTTGGCTCCCCTCTATAGGAGCAAACATCATGAAGAACCTTACCATCACTGTTGTCAAACTGTAACAAGAAACAACTCCACCTCTATAGGAGTGCGTACCACCTCAAAAGGTACTATAATAGCGACGACAAACAAGGACAACACCTCCTCCAATCCAGAATCCCCAAATCTACCTCTAGAAGAGAGGGTTCCACCTCAAGAGGAGTAATCTTCACCTCAAAAGAAGACTTAGATTGAAGAAAAAAGAAGAGAGATACCCAACCAGTAGCAAGGAAAACCATGACATCCATCAACAAATTGAGACAAAGAGGCAACAAAAGAACCACAAGGGTATACTCAACAAGAACACTAAAAAAAGCAGCATGGGAAAAAAGGTTGAACATGAGGAGTAGCCCATCCAACCCAACCAAAACCACCATCATCCTTTCATCTGGAAAATACAACTCTAGCAACTCCACACAATAAAAAAATACCTCCACAACAACATTAGAGGCACCCTTAATGGTCAAACAGAATTGGGTCATGAGACCCCACAACTAGAGAAAACACTCCCACCAGGAGAGCCAAATCGCACCCACAGAGGGGTCAAACCAAGAAACCATCCCCCAATCTCTACAAAATAACAACAATGAACAAGGGGGGAGAACTAGAAGCAGAAGATAGGAAAACTTAATTGCTCACAGAAAAAGATTCACCATTGCACACCAGAGTAGTTCCACATCACAACCCACTGACCAAGCAAGGATTGGGGTAGAAAACAACCCCAAACCCATGAGAAGCAACAAGGGAAAGAGATATAACAAAGAAGCACAACCCACCATGAGGACCAACACCACTCCAACTCGGAGGTAAAAAAACAAAGGAAAAAAGGAGGGAAACAAACCATTTCATAGGGGCCTCTAAAGGAGATAAATTGTTAGGCACAACACTCTCAAGGCCAACCAAATGCAAGACACACATCCAGGGCCTCTGTGTAAAAACCACCCAAGAAGAAGAAAGAAGTTAGTTCCCCAAAGAATAGAGGAAAAAATTCCACACTGATCTCTCTGCCCAAGAGCCAGAAACATAGCCAACAGAACCCAAACAAGCAACATCAACAACAAGACCGACCACCAGTCCCTCCACGCAGTCCCCACAACCCGAACCATAGTTGGACTAGCATAAAGCTCCATCAGGATTGTCATCTTCACTGCCCTCTGCAACGACCTCTTCAGATTTCAAATTTGACCTACCTCTCCCTTTCCTGCTCGAGTGCTCCATCTAGTTAACATAAAATATGAAAAATGTTGATCATTATGGAAATTTCTAAAATACTTATTTATAAGTGCTAATAATAAAATATAAAGTTAAAATTATATATTATATTGATAATTTATGATAATATTTAGAATACAAACTTTTTAAATATTAAAATAAAGGAAAATTTAAACTTAAATATTAAAAATAAAGGCAAATTTAAACTCAAACCATCTGTGAACTTCATGCTCATATTTTATTAAAATAAGAATATTAGCTAAACCCTATAATATGCATTTTTATATTTTCAAAATTACACCAATTGGAAAAATAACACTACTTAGAAATAAAACTCATCGAGACTCATAAATTATTGAAACAACCATCTTTATAATAATTGAATATAATCAATAGGGTGATTCAACAATAGTGTGTCCCACATTTTAGCTAAAGTGGGACATTGAAATCAACATTTTAAAACAAATTAAACTATTAAGAATTTGAAAATGATGTGAACTATTGATTTTTGAGATTTTGTGTGTAGATTCTAATTTAAAAAAAAATTAAAATGATTTACAATTTTTTACATAAGATTAATAACTTTATTTTTATAGTTGATAATATTTTTTAAAAGTAACATAAATTCTATATTGTATAAATTTTTAATAAAAAAGTTAAAATTATAAAATTTTAAGTGTACTTCGGTAACACCAATATCTAGTGCACAAATATTTTTCAAATGTTAAAAAATCTATTTTACTATTTCTTCATGTGTGGAAAAGAGACCTTGATGTTTGGGAAAAAACCTACATTCACTAGAAATTTAAAAATAAATATAATAATCAAATTAAATATATTTAAAATTATACTCTTTTGAAAGCTTACTTTGAGGGCTACAATCGTGAAAATTATCTTATCATGTTGATTCTATGTGTTGGTCCAACCCAATGTTGAAAATAGTTTTTTTAAGGAAAATTTGAGAACGAAAGCAAGAAGGCCCATCCAAGGGCCTTTGAGTGAAGGCATCCAAAAACCTTCATTCAAAGTTCATTTAACTTACCTAAAAAGTATTAAATTGTTTCTTGTGCCTAAATACCTTGATTCAAAGGTGGCTAAATTGAAAAAAAAAACTATATAAATAGAACATTATAAATTATGAAATATTAAAAACAGTATTTACAATAGATTATTTTATGATTTTTTGCAAGGAAAATTATTTCAAAATTTAGTGCAGTGTAGAATATTATGGGATTTTTTCATAGGGCAGGATATTAGGTAAAAAAAATGAGCACATATTTTGCAAAGGAGGAGATGAAAAATCACTCAGTTATGTCAAAAGCCTTTGGAAAACCAAGCTTTGTCAAGTTCCTTACCTTTTTATCCGTCTTCATTTTTTTAAAAACTTGATCCAAAAATTCCTATGTTTCATGTATTCTCAAACACTTTTGAATGACAGATGATACCTCCATTGAGGCATCAACCCAATAATTAATTCCTTTTGATTTCAATTTATTATCACTGGCTTTGTAGATTATTTGCAAAATTTGATTTGCAATTTTCTTTCTTGAAATCATATCTTTGTTGACCATTGCATATTTCTTGAGCTTCCTATTATGTACTATCCGATCATCAATCAATTGAAACAATTCATGCAAATGATCAATCCTTTGCATTATTTCCTCCCAGATCTTTTGTTTCATATGCCTCCTTTCTCTACAAAATGCAATTAACTTATCTTGACAAGAATTTATTTCATGTTTTGCTTCCCTCAGCTTTATCATCAATCTTTCACTGTTTTTTCTCTTCCTCCAATTTTTTTCCCAATGTTTTTCTTTTGCTAGGTTTTGTTTCAATTTTTCTGAAGTGGATTTTTCATCATCATATTTATTTTTTCTCTCATCTAACCTTTGCTTCAGTTCATTCAATTCCACCTTTGTTTGCTTATCCTCTTTGGTTGTAGATGTAGAGGATTTTTTTTAATTATTTTTCTAATTCATTAGTCTTGTTATCTTCTTCTTTCCTCTTTGCTTTCTCATTTTATAGGTCTTCTTGTAAGTTTTCTATTTAAATTTGCAACCTCTTCTCTCTCTCTTGCTTTAGCAATGATGTGTACACCAATTTCTTGTTCTTTTTTGATACATTAATTTTGTCAAAAAATTTGTATCTAAAAAAGTACAATTGGAAATTGCTCACCTGAAATTCAGAGTGATCCATTTGATTCTTTGGTTTATTTTGAACTATGGGAACAACAAAAATGTACTCCATGATTTTTTTATTTGGCTCAAATGTGGGTAATACCTTGGTTGTTGCAGGCTCTAAAGTTACAGTAGATGTACTCTCTACCAGTTGCTTCCTTTCTTTTTAATACATTTTTTTTCTTTTCTAAATTCATAATTGTCATCAAAACCTGGGGCCGCAGACATAATGGAATGCTTGAATGGAAAAGGAGTACTTACAGTGATGGGAACATCTCCAATTATCTAAGACCGAGCCCGAGGCTAAGGATTAGCCATTGTTGTTGCAGTCACACTAACTAGATGAGTGCCTAGAAATACTCCTTTATGGTGGAAATTAAGGTCGTGGTAGTGGTACTGGTAATTGGACTTGGACCTATCATATAATCATTTGCTTCTTTAGAATGCCTTGATCATTGGGTGTTTTTGTAGTATCTTGTATTGGTGGCTTCTTGAGTGTAATTTTTTGTTGTAGCACATGTTGACCACTACTAGTACTACTACCCATACTATTGCCACTAGTGGTAGTGCCAGTTACACTATATTCTCCACCATGGGCATGTACTGGTTGTGATTGTATCTAATCATGAGGATTAGGAATCAAATCTATAATAAAATGAATTGTTTTAACTGTTCTTGTATGCCCTTGGGATTTTTTATCAACTCCAATGCCTTGCAAATCACTAGGTTTTCTATGGCCTACCTCTAATGGCACCCAAACGCTTTGTCCTTTGGACCCCAAACCACCACCTTCATAACCCATTTTTTTGGCTATGGTTGCTCTTTAAGTATATGTTTGTTTTGTGGTCTCACTTAAACTAGATTTGACTTTGCTTGCATATTGTACACTTTTTTCTTCCCTATCATCATCAGATTCATCATTAGTTTCTTCAACTTCAAAGGGATGATCTTTATTCCATAAATTGCTAAACTTAGAATCATCTTGGACCTCTTGAAATGTTGCAGAGCATGTAAAGAAGGTAAAGAAGTGAAATGTTGGTTCAATTAGATAGTTTTTTTGTTCCACATGAAAAAGGTAAAGAAGGAAATATGCTCTTCTTTTGTTGATTGACAAAGTATAGTTGATCAATACTCTCCATCTACCTACATATCCCAATGCAAAATCTCTTTCTGTAACATGTATTGGAAGTTTGTATGGCTCTACTCTTGATCCATAAAATATTAGCACAATATATTCTTCCATTAAGTACCAATCACCCAATTGTATCTCTTTTCCTAGTTGAATGTAATTTCTACAAGACAAGCAATATAGGCATTGGAGTATTTATGATTGCTTGATACAATTGAGCAAAAAACTAGTCTACAAAGTGATTGTAGTTCCTTCAAGAATCATGCATCCTTATCTTAGTGGTCCGATCATATAATGGAGCCATTTTTTCCCCCAACATTCATATAGGGTTGAAACTAAAGCTTGTTAGTCAGAAACATTCCATTAAATTTTAATAAAAAAATAGCACAAATAGGTTGTGAACCTAAATGTCTTAGTGGAACCTCCTTTAATCATTGAAAATTATTTATGCATGAATTCTACAATGTGCTCAAGAAATTTATATTTGAAAAGCTTCTTATCATCATAGTGGATATTAAATACCATTTCAAAGAGGCTTCACCCACTTCCCGATTGTTATCCAGTCCAAGGCAAAATACTAGCTTGGAAATAGTATTCTAGAAACCCATGGTTTAAAAATTTCTAAATCATAAGGAGGCTTATGATTTTTTTGAATAAGTTACTATGACTATCTTGAACTATTTTAATTAGAAAAGTATTTTTCTCCCTTTCATTGACTGCTTCATAATCACTAGCAATATTTTCTAGGTCAATGTGGATGTTTCCAAATTCTTTAGTTGTAAACCCCAACACATTTCCAAATTCTTCTACAATAATGGATAACATTTCTTCTTTGCTATCTTTATCAACAATTACTTTTTTGTTATCATCATAATTGTGGACACAAACCATGATAAATTCTGGGCAAGGAAAAAGCTCATGTAACATCATGCGGCCAATCCAACTACCCACAATGCAGTGGTACTATTAATTGGCATTGTTTTACTATTTTGAATTTGCATTTTCTTTGCAACCTTATTCTCACATTGTTGTCACATGAAATTACACCCTATTGAACACAAAGTCCAACATTCCAATGACATGATGGAAACAACCTCAATGAGTGGTCCCTTTGCACGAATTAGGTTGAATCTTTGAAGAAGTCCAACTTCCTCTTTTAGTCCAATTGCAATGTGATGGTCCAACCCAATACATGAAAACCTACCACTAATAGCTCGTAGGGGAGAAGGGGATAAGGAATGCATGAAAGGGAAATGGAGGCGATGCATCAAGATGGAAAGTTGTTTCTTCTTGACTTAGACTACACAACATCATTGAAGAGGGACCAGGGAACTCTCACAGTTCTCTATTTGATCGATTCTAGAGTGTGAACATGAAGGTTAGGGTTTGACAAGGAACTAGAAGGAAAGTAAGATTCTCAAAACAACAACTACAAACAATTTAACTCAAAATCTATGCATGGAAAAAGATAATCAAAACTTAGATATGAAGGCAATGGACTTACGCAACATACAAAAGATGAGAGGAGAAAAATATTAGTCGATCTCATTGATGTAGAGGAAAAATCTAATCTTTAGAATGGCAGAGTGTAAAAGTATTGTGTCTACAAAAGAAAAACCTTGGAGGAGCCAGAGGAAGAACCATTTAAATGAATACATTTCTTTCCTTTCTAAATCAGACATAACTTGGAACAAAAAACTAAACCCTAACCCTAACCGGGGTTAGCAATGAATTCTATGCATGGAAGAATGGAGCCATTCTGTGAAAATCATGATTAGGGAATCCATTAGGAAAGTCAACAAAACCAATGAATGAGCATGGGTTCCCATGAAATCCACTTGTAGAAGATAAGGGTTGTAGTAAATTTCATCCTTGAAGCCTAGGAATCAAAATAGGCCGCTCAAAAGTGGTTTGAGCATTAATGGTGTTGCCCAGAAAAACACATCAAAATCTGCTGAAATGTCTAGGCGTCAGGCTCAAAAGAAAACATATGCTAAGCATTGAATGGTCTAGAGCCACGAAACAACATCTTTGTCAAGGCTTGGATGTCGGGCCTGCTTCATACCACTTACTTCATACTTTATGCACATCAGAGTGAGACCATCAGAGATCGAGCTTTGGGTGTACCGTTTACTACATGCCAGAAGAAAAGAAGAGAGAAAGTCGAAGGGGAAAATCATGAAAGTACAAAAGGATAACCCTTTTAGGGATTCAAAGGTTGGGGATAATGCTTACACCTTACTATGGATTCAAAAAGAGTAAAACGAAAGATCGAAGGTCAAAGATTGAAGGGAATCATCAAGGGTCAAAGGGAAGCTTTACCTCTTACCACAGAAAGGTAAGAAGTAAAGGAGAATCCTAAAACTCAAAGTCTACAAACTCGACACTTAGTCAAATTTTATAAGGAGTGAAAGTGAGAAGGAAGAAGGGAGAAGGAAAAAAATTTGATGCCTGAAAGCCAACACTAAGATTTTGGGGATCGAGGGTTGGGAGGAAGTATTATGCCTTGTGAAGTGAAAATGGTAAGAGGGAAGAGGTAAGGCCGAAGGCTGACACCCAAAGGTTGATAGAAGAAAGGGGTGAGAAGATGGAAGAGGTAAGAGGTAATATTGATTCCCGAAGTCCGAAAGATGAAGACTTAGACAAATCTTGAAAATATTCAATCAGGCTTTAGTGGTTGGGGGTAAGGCTTGAGGCTTACCAAAAGAAAGCAATAAGGGTAAGGGGTAAGGTTGATGACTAAAACCTGAAACACTTAGAGGGAAAATGGAAGGAAAAGAAGAATGAGTGGGAGTGATGAAGAAAACATGTGAGTAAGTAGGTAAGTGAAAGTACAAAAGCCCAAAAACCTGGGACAACCAATTTTAGGACCCTTCAAGGAGAATTCATGCAAGATAGCCCATGTGGGATCTCTTAGATCAGTTATCAACAAAACTCTCTCCTAACTGTTGTTCCATGTCAATTGAAAGAATGTCCTAGGTATATAATGACATAATATTTTATTTAGAGAACCTAAATTATCCTCCTAAGTTGAATGATAACAAAAAAGGACTTTGGAACTCAACTCTTAGAGGTATATGTTGTTGGAAGGATAGATGATGTGGAGAAACCCAGAAGGTGTGCTCCTAAGGTGTTTGGATGGAGAGAATTCAGTAAGAATTAATAGAGAATTTCACCATAGATTATGTGGTGGACACTATATGTCAAAGACCACTACTCACAAATGATGAGGATGGGTTATTGATGGCCCACATTACTCAAGGATGTAGCCAAACTTATGAAAATATGTGATGCTTGCCAAAGATTTTTTGGTAAGATAAATTTTTTAGGTGCAGTTCCCCTCACAACCATTTCAGTGAAGGATACATCCCAAGAATGGAGTATTGATTTCATAGGGGAAATAGAAGAAAAATATAGTAATGGATAAAATTGGATATTTGTGGCTACTAACTATTTTACAAAATGGGTGGAGGCAATTCCTATAAGGAATGCAACCTCAAAAGTGGTGGTTGAATTTATGCTCAATAACATAATCATTGGTTTGGTGTGTGATCAAGAATTGTTGCTAATAATGCAATGTGTTTTAGATATGGGGATTTTATTGATATGTGTCCACAATATGGAATACATTTAAACCATTCTTCACCTTATCATCCATAGGGAAATATAAAAGATAAATCAAGGAACAAGAGTATCATGGGAATCATCAGGAAAAAAAAATGGATGCTAACAAGAAGAGGTGGGATAATAAGTTAATTTTTTGGACTAGGTAGATAGAATAATTTACAAGAAAGTCGTTGGAGGAGCTCATTTGAATTGGTGTATGGTATTGAAGCCAAATTGCCAATCATCCTTAAATTTTCAATGTCTAAGTTGTTGCAGCAAATTGAATGGGAAGAGGAAAGTGTCATCTCCCAAAAATGCATGAGTTGATCAAATTGGAAGAAACAAGAAGCATTTCCCATGAGAGGAACTTGATGGGAAATAAAAATGAACCACCTCTTTAATAAGAGGGCCATAAAAAGAGAGTTTCAGATTGGAGATATTGTTCTCATGTGGAATTCTAGATCAAAAGGCAAAGGAAAATATGGGAAGTTTGATGCCCTGTGGGCTGGGCCTTATCAAATCAGTGAAGGATGTGGTCAAGGAAAATATTACCTAAGAAGCATAGATGGATATTACTTGGAGTTGTCAATTCATGGTCAACACTTAAAGAACTAATTTTCCATAGGATAATATTCTTGGAACCTTTATTACATAGGTTGTTTTTATTATGTTTTTGTCTTGTATATATTTTTGTCTTCCAAGAGTCAATCCCGTTTTGTTGTTCTATTTTTTTTTCCCTAAAGATCTTAATCCTCGTTGTGCTTGCGAGAGACACGTCCCCTACTAGAGCCAATGTTGGAACTCCAAATTCTTGTGTCCCTTTTTGTACCTTAGTCATATTCATCCAAATTTATATAACCAATCTGAAATATCAACCATGGGTTATTTTCTATCAAAATTCCTTAGCACCAATGAGTAAAGTAATGAGTATTACGCCCAATTTATTTTTGAACTTAAAAAAAAATGCTAAGGGGTGAAATTTATAGCCATGCAATTTTTTCTCTTTGGTCCAGATTTGTCCCATTTTCTTGCAATTTCTTGTTGAGAGGGAAATAAATGGGAAATTCATCTTATTCTTATACTTAAATTCATGGCTCATTCAATGCAAAGGCATGAAAAAAGTCAAAGGAATGTTTTTACCTATCAATCAAATCTTGTTTGTAGTGGGAACATGTCATCTGAGCATTGGATAATATTGTGGCTAATGTTTCCCAAGTGGCACAACCTTCTAAAATTTTGTAAACATCCATATCATGGGTATATTTTCCTTGGCAACCATTTTTAGAGACGGGGGATAAGAAGATAAAAAATTTATATAGAGGAGCAATTACAAAACTAGCAAGAGAGAGATATTCATAGGAAGTTGTAAGGTTTCAATTTCTAGCTCTAGGTATAGACATTTTTGTATTGTAAAGACTTGGGTTTGTCCCTAAAGTTGTGATAACACTTTTATACTTTGAATATTATAGATGTGTGTTGTTTATTTGGCCATCCAGATGACTATAAAATCCTTGCAAAACCTTTGTGAGGTATCTATCAAGCATAATAAAAGGAATGTGTGTGGATGCTTCTAGATTACTAAGCAAAATATTTTAATATTCTCCAACTACCTTTGCTTTCTTTCAATGTATGTGTAGAGCCCATCTTACTTGTGCATTCTAAGAACCCTAGTATTTTGTGGTGTGTTGATTAATGCATCACCTTGTTTACAATTATTATATCTTTTCTATAAACATAGAGACTTTGTTTCCCAATTATATAAAGGCATCATTTTTTTATTGGATTCCTCTCTTCATCATCCTCAACACACTCAAAATCAATCATCTCAAACATTGTTTAGTCTTTATAATTTAGAGTGTTCTATTGCCATGTATCTAAACGTTTATAACATCTAATGGGTTATCATGAAACACATTCTCAAACACTCATATTGAATATTATTTGTTGATAAGGTGATTAGCCTTGCATATCCAAATTAGCATATAAGTATATTATGACATCGATGTTGGGATACACTATGCAGTGCGTATAGTTTTTGTAAGGTAATTTCTTAGTGTTCCAATCATCAACCCAACACCTAGGGCAAACCCCTTTGGTCTTGTAGATCCAAAAGTGAAGGAGGTCTTACCCATCTCAATAATTGGTCATTAGATTCCCAACCTGAAGATAGGTTTTTGGTAATCCATTTAGGTTTGACACTCCTAGCACTTGGGAGATTATTAGACCTGATGATTTTGGGGTCTATAACACAAATCAACTATAAATTGAATTGACCAAAAATATACCTAAATTATATTCTAAAATAAAATCATCCCTAGTTCCTTGATTATTCCAAGTAAAAGAACATTGCTAGGAGTGATATCTATTATTTGAAGTTGATTAATTATATAAAGAAGAAGAAGAAGACTAGTTTCAGGGAGAATATGAAGTCCACCATTTTCATTTAAGGGATAAGACAACATTAAATTCACCTTCAATAATCCAAGAATAATCTTGAGGATAACCTTCTCTATAAATAAGTAGACTATCCCAAAGTTTATCCTTACCTTGAAGACCACTATATAGACTAAGAAAAAAATAGCAATCCTTTCTCAATAATTACTAGTGTTGGAGTCAAAAATTTCTTTAGATTTTTTGGGAAGCTTGGTTTCCTAAATTAGCAACATAAAATGGTTAAGGTCTTTAATTAGTCTTCTAATATAGCATTATCTTTGTGTCTATTTCCAAGCCCTTTTACATTCTTGGATATAGTCATGATTAAAATGGGTAAGGGAGTGATGAATCCACTAGTTTTAGAAAACTTAAAGCTAGAAAATGTTCTCCAGAATATTTGGATTCATCGGGACAAATTTTACAACGTGATTTGAGTGTCTCTTATCTCCCCTATTTTTTATTTTGAATTTGTTCAATATCCAAAGCCTAGGTTGAAGGGTATTTTTTATTTTATTTAATACTCCAATTTCAAGTTATCTTCTAGATGAAAAATTTAAATATTTTCTTGTTTATCAAGTTCTATGATAAGGGTTTGAAGCACATGTTCGATACTATTAAAGGCAAGAAAAGCCTCTTGAACCTCAATATTTTGGGATTTACTAGTAAAAAGAGGGCTTGGGTAGAGACAAGAGACTTACTTGGCAAAAAAGAAGCATGGTGAACATTAAAAATGACAACATGCACATCTAAAAGCTCCCTAGAAAGCAGAAGATCTTGTGCTATTCTTGTTTTCCATTGAAAAGTTAGCACACTATATTTTACTATGACTTATTTACTACACAATAGAAATAATCTTAAACAAATGCATGAAAATACTTTTTAAAAATATAAAAAATAAGTAAAAAAATGATTTTATAAACCTTTCATTTAATTCATGTGATTTAAGGAAAAAAAGATTCGTCTCAAGTTTTTCAACACCAAATCAAACTAGTTTGTCCAATGGACACTCTTGCTTCTCCATATTCCTTATGCTAAAGTTTTTTGTTGACAAATAAATAAGCAAAAAAATTAGAGACAATTGTTTAATATATAAATCTTGACTCCAATCCCTTTATTCATTGTTAAATATTCTCCCAAAAAAATAAATCATTTATCTAAAAAAAATCCTAAATATTGTATTATTTACCTATATAAAAGATATTTTAGTCTCCTTTACATATTTTGGTGAGGTTAAATTTATCCCCTTTGAACTATGCGTAACTTTAGAATAAAATATTAAACTTTTTTAAGAAAATAAAATAAAATCATTATAGCATAGGCATAACTAGCATAAATTGTCCCCATTACATAGGCATATCTTTTATAAGCCAAGAAACTACATCTCCATAAGCATTTCATTCGAAGCCTAGATAAAAGCTCACACTATCATATCCCACCCTATCCCAAATAGAAAATATATATAGTTTTGTAGATAGCCCACAATAGTGTGTCCTACTTTTTGGTCAAAGTGGGACATTGAAATTTGGATTTTTAATCAAAAATTCACTTTCTAACACCTATAGTAACTAAACCAATAAGAATTTGAAGATGATGTGAACTAGTGATTTTTGAAATTTTATCTATAGATTATAAATATATATTTTTAAAAAATTAAGAAATAATTTGTGAGTTTTTTTAACGTAGTTTTTAATAACTTATTTCTTAAAGTTAAAAAAATATTTTATTATTTTTCCATGTGAGTGGATAGAGACCTTGAAAATTGTTGATAAAGTTATCTTTACTAGAAAATAGAAAATAAAATAATAATAAATTAAATATATTAAAAAATGGCTCCAATCTCGAAAAAACAAAGCAGCAAAAAAGATAAAACCTTGATAAACAAAGAAACAAATGTAGGAAGTCTAGAGGGAAAGGGTGATTTTGCGGTAGGAAGTAAGTATAATTTGTGAAATACTTTGCCTCCTCCCCATAAAAAAAAAGAAGAAGAAGAGGATGGTATAGTCAATTTAACCCAAATTGTTTGGAAGGACTCACTGGAACTAGAGCAAACCATTGTAATGGGGGTCTTTTTGGGCAGGAAATTAGCATGACATAAAATAACTGATTGGGGGAAATGGAAATCAGATTTGGTTCGTAACTTTATGCCAAAAGGTTTTTTTTTGGCTATTTTTGAGAACGAAGAATGGAACAAAATTCTTAATGTCGAACATTGGAAATATGGAAAGAAATTCCTCTATCTGCAGAAATGGGAACCTAATTTAAATCCTCTAGAAATGAAACTAACGATGGGGTCGATCTGGGTTAGACCATATAATTTTCCCTTCGAATATTGGTCGGATTTGAGTTTGTTTGTGATTGGGGATGCTATGGGGAAAACTATGGAGATCAACATGTGGAACAGTAAATCTCTAATATACACCAGAATTAAATTATTAGCTATAAAGAAAATCCCTAAAATAGTAAGACTTCAAACAAATGCATGGATATGGCCACAAGATGTGGAAGTTGAGGTTCCACGATTTTTTTGTTTCCATTTTAGCAGAAAAAATCATTTTGAAGAACATTATTGCCAGAAATCCAGAGCACAACCCTAGTGGAGACAAAAGGACAAAATATTGGAAGGGGAGACTAGTGGAAAAGTGGAAGAAAAAATTCTTGAAGGATTGGATCGAGCGCCAATGGAGATAGTTAACAAAGCACTTGAAGGAAAGGAAACGATTGAACCAAATATGATAAAGGAGAAGGAAAAGAGATCAAACAATGGGATATTTTTGAAGCTTGACAAAGCAATGGAATCTATACCGACCCTAAAAAGAGATGAAAACACTAACCTCATGGTGGTGTCAAATGAAGAATCTAAAGGAAAAGAAATAGAGATGACAGAAGAATAAGAGGAATCAAAAGATGGAGAAATAGAAAGGGACGAGTTGGACATTGTTGAAGTTATGAATATTAGTGAATCCACACACAAAATCATCAACCAGATAGGGAACAAGAAGTCTGAGAGAAAAATAAACAAGTGAAAGAGAGAAGTGGCAAGAGACCAAGGACTGTCAAATATTAAGGAATACCTATGAGATCTAAGGGAGGATCGAGAGCCACGAAGATAGTCATGTGGAATGTTAGGGGACTAAATTCCCCTAATAGAAGGCACCTAATCAAGCACCATCTAGAAATACTCAAAGCAGATATAATAATAATTCAAGAAGCCCAATTGTGCACAAAAGAGGCCAAATTATTCATCCATCACTTGGATGGACTCAACATCTCAGTTCAATCGCACGAATGCCTCGTGGCCTTTTAGGCATTGGGTGGATAGTAGAGGCACAGGTGGAGATAGAGCCCGCAACATAGGCTATGGGGTAGGAAGTCGGAAAGGCATATTCATCAAGGTAACTGGAAGTTTGGGATGCCTGATCAATTTTCTCAGAAGTTTCGACACAAAATCTTCATAAACAAAATCTACATCACTTTGTATGGAACTATAAAAATCGTGATTTTGGATAATATATCTAGTTTGTTACAAACATTCTCCATTCCCATATCTCTTCTTTCGGGAGATTCCAAATCCATCAAGGATCATTCTATGAGAATGGGTGACACCATATTCAATAACATGAGTACCACTACCCTTTGTAATCTCATCTCAACACACTATCTATACTTCATCTAAATTTTTTCCTTAGAAAATAGGCCAATTGCAATAGAAGAAAGGGATGCCATTTCATAGTTGAGGAAATTGAGTATTATCTTGCCAAAGAATTGGATGCCTCCGAATTTCTCTTATCAAAGCCATTTTATTTGACTGTTGACTGATTGTTCTTTCTATTCATCCTCTCCATAAACTTTTACCCTCACACACCTTCCGCACATAATTGATCTGGATGAAAAAATCTGAATTCTAAAATTTGACCTTGACCTAGTGGAAAGCTACTAGCCACATTTAGAGGCATGTTGTGTTTAGATTCGTTAGTAATCTTGCAATGCTAAAAGAAAACATTAGAAGTTGGAGTCAATACAAATTTTGGATTATTTTAAGGGGAAAATGTCATAAGAAACTTGTGAAAATTACAAGGGATATTGGAAATAATGGATTATTTTGCAGAAAAAATATGTCCTAAGCAACCTATGAAACTTGCAAGGAATGTTAGAGATAATGGATTCTCAAATCAACAATCAACATAATAGTAGCTTCTTATCCAACGACTCACCACCATCTAGACACATGAAGAAATTTATTGGCGATAACAATCACAAGAAAATTGGATCAAAGAAAGAAACCTAAATCTAAAATTCTTTCATAAAACAATTTTCAACAGACCACATATCAATATAGTGTAACACCTCAAAATAGAAACACAAAGTTTTCTTTTCAATGATAAAGATATTTTAGAATGTGAAATCACTACTTCCACACCTTGTTCATGAATACTAAAATCAACGCTAAAGAAGAGCTTCTTGGAAAACATCTAGCACATTGTATCATAGACGGAAAATAGCGATCCAATGGCTACAATAACATAAAAAGAATTAGGCATACCATAGCAGCAAAAATATTTTGGGGAAAAAATCAGCAAACTAAAAGTATTAAGATTTTCTAAAAGCAATGCTAAAGAAAACAATTTTCAACATACCACATATCAATATAGTGCAACACCTTAAAACAAAAACAAGAAATTTTCTCTTCAATGATAAAGATATTTTAGACTATGAAATCACTTCCACACCTTGTTCATGAATACTAAAAGAAACTCTAAAGAAGAGCTCTTGGAAAACATCTAGCACATATCACAGATGGAAAACAAGGATCCAATGACTATAATAACGAAAAAAGAATTAGGCATACCATAGAACCAAAAATCTTTTAGGGAAAAAATCAGCAAACTAAAAGCATTAAGATTTCTAAAAGCAATGCTAAAGAAGAACAATTTTCAACAAACCCTATCAATATAGTGCAACACCTCAAAACAGAAACAAAAACTTTTCTCTTCAATGATAAAGATATTTTAGACTGTGAAATCACTACTTCCACACCTTGTTTATGAATACTAAAAGCAACTCTATAGAAGAGCTCTTGGAAAACATCTAGCACATAGTATCACGGATGGAAAACAACGATCCAATGGCTACAATAACTTAAAAAGAATTAGGCATACCATAGCAGCAAAAATCTGCAAACTAAAAGTATTAAGATTTTCTTTTTTAATTGGGATTTAAAAAAAGAAAAAACGTAATTTAAAAAAAAGAAACAAAAACTGCTTGTTTTTTTAAAAATTTAAAGGCATTTCCATAGCATAAATATATAGAGAACAAACAAAGTAGAGAGTTTAGCCCATGAGTTGTCTAAAATAGAGAGTTTAGCCCATGAATTGTCTAAGTGAAAAGTTTTCCTATAATAAAGAATGTAGTGCAACATGTAAGCTTTGCTAGTAAATGACTTTTTGCTAAGTTCTACATGAAGTTGATAAATTTATTACTAAGTTAACATAAAATATCTCATTAAGTGATATGTGAATAAACTTCTAGTCTTGTATGATGTGAGTGGATGGTAAAATGCTACTAACAACACTACATTCCAAATTATTATTAATATCAAAAGAATGTTTAATCATAGAGACTACACTATCATAACAAACTCTGAAACCTTCCAAAACTTAGTAAAACCTCAAAAAAATGATAATAAATATGTTTTCATCTTAGAAAGGTAAAAGAAAATCATTTTATCATTGAGAAATTTTCAAGTAGGAAAATTCAAAGAATATATTATCCAAATAAAAATCTAATCAATTGGTAAAAGAGAAACCATTTCTAATAATAGGTAGAGTCAAATGGGCATGAACTATGCATTTTCAAATATTTAAGATACAAAACCAAGTCACATTCAAAAGCTTTGCTATTAAAGCAAAACCTACAAATTTAGTCAAAGCATTAACTCATATAAAGTAGAAGTGGAAGATAGACACAAAACACATTCTAGGGTAGATATGCATAATATCAAAATAAGCATATAAAATCACAATGACCAAGATTTTGATGTCACAAATATTGGACATCTTGGTGCAATACTAGGTTCCATATAAACATTACACTTGCAAGTTAATAGAGACATGGGCAAACAAGAACTATTCTAATTTCACAAACATAAGCAACTAATTTTGAAACACAATAAAGAAATTTAATAAAAGCAAATAAATTTCAAAAGATCACCTCCTTCAAGTGGAGTAATCCCAACTCCCTTTTTGGAAGGATCTTCCTAAGCTAATACCGAATTAGGAAATATTTCTTCTTATTTTCCTCTAATGAGACCTCATATGGTCATACTACAAGAGGAGGAATGAAATTTCCACCAAGAAAAAATTCTTCTCAAAACAAAAATAGAGTTGATTTTCTTAGCTAATGGCTTTTTATTATACATCTAAGCCTTATTTCATAATTGAATTTAATGGGACTAAACTTTTTCCCTTATTTTATTCCTAAGAAAAACTATTTTTTTTCCAACAAATAACACCAACTATTCTAACCAAGAGATGCCCTTGATTAACTTAGGCATTAGGTTGTATGAACACAACCTATTTTAGGGGAAGTTTTCCTGGAGATGAACTTCAATTATTCAGGTGACTTGAACCTCAAACTATAAAAAATAAGGAGAAAAAAAGGGGAATTGAATTCGATCAAGAGTTTTATGACAATAGCGAGACATCTAGAGTCATTCAAGATTTTCCTACTCTTCATGAAGTGCATACCAAGATTGACGTTAAGCATGGAATTTTTCAAGCTAACTCTGACCTAAAGAAGAATGAACAACAATGATTCAGAATACTACTCCAAAGCTCTATGACCCATTCTAGAGCTAGTCATCTTTCCTTCATGACTGACTCTGGAGAGATCCAGAATGTTCAATCCTTGGATCCTATAGCTACTTTTATCAAAAAACACAAAATATATATATATATATGCATAGAAGAAATAAGTCAGAAAGATTCGAGTAGATTCAACCATTGAAATAATAAGCACCAAAACACATTATGTATCGATTCTTAAAATACTTATAGGCATTTAATAACATATTAACTATACCAAATCCATAGAAAATAAAGAAATGCAACAATTTCTATATGAAAATAAAAGATAATCATTACGACTCATCATCTCCCCTCACTATAATCACACCATGTCCTCATGGTGAGATTTGTACTACATCTTTGTTGGCCAATTTTTTATCCTCTAATATCACTATGCAATCATAATCTTCTTTGTTATAAATAACAAAGTGTTGCCCCATATCTACATATCCATTTGTTCTAGAAATCTTGGTAAACCATTTTTCCACCTTTCTCTGTGGCATTTGTCCTAAGGAAGTCATAAGTGGATCTAGTGCAAGAAGCAAGGCAAGTAAGAATCTCATCCCAATCCAATCCTACTTCCATTCTTTGATTAGGGTGATGAAATTTTTAGCTTTGGTGAGGCTCCATCATAAATTAATGGAGGATATAAGCCCCCTCCATTGTAGATATTGTGGTAAACCTTCTCATCTATTGATACAATCCCTAATGAAAATTGGAGGAAGGTATCCCTCATGATCCTAAAATGTAGTAATGTTGGATTGAAGATTTTTTACATATTGGTCCTTGATCCTTGATTGATACATTTGTGCCTTGTAAGTTTTGGAAAACCAAGTAGTCTTGGGATATTCATACCACATCAAGAGACCAATAATGGCTTGAGAAGTATGGTACTTTATTGTGTTATTCTCCCATTCCATTTGATGATGGATGAGAGAAACAAAACCTCACCATTGGACTTCCCCCACGTATAAGTTCAACATTGAAGTATGTCGATGTCCCATAATGAACCCATACTAAAAGAATTTGTACACCATATCATTTTGTTCCATGGTGCTTCTAGAATAATTTTCCAAGAAGTCCCAATCATTCACAAACTCAAATAGAAGATTCTAGGAAATTCTCAAAAGTTTCCAACTCAAAAAATTTTCTTGTAGAAAAAGATGATACACACCTGATGGCTAGCGTTGAGCCAAAAGTGCCTCCCTGATCTCACAGGCTTGAACCACTCACTCCTTGATTGAATTTTTTCCTTGTTGGAGGGACTCCAAAGCTCTTCACATTTGAATGTTCTCTTCCCTAAGTCACGTAATGGTCAGTGAGATAGCTTGTAGTGGTGGTGGAAAAGAAACTTGAACACCTTTGCTACATACAGTAGTAGATTGAGGCAATTATTGAGAGAGAGTGGAAATGTGGGCATCCTTAGCAACAACATTAGCTTTTTTCTTACTCAAGGGCTTGCTAAACCTATGAGACCAATTTATTGTGCTCCTCCCTATCGTGTGCATCATTTTGTTCAATTTCTTATAATTTTTGGCTTTATCAACAAGAAGTTGTTGCATTTCTTCGATTTGTCATTTATACTTCTAAAGCTCATGCTTTTTTTTTATAGAGTGAGAGTTTGCAGAGTTTGCTCTTCTTCTTCATCAACAACTGGTTTAGCTAGGGGCTACTTGCCCTCTCTAAAAGAATCTGGAGGGTTGTTCCTCAAGTGCTTAATGAGTTGAGGAGAAGCTCCTTAAAATCTTAGTGGCCCCTATTGCTCCTTTTGCTTCCTCTTCTTCATACTTCTACATAACAAGCCTTCAATGTAGCGTTTTTGGGCATGAGGAAAAGGCAATTGTTTCAACCTCTTCAATTTAAATGATTGGTTGTGCAAAGCATTTTTGGAGCCATTTGGAGGAGTGAGTAGTCAACACAACTAAAATGAAGCCAAGAGTAGATTTAGTCTTCTTTTTCTTTGTTTTATGTAGCTTGCTTTAGAGGAATTCCTCCCATTTTCTTTGACCACCATCCTATTACATGAATTATATTTGATGATCAAGTGGATGGAGCCATGGTAACTAATCTACTTGTTGGCTAATTCAAATTTATTGATCATCAGTTGGAGACAATGATAAAGAAAAGTAAGCACATTGATAACATTCCAGTTCATTGATCCCATGGTGAAGATGATTTAGCATGAGCATTCCCAATCCAAAAATTGTACCATATTGTTCATCACAACTGAAGAACTTCATTTCCCAAACCACAAAAGTGGACCAAGGCTCCAAAAGAGTAGTTCTCACAAATCCTTTTATGATTCTTTTGCTAGTATGTACCGAGACAAGGGATCCAAATTGACACGAAAGTACTATATTAGTTATTCATAAGAAATTTAGGACTATGAAAAGTCTTCACCTACCTTAGGGATACTTGCAAGCTAACTATTCATTGCAGGAGTAGCTATAATTCATTCCCCTTAACTATAATATTAATATATATATATATATATATATAATTTCTTACAAATTCTTCTACTAGCTCCATTTCAAACCCCTCAAACTTCTTCAAGAATTCCAACCAACCGGCCCACACAAATACTTCTACGCTTAAAGGGTCAAAAATTGTATTTTCAAGTTCAAATTTTTGCTTTTGTCCCATGGTTATCTTGGTATTACATTTTATTCACACAATTGTGGAATGCAATACACTAGAGAGCTTCAAAGATGGACAAGGTGATATTTGCAGATTATGAGAATGATTTTGAATTAAGGTATGTTATGTGAATTGTAGTCATTTAACCATTTGTCCCATAAAAAATGGCGTGGCATTTATGACTTGTACTTGGGAAGTGTAAGGTGTTGATCGGTCTTCATAACGACCAGCGAATATACATGAACTAACACTTTAATCCAATCCATGGCTGGTTTATTAGAATCATTTACTATACTTTCCCTTTTTCGACAAAGGGTGATGTCATTTATGGCCTTCAACCTTCCTTCTTTTTCTCTCTTTATGAGGAAATGGGCCACCATTTGGTTTAGAAGATAGGGTGATCATTTATTATTTTCAACCTACTCATTTATTCAACATTGTTGCATTATTTAGGAAGTGCCAAGGAATTGAGACATCAAACCCATGAAAGATAGATCTTCTAGGGTAAAATGCTCAATTTGAGATTGTAGTTTTGTAGAAAAATCCTCTTTAGATGCTATCTTATGCTAAACCCTACACCCATGGCCATTGATTAGAAGATTCCTTTGGCTTCTAGCAATTGGTAATAACTAGACTACTCCATTATTGAAGACTTGGTTAATTTCATATGATCCCAACCAACTAGTGTGATGTTTTCCCTTGAAATCTTGATACTTTTAATTGTACAATAAAACCTAGTCTCCTACCTTGAACTGTTTACTAATAATATGTTTTCCATGCCATGCTTTTCTCTATTGTTGAATCAGTTTTTTGTGTTGAGGTGTCTCTAATCTCATTTCATCCAATTTGTTGAGTTGTGTAATCCAATATTGTTGGGCTTCTATTAGGCCAATCCCTACTTCTAATTTTCTCTTCAGAGCTTCTAGTTCATAAACAATAAGGAATATTGGCTACTTCCCATAGACCAATTCATAGGGGTAAAATTTGTACTTCTGTAGGTGCTATTGTAAGCCCATTTAGATTTTGTCATTCTATCAACCTAATTGAACATGTCTAAAATAGTTTTTCAAAATATTCTCCAATTCCCTATTAGTCACTTCCACTTGTCTATTTGTCTAAAGGTGATAAGGAGAAGATTTTCTATCGCTGATTTGATACCTTGTCATAAATGCCTTAATCATTGCTAACAAAAACTATGGGCCGTAATTTGAGACAAGGACCTTTGGAGCTTTAAAAACTTTACAAAATATGCTTACACAAAAGATATGTTACCTTATCTTCTCATGCAATTGGCAAGACCTTTCCTTCCACCCATTTAGTGGCATAATCAATGCAAACCAAGATGTAGTCGTTACCTCTATATGGTGGATCAATTAGACCAAAAAAATCCATACCCCACTTCTCAAATGGTTCAAGAACAACTTGAGGGTGAAGAGGCATTTCATTGGAGAGTGTGTGTCATCCCATTTGTTGGCACTAATCACATTGCTTAACATATTGTTGGATATCCTTGCTCATGGTAGACCAATAGTATCCATTTCCAAGGACCTTGTGGCCAATCTGTAGAGCTGAAAAATGTCCTAATGGTTCATCATGAAATGCATGTATAATGTAATATACTTCAATTTATTGAACACATCTTTGCAAAACATGATCATAACAACATTTAAATAATATACCATTTAACCATGTGAACCTAGAGTTTTTCTTTATTGATCATTTGATTTATTTTTGTCTAAAATGTGAGGAATACTTTATTGTGGCCAAATCAACAAACCATGGGGATTGAATTGATATACCAAACAAGTGTTCATACAAAAAAGAATCATCCTCCAATTCATTATTCCCATACATAGTTAACCTTGACAAGAAATCAGCATCCACGTTGTCTTTACCTAGTTTGTCAATGATAGTTATGTCAAATTTCTTTAATAACAATAACCAACAAATGATTATCCCTCCAACTATAGCTTTATTCATCAGGTATGTGATGGTGGAATGATTTGAAGGAAAAAAAAATTGTACCCTATGATGTAGTGGCAAAATTTATTAATGGCATAGACCATTGCTAGAAACTTTTTTTGGTCGTAGTGTAGTTTATCTCTACCTATTTCAAATACTTACCAATGTAGTAAATGGCATGAATACCTTTAGTTTCCCTTGTTTTTCCTAAGAAAACCTTTATCGCTTGATTAGATGCATCTTTGTGAATATGAAAAGGTTCTCTCCAATTTGATCCTTCAAAAATAGGTGTTGTAATCAACTTCCTAATGGATTCAAAAGAATGTTGATATTGACTAGTCTAGTTTAATTTAGAATCTTTGTTCAATAAGGTGAATAGTGGGTCTACTATTCTACTAAAGGTTTTGATGGATTGACTGTAAAGCCAACATGCCCTAGAAAACTTCACTTTAATTTGAGCTTAAGGTGCATGGATCTACACAATGATTTGAATTTTCTTAGGGTCTACTTCAATAACTTCTGGAGAAATATGGTGTCCCAAATCTATTCCTTCATTCATCATAACAGAGATTTTTGTGTTTTAAGGATAATTAACGCTCTTCACACCATTCAAGTACTTGGTTGAGAATATTTAAGGCTTCCTCAAATGTTTTTCCATGGACTGTGAAATCATCAATATACACTTCAATGCAGGTATTTGTCAAATCATAAAAGATTGCAAGGACAATATTAGGATTCATGAAAATTGGAGCAATAAACATTAACAATTATATGTAGATTAAATAACCTAGAAATAACAATGGAGAATAACAAAAAAGAGATCAACAAATAACTTTAACGTGGTTCACCCAATATGGCCTACATCCACAAAAACTCAGCCAACCAATGATTTTATTATCCAACGCAAAACAGATTACAATCTCTTGAATGCCATACCGCAACATACATCCCAGTAGCTTATAACACACTTTTTGAAAGCTTCTAGAATTAGGGTTTTACAAGGTCCTTTTTCATTTGACATGTTAATGGAAAAACCTTGACGTGTCAATAGGAAAAAACCTTGATGTGTCAATGGGAAAACCTTGACGTGTCAACAAAGAAAATTTTTCAGGGCATCGATGGGGTTATGAGTGTACAGTATTTGCATGATCAATCATCACATACAAATAGACAACTTGTTGGAAAGTGGTTGGGGCATTGCATAATCCAAAGGGTAAGACTCTATAAGCATATGCTCCCCATGGGCAGGTGAATGTAGTTTTATCTTGATCCTCCAAAACTACATAGATCTAGTTATAGCCACTAAAATCATCTAAGAAAGAGAAATAATAGCTACTGGCTAGCTTATCCAAAACCTGGTTAATAAAAGGGAGAGGAAAATAATCCTTTTTGGTTGTTTTGTTCAATTCTCTATAATCAATGCAAAAACACCATTTCCCATTCTTTTTAGGTACAATTACTAATGGTGAGACCAATTGACTATCAAAAATAAGATAGATGAATCCAACCTATAATAGTTTATCTATTTATTCTTTCACTATTTCTCTTAAAGCAAGGTTAATTCTTCTCTGAGGTTGCCTCACAAGCTGAACATCTTTAGTATAAATATGGTGCATACAGAGGCTTAGATGAATTCCTTTCATATCTTTATATTCTCAAGAGAAAACTTGTGTGTAATTTTGTAACATCTTTGTTAATTGTGCTTCTTTCGCATCTATCAATTAGCTATTAATGGATTCTTGCGTATTTAATTGAACATCAACTTGTTTTGTACCTAAATGGACAAAATGAACTTCTCTATAAGGACTATTTGGTGTATTTAAAGGACATGAATGAGGAAGGATTTGATGCAACATGCTTACATGATGGAAGTCTAGTTGAGATAAAATTGACTCTACAAAAGGATAATTAAATTCTTTTAAAGAGTCTTGGGCATCTCTGGAACCATTTGGAGATGTCTTGCTATATGTCATTTGAGAAAGGAAATTCATCCTAATCTTTCTACACATGGTATTATTCTAAGTACTTTGCTATTGTAACCATGGCTAGTATGGATACATCTCCCTCATCTAAATTTGTAAAGTCATCTACCCACAATTTGTTATCATTTTATAATATGGAGGGTTTGGTAAATAGATAGATAGAGAGTTCTTTCAGTTTAGTCCCATTAGAAATAGTCATGTTTCCTAATCAACAGCCAATGGGAGCTACAACTATGGCTAACAAAGGTCAACCTAATATAATTAGTTATTTGATTTTTTCTTTTTGACTCAATGGATAACGAAGTCTACAAGGTACTCCCAAAAATCTATTATAACAATAATATCCTCTAGAACTCCTTAATATCTAGTGATAGATTGATTAGCTAGCTACAAAACTCTGGTTATAGGTTGCATATCAATCATAGTTAATGCATCTACAATATCGAAGGTCGTCACATTAGTGACACTCCTTAAGTAAATAAATACATTTGAAACTAGCATCCAGTTTATAACCACCAAAATGATGGGACTACCTAGGCATCCATACTTTTGAGAAATCAATTTTCCCAACAAGACATCAAAAAAATTTCCTCCCGCATAGCTGATGTCCAATAATTTCTTCTTCCTTCCAAGGGTTTTTAAGCACAAACTCTTGATTTTTAGCCGATAGGCTATATTATGGATGGTCTTTTAGCCTGAAACAAGTCTCACGCCATTGAACTGCCACGGTTTCCTGTCAGACTTTTGGGGGATTGCCGGTAATCTTCACTGTTTATGTGACATGGTGGAACCCACTTGCCAACGCTGGTAATCTTTGTGATTGATCCGACATGCTCGAACACACTTGCCAATGCCATAAATGGCAATAGAATGAATTTAATGGTTTCATCGTATTTGAAGTAAATGTTGAATACGGAAGGAGCCACAACGAAGTAGCAGGTACATTCCAGATGTGAAATCATGGCAAGTGGCTAAATATCAACCTCCACCTGGTTAAAAACTGATCGCTATCTAAAATGCCATCAAATTCTATCCTCTACATTATTAATGCTGGCAAATATCTGGCAAGTCTCTGCTGCATTTCCCTAAAATATTTGCTAAGCCACCGCTGCATTCACCTACAAAAAGAATGAACACGGCTTTTTTTGAAACTATTACCGAATCTGAGCAGAGGTCAGAGCACATACCAGGAAAAGCATTGTAAAGAATCTGAGCAGAGGTCAGAGCGCATACCAGGAAAAGCGACCTCAGCATGGCACGGTAATTTCTCTGCTTCCCACCAATAGCTCATTCCATTTGGTACTTTGTTTTACAGTTTATTTATTGAATGTGTTCCATGATTGTTTGTTTTGGCCTTTTTTTGCTTCTTTCACCGCCACTTTCAGACTCGCGACCAGATTTCTCATTCTTAAAAAAATGATTTATCCATGGCTGACTAGGTTGAATGTTACAACGTTAACCTATTGTACCACATGGAATCTTTTAAATAGTTATTTGTGCTTTAACAACAATGTTCTCACTGACAGCTCTGTATTTTACTCGTGACAGAAGATCCAATCTAACAAAAACAATTTCAATCTAGAATTTAATCTAAAGCTCTTCGTGAGAATCATCATCTTCATCGTCTCCTGCTGTAGGACCTCCTGATTGTTGGTAGACCTTCGTCACAATAGGGTTGCCCATAAATGATGAGCGGGTGATATTTCATCTAGGGTTTGCTAGCTATCCGCGCTTTTGCATTCGAATGCCTTATTTCCCCACCCTTTCACCGATATTTGCCACATCACATATGCATGCAAATTGGGAGGCATCGGCAAGGCACGTGGGGAAGGGAAAATTCTTTCCAGAATTAATGTATTTGAAGATCAAATTTCAAGCAAACACGTTGAAACATTCTATTTATTTTAGGTGCGGTAGAAGTTGAGCCTGTTCTTCAAAGTAAATTTCATTGACGTGTTGTAAAAAAAACCTCTTAACCCTCCAATACGATGAAACTCTCCAACAAAGAGGAAAATGGCGATGTAAATCTAAATCTCCCCCACATTTTCCAGCCCCTCGCATAAATATCCTTGTTTAGGAGGCGTAGATTTATTCCAGAGAACCAGGAGCTCATTTAAACCCTCCGTAGAGCAGTTATTTGAGCCTTCTTTGAGAATTCCGGTAATATCTTTCTTAAATGTAAAAATGAAAACATGAATTTTTTAAGATTGTTGGGAAAATTGAGTACAAGGACAAGAGTGACTACAGATAATTAGCCGATAGGCTATATTATGGATGGTCTTTTAGCCTGAAACAAGTCTCACGCCGTTGAACTTCCACGGTTTCCCGTCAAACTTTTGGGGGATTGGTGGTAATCTTCACCGTTTATGTGACATGGTGGAACCCACTTGCCAACGCTGGTAATCTTCGTGATTGATCCGACATGCTCGAACGCACTTGCCAATGCCATAAATGGCAATAGAACGAATTTAATGGTTGCATCGTATTTGAAGTAAATGTTGAATACAGAAGGAGCCACAACGAAGTAGTAGGTACATTCCAGATGTGAAATCGCGTCAAGTGGCTAAATATCAACCTCCACCTGGTTAAAAACTGATCACTATCTAAAATGCCATCAAATTCTATCCTCTGCATTTATTAATGCTGGAAAATATCTGGCGAGTCTCAGCTGCATTTCCCTAAAATATTTGCTAAGCCACCGCTGCATTCACCTACAAAAAGAATGAACACGACTTTTATTGAAACTATTACCGAATTTGAGCAGAGGTCAGAGCACATACCAGGAAAAGCATTGTAAAGAATCTGAGCAGAGGTCAGAGCGCATACTAGGAAAAGCGACCTCAGCAGGGCACGGTAATTTGGCTGCTTCCCATCAACAGCTCATTCCATTTGGTACTTTGTTTTATAGTTTATTTATTGAATGCGTTCCATGATTGTTTGTTTTGGCCTTTTTTGCTACTTTCACCACCACTTTCAGACTCGCGACCAGATTTCTCATTCTTAAAAAAATGATTTATCCATGGCTGACCAGGTTGAATGTTACAACGTTAACCTATGCTACCACATGGAATCTTTTAAATAGTTATTTGTGCTTTAACAACAATGTTCTCACTAACAACTCTGTATTTTACTCGTGACAGAAGATTCAATCTAACAAAAATGATTTCAATCTAGAATTTAATCTAAAGCTCTTCGTGAGAATCATCATCTTCATCGTCTCCTGCTGTAGGACCTCCTGATTGTTGGTAGACCTTCGTCACAATAGGGTTGCCCATAAATGATGAGCGGGTGATATTTCATCTAGGGTTTGCTAGCTATCCGCGCTTTTGCATTCGAATGCCTTATTTCCCCACCCTTTCACCGATATTTGCCACATCACATATGCATGCAAATTGGGAGGCATCGGCAAGGCACGTGGGGAAGGGAAAATTCTTTCCAGAATTAATGTATTTGAAGATCAAATTTCAAGCAAACACGTTGAAACATTCTATTTATTTTAGGTGCGGTAGAAGTTGAGCCTGTTCTTCAAAGTAAATTTCATTGACGTGTTGTAAAAAAAACCTCTTAACCCTCCAATACGATGAAACTCTCCAGCAAAAAGGAAAATGGCGATGTAAATCTAAATCTCCCCCACATTTTCCAGCCCCTCGCATAAATATCCTTGTTTAGGAGGCGTAGATTTATTCCAGAGAACCAGGAGCTCATTTAAACCCTCCGTAGAGCAGTTATTTGAGCCTTCTTTGAGAATTCCGGTAATATCTTTCTTAAATGTAAAAATGAAAACATGAATTTTTTAAGATTGTTGGGAAAATTGAGTACAAGGATGAGAGTGACTGCAGATAATAGTTAATGTATGCATCTTTAAGTTGTTTGGAGTATAATTTTGTTTTTTTAGGAAAGCTTTAATATCATTGAGTCTATTTAGTATTTCATATTGGAGATAATAAAAATTATTAATAATATTACAATCATTTTCTAAATGACCTGCCAAAAACCATCCTGACCGTTTGTTGGCGTTCGTTTCCGTTGGGTTTTTACCATCGTTATTCTACTTTTTACATTCACCTCGTTAACGCAGTTCTATACATTAGGTATTAAATGCATAGAAAATCCAAGGTAAATCCGAATACACACCCTCACAGCTGATACAGTTTAATTATTTAATGATTTTTTATGAACTTTATATTTATTTATATCGTTATGAAGTTTCGTGAGTCATGCAGGAACTTTGGAATGCTATTTGAATTGATCTGATTGTTTCCACCAATAATCTGTTGCAAACGAACTAATCAAACACAATTTTTTAACCATATGTTATGCATCTGTTGGTTTGATAAATATAAAGAAGTAATCAGAGTAAATTAATAAAATCTTATCACAGATAAATTATATAAATCATAAATATAATTATATTATATTTATATTTATAATATATGTTATATAATTAATAAATAATATATTATTTTCTATTATTTATAGATTATTTATTATATTTATATTTATATTATATGTTATATTGTATAATATATAAATTGATAAAATATATGTATATATGTTATATTTAATATTGTTCTAGGAAAATTCACTATCAGCAATTCACTGCAGGAAAATTCACCACCAGCAATTCACTACTCATGACGGTGAATTAATCATCATGGTGAATTTTCCTATAGTGAATTTGTAGATGCCATTTAATATAATGTAAATTTATTTTCACAATAATAATATAATTATATTTATTATTATATATTATATTTAATATTAATTTTTTTTAAATATAAATAAATATAATTATACTTAATATAAAATTATTATAATAAATAGTTAATATATCTAAATATATAATATAATAAAATTATTATATATAAAAATAAAATTACTATAATTAATAATTAATATATTTTAATATAGTACAAATCAAATTAATATATAAAAAACTAATAGTTTAATTATCCTTGTTAGAGAAAGCAAGAGAGAAGAGGAAAATGAAAGAGAGAGATGGTGAGACAATTTTAATTATAATTTTGAAGGTAAATTTGTTATTTAAATTAAATATATTTATTTATTACTATATATGTTATTTTAAATGTATTTATTAATGTTGACTTTTCTTTATTTATTAGTAATGATAGTGAGTGTGTGTATGTATATATATATATATATATATATATATAGTGAGAGAGAGAAAGAGATCCCCATAGATACATGTCATCTTTGGATTGTTGGCACAAAACACTTGGTCAAAAACTAGACTATCTTTTATCTCTCTCTCTCAGAGCTCTTTCTCTTTATATATATCTCTCACTATATCTCTATATCTCTATATTTATCTTTATCTCTATCTCTATGTTTATTTCTATCTCTATATCTCTCTCTCTCACTCACACACACACTCCCTATCTCTTTATCTATCTCTCTACCTCTTCCCTAGCTCTCTCTATCTCTCTCTCCCTCTCTCTATTACTTGTTCCTCTCACCTTCTTTATCTCTCAATCTTTCCCCCTCTATCTTTATCTTTCCCTCTCTCCCTATCCCTCTCTATCTATATCTCATTAAATCTATCTCTCTCTTATTCACTCCATCTCTCCTACTCTATATATCCCTCTCTATCCCTTTCTATGTATCACTTCCTATAACATTTTCTAAATGACCTACCAATTGGCTTCATGTATTACACAAATGTATACAAAAAATAGACGAAAATTTTCCCTAATTGACCTTCCACAACTCTCACTCCATCTCTCCTACTCTATATATCCCTCTTTACCCCTCTCTATATATCACTTCCTATAACATTTTCTAAATGACCTACCAATTGGCTTCATGTATTACACAAATGTATACAAAAAATAGACGAAAATTTTCCCTAATTGACCTTCCACAACTCTTCTTTTCTTCACTCGTGTTTAGATCCATGTAAATGGATGCATAGTTTATTTGAAGCCATCACTTCTTTTCTTGTACTTGGACATATTTTTACCTCTCTTGTATTCAACCTGGCTGACAAGAGAATGACATAATATATATATATATATACAACGAATCAAACTTGCCATTTAAATATTTTATATATTATATTGATTTCATGATAACAAGAAAATATATGCAAGTGGTAAATTTTTCTAATAATTGGTTATGGGAGAGGGTCCTATAGTGGAGCACCCTAACTTCACGTTTCTCAATTAGATAATATAAAATATTAGAAAAGGGCCCTATTGAGGGTTTTTAAAATATTATTAGATGCCACAATCTGAATGGGTTGTATGGATTGCAGATGGCAACTTGTTTTGTGATTGCATTACATGGTGCTTATTTACGTCAAGATCTTAATAATGAACACATTTAGGTTTTATTAAAATGAAAATTATGGTCAAGACCTTAAAATGAAAATTAACGTCAAGATCTTAATAATGAGCAAATTTAGGTTTTGACATTACACATAATTAATGTATAACATGTATGTTCTATATAATAAAAAATAAATTATAAATAATATGATTATACTATCTAATTATTATATATATTATTTTCTTTAACAAAAATATTGATAAAATTAAAATTACAGTGAAGATTTAAATTTTATTTTTTATATTTTTTCTTACTTTTTAAAAATAATATATATATATATATATATATATATATATATAAAACCTTTATTAATATTAATCTATAATGATATAATATTTAATTAAAATTATCATTTTTAATTACTTTTATAATTTATTAACTAACTTTGTTATTTATCTTTTTATTTATTTGATACTTTTATAATTAATTTAATTTTATAAAAAAAAAATTATATTCATCGCCATTTTCATATTATTTAAATTTTATTTTTTATATTTTTTCTTACTTTTTAAAAATGATATATATATAAAACCTTTCTTACTTTTTAAAAATGATTGATATATATATATATATATATATTTGTTTGTTTTAATTGTTTATGTTTTTTTCAAATTAGAGTACATTTAGCTTTTAATGAGTGTGTTTATTATAATGAAAATATAATACTATGAACACAATTAATTTAGTTTAACTTTAGAATAAATTGTTAAAAAGTACTTTATTTTCATTTGTAAGGTTGCAAAACAAAATCTTAGTTTTCATTTATTAAGAATAAATTTGACATTATTACTACTTTAATTCAATCTTTAAATATTGCTATACCATTTAATTTTTATTTAAAAATAATAATAATTTGTTTGACCAAAACCAATTTATTCAATTTATATATCATTTATTTTAATTTTTTTTATACTAAATTTAGCTATGCTAAATTTTGTAAAAATTTAATTTACTTAACCCAAACCTATTCATCTACACTTTGTCTTATTGCTTGAAAAGATTGTATTTAAATTTTTTATAGAACAATTATATTATTCTATAAACTATTAGCAACCTTGGGTTTGCTTTCAATCTTTTTGTTTTCTTATTTAATTAATTTTAATTTTTAAATGATATTTATTATTATATTTTACATATATTATGTTTTATACTAATAATTAAAACAAATGAAATTTTATATACACTTAAATAAAAAATAAGCTTTAAATATTTAGTATTTTCAAATTTATATTGTTAAAATACATTTACAATTTGAGTATATATATATTTTATATAGAATAATAAATTAATAGTATACTATATCATATTATATTACATTTTAAATACTACATTATTTAAATATTTAGATCCTAATAATGAGCAAATTTAGGTTTTACATGTCTAGTTAAGTATAAATTAGCATCATTTACTGCACAAATGTATGCAAAAAAAAAAACCATTTTTTTCCTAATTCATCTTCCACACCTTTTACATTCTCAGATTTTCCAGTGCCTTTATCCCCTGCATACAAACTCACATTTAGCTCAATGTATAAAAAGACACATGTTACAAGTTGGACTACCTAAGCATGAATTTGACAGTCAATTTGCATAGATACAAACCTTGGAGCTGTAGGAATACCAGTCAGCTCAAACCTCCCAAGTTCTCTACAATCCTTTGTCAAACTGTGTTCCCCTTCAAAGACTTGCACAGGAAAAGATATAAGTTAAACCAACAATGAATGGAGAACAAAGGATTCCTGTAAGATCTACAGTCCTGCACAATTGCATATGATTCTGGCCAGAATATTATCATATTAACTGCTTCAAAGATCCTATGATTCCTAGAAATTTGTCCTCTCTTAGTGGAAGCAGGAGAAATGAGTGCTTGATTTAACTTCTAGGAAGCCAAGGGCCCAATTCTTTTGGATTATTGTTTAGTGCAATGCATTTCAATTTTCATGGGAAAAGGGTTTCAGATGAAATCATAGAGATTCATAGATTAGGAGGAAAAATACCTGTATTGAGACAGTTGTTTGCTGATCCTGATAGGTTGTGAAGACTTGAGACTTCTTGGTAGGAATAATAGAGTTCCTTGGAATAAGTTTTGTCATCACTCCTCCAACAGTCTCAATACCAAGAGTCAAAGGAGCCACATCCAACAAAAGAATCTCTGCAACAAAGGACCTCAAAAACTCCATTATCAATTGTCAAGATACTGACATCAAATGTGCCACCACCAAGATCAAAGACGATAATGTTTTTCTCACCACCCTTCTTGTCCAGACCATAAGCAATTGCTGCAGCAGTGGGCTCATTGTCACTGGCCTTCTATCAGCTATTTGACTCATGTCCCTCCAATGCTTTGCCCTTTCGTTGCATTGATCTGCACTCTTGATCTCGTGGGTAGACACAGTTTCATACAAAACTATACCCATTGCAAACTACAGTAATGAGAGAGAAAAATGAAACTGCAGTAATAATGGTAAATATCATTATCCTTAATCATTCCTAGAGTTTTCTAAAATTGTATTTTTTTCTCTTTTCACAAAATAGATTTATCATAACAAAAGATATTTCCAGTTAGAGGAGGTGGTAAATTGTGTAGGATAAGCCCCTCCCCATATCGAAAAGTTACAGTATCATCAATATTTTTATTTGCATGCTCTTTTTCCTTTTTAATTAACAGAAGATTTCCACAAGTCTAGCCCCAATTAGCCAAATCTCATCCAATATCCAAAAATACACAATCACATTACTAACAGTTTTTTTTATTATTAAATATCGGATAAAGCTGGCTATTCGAATTCCTAACTTCCCCTTCACTATTTCGCCTACAGTTATTTTTTTTTATTTCTTTCAGTACCAATTGACCTTCCAAAAAAAGAAGCATATAAACACTTCAACACCCCAAAACGGTAGACCCTAATTAATTTTTAATTTGTTAAATAATATATATATATATATATATATATATATATTTGCTTTGTAATTATATAATATATATCTTAAATTTATTATTATATATTATTAAATAAAATTAATTATAATAAGTATATTTTTTACATATACTATTATTTTAATTAATTTATAGGAAATTTAACATTTTAATTTATTTCTTAGAGAAAAATGTATTATATAATCTATTAAAATTTAAATTCATTTTTGGAATAATTTTTTTATTTAAATTAGATATATTTATTTATTATTATATATGATATTTGAATTCAAATAACATTATATTTAAAAAAAAAAAAACTTTATCAACTTTAATATAATTTGTTTCTAAGTTTTACTTTTTATTAAAATGTGATATATCCATCTCTCCATTCACCTTATATATTGCACAAATGTATGCAAAAATATACCAATTTGTTTCCTAATTGACCTTGTACACCTGCCTTAATAAATAAATAAAGAAAAGTCAACATTAATAAATACATTTAAAATAACATATATAATAATAAATAAATATATTTAATTTAAATAACAAATTTACCTTCAAAATTATAATTAAAATTGTCTCACCATCTCTCTCTCTTTCATTTTCCTCTTCTCTCTTGCTTTCTCTAACAAGGATAATTAAACTATTAGTTTTCTTGCAATAGTGTACATTTTAATTTCTTCTTCTTTGAAGAACTTTCATCATCAATGGTGGCTAGGTTCTCTTTCTTTGGGTGGATTTTCTTACAAACATACAAGGAAATAAGAGTTTTTGACTTCACACCTATGTCTTTTCTTCTCAACTCCTCCTGCAGTAATATAGTTAATTTTCTATAGAACAAAAAATATATATTTCTAACTAAAACTATAAATCTATTAACTAGTTATGTGGAGTGCGAATTCATTTATAAAAATATAGTTAATTTTTTTTGTGATATTTATTAGTATTGGCCAATTAAAGTTTAATTTTGCAGCCAAACAAAATTGCAAATTTCCTTAATTGGATTTCATCAATAATGTTTATTATACGAAAGTTGTTAAAATTGTAACTGTTTATTATAGAAGTGCAATTTAAATTGTAAAATATTGTGTTTTAGATTTAATGAAATAAAATAGGTGCTAGTATATTTTTTTTGTGATATTTATTAGTATTGGCCAATTAAATTTATCAACAATCAATTGATATTGAACAATTACAATTAAGTTACTTTTTTTATTATTTAATGTGGTATTCTTTAGTATGGAAAAGTTATAGTTAATGATTTATTTACAATATAATATCCATTAGTATCAAATAGTTATCAATTGGATATTTAGTTGTTTGTATAGTTATTGCTTGATATTAAATATAATTGTCTTTTTAAAAATAATATTAGCAATAATTATTATTCATAAGTAGAATTGTAAAAAATGATAAATTACCACTTAAAAAACACATATATTATTGGAGCATAGGGTTAAACACTAACACAAAACATATATTATTGCAGCATAGGTTGTAAGATACAACTCAACATCGTCAATTAAATAGCAATGGATATTATTGACATCTCCAGTAGTTCCAGTGGGCCAATGTTGTCAGCCAATTCGACACCGTCAATCAATGCAAATCAAAACTCTACAAGTTAGATACAAGATTTTGCAAACGAAATTACAGTTAGTTGCCTGGACTTGCTACAACAAGTGAAGGCCACTGTTCAAAACATGCAAAGTGTCCAAGATTTGGACATTCAGTCAATGGAAGTAACAGTACATGAGTTCCATTCAACTTGTGAGAAGTTGAGTTCATTTTGTACTTTCCTTCGTGAAATGAAAGCGGATGAGTTCTACGGACAAGGTGGCTCTATCTACATTAAAGAAGCATTCCAAAATTACTTGAACCACCCCTAAGATACATTATCACTATAAATGTGGATATAGTAGTTGATATAATGATATAACTTCAGCTTTTACCAACTTATGGATAGTTGGATATTTTGTAACTCCCTTAAACAAATGTAAGCTCCAATATACTATGAACAAGGCACTTCTCCTCGCAATAAAAAGATCCAATATGTCACCTACTACAATACCATGTAACACATTTTTTGCTTCGAAAATATGTATACATTGTTCTCTCGCTATCATTTTGCATCTTGGTTGACTTTTGCTTTTGTTTTGTATATCTTTACTTGACCCATATGTCGAAATTCCAAGAAACAAATGCCATGTTCAATTGCATTCTCATTCGTTGTTTATGAACCAATAGGTTAAAACATAAAATTAGTGCTCTCCAATAATAGGTTAAAACATTTATGAACCAAGTAACTCTCTTTAATCTTATTGTATTCTCATTCGTTGTTTATCCCTTGCTATTAATGCACTACTTTTATACTCATTTGTTAGAAAGCATGTTTCCTCTTATTCCTTTAGCATAGAATGCAGATCTAAACATTTAGAGTGCATCCAATTTAGTTAGATTACTTAATAGCATGAACTAACTTTTTTACTCACTAGACTCTCCCTTTTTGTTTTCCTTACAAGTGCAACAAGCTAACTTCTAAAGGCCACTATTTTGACATACATACCTATTCAAAATCACATTTACAGGTATTATTCTAAATTTACTTTAACTCTATGTAACTTCTATACACACTTTTATTTAAACTACTACTTGTATGGTCGCATTCAAGAACATTGTTGCTTTCTAAAATATTATCGAATTAGTTAAGTATATTTTGTTGGGTATACAACATATTAATTTCACACTTCACAAAGTATGCTTTTTATACATCATTGAAAGTAAGTAATAGTTGCCAACTACAATTTACTTTTGCAAGGACTAGTTCGCTCTCTTGCCACAATGTTTTCTTTGACTGTGAACGCAATTAAGATGATCCATGATGGAAACGTAGACCTACAACCCCATCTACAAGCAATAGATATTTCAATGTTTGGACATGGGCCTGAACCAACCAATCGCTATATACTACAACTCTCTGATGGGGTGCATAATCAGAAGGCTACACTTCCAAAACAGTACAACCACCACATAGATTCTGAAGAACTACAAAAGGGCTCTATAGTTAAACTCATTAAATATAGCTGCCCTGTTCTTTGCAATTCAAGGTGAGCCATCATATTTTAGTAATTTGCTACAATATGCAAAATCAAAACTTTTAGATTATCTTTCATGAACTCCATTATTTTACATATCATCCTATTGATAATACTTCTTTATTTTACACTCATAGGTGGATCGTCATATCGGAATTAGAAATCATATGTGGGCCGCAAGATATCATTGGCAAGCCCACCAACCTCTTTGAACAACAAACCCAACAAGTACAAGCCACACCTATAAGCCTTGATAACAATGTTATAGTACCGCAACCACCTCTCCTAACAAAATATTCCTTGACTAAGGATGCAATCAAGCTGATGAATAATGCTAACCTAAACTTGCAACCCCATCTACAAGCATTAGAAATTGCACCGTTTGGCCATGCGCTCAAATTGGTTGATCGATATAGAGTGGATCTCTCCGATGGGGTACATAAGCAGAAGGCAACACTTCCAACAAAGTACAACCAATGCATAGCTTCTAAAGAACTCCAGAAAGGATCTATACTCAAATTGATAGGATACAGTTGCCCTGTTCTTTGCAATTCAAGGTGAGCCACGCTATTTGCATGCATATCTACAAAATTCACAACTACCAATATGTAGCCTATCATTTTTATCAGTTGTACCACATTTAATTGTACTCAAAATACTGACTCGTTTAATCATTATAGGTGGATAGTCATCTCCAAATTAGAAATCACATGTTAGCAACATGACATCATTGGTCAACCTGCCTACCTGTTTGAAGAGCAAGTCCAGAAAGTAACTTCTACAAACTCAACTACTCCATCTACAAGCATGAGTAACATTCCTATGGTGACAAAGCCACCTACTCAAAGGGCACTGTTTGGGTTAGCCTTTTCCCTACAAAAGAAAGACTCCCCATCCAATATTACGCCCATTAGAAATTTGAATCCATTTCAGACAAGGTGGCTTATAAAGGGCCGTGTTACCATGAAAAAATAGATGCACCACTTCAACACACAGAAGGGACAAGGGCAGATCTTCTCTTTTGATATTGTTGATTGTGAGTGCACTGAAATACGAATAACATGCTTTAATGAAGTTGCAAACCTTCATTACATGAATGTACATTTTGGAGAAGTATATACAATATCTGGTGGGACTATTAAGTCAGCTAATAGGTTGTACAACAAACTGAATAGCCAGCTTGAAATTCTTTTAGTTGAGGAATCCAAAATTTCTCACTCAGAAGATGACCTTGCAATTCCCAAACATAAGTTCTCCTTCACACCCTTTAAGGACATTTTAGAATTGAACAATAATATCCTTGTCGATGTTATTGGAATAGTCATATGTGTGGACCCAAGCTCAACCATAAGGAGGAGGGATGGGACTGAAGTTCTTCGAAGGAGCATCAAATTGATAGATACCTCTTCATCTACCATTAATATTACTTTATGGGGTCCAACAACTGAAAAGGAAGGCAAGCAACTGCAGGAGAGCTATCACTTAAAACATGTGTCCGTACTTGCAATAAAAAATGGCCGTGTCACTGAGTACAATGGCAAGGTCATAAGCACGTTGGCAAGCACCCACCTATTTGTAAACCCAAGAATAGAGGAGGCTGAACAACTGAAATCATGGTTTGAACAGAATGGGGCTAATGTCACTCCATTGAATACACAACCATTGGATGCACCTCTCGTGTTTATGAGGAAATCAATTGCTGATATTGAAGAGCAAACTACCAGTGTGAAAAAAACTTTCCAATGCACTCTAAAAGCATCAGTGCAATACATAAAAACAAATTCATTATGCTATCCATCTTTCCCCCTTGACTTAGATGGAAGACAATGTAAAAAGAAAGTTGTCCAGAATGATGATCAGACATGGTATTGTTCCAAGTGCAAAGCTACTACTCCTAAATGTACCTATAGATACATACTCCAGCTAAAGATCGCAGATCATACAGGAATATTATGGGCTGTTGCTTTTGAAGAAATAGCTACCAAACTCCTTGGAATCTTTGCAGATAATTTATACATGCTACAATTCAATTCTGGAACAGAAATTGAAGCTGAAACCATAGTGAAAGGAGTGTTATTCAAGCAATTTATCTTCACAATCACAAATTCCTATGATTCAAGTGTTGCTCAAGGACGAGTCAAATCAACAATCACAAAGGTCGACAAACTAGATTTTGTTGCAGAGAATTTGCTCATGTTGAGTGAAATCACTACTATGTCTCATATTGCTAGTGTTTAGATGTACCTCAAGCACTCATATAATGTATATGAAATTTTGTAACACCTTATATAGTATACTTTCTAGAATTTTCATTCCATACATGGAATTTCAAAATCACATGTATATTGAATATATTGATGTTATAAAAAATATGAAAATACTATGATATGTTTCTTCTACCAAATTACTCATGTATATAGCATACCAATTGTATCTCAACAACTTTTCACAGAATATAGTGATCAAAGAACTCATCAAAATTAATGTTTACCTTCTTCAATTTTGTATGTATTTGTAATTGTTCATTTGATAATTATAGTTCATATTTCCTTTATAGATGGCGACCTCTACCCCTAAAAGCATACAATCACGTAAACGAACTCATAACTACTACATGCAACATAAAGAAGAAATCAACATTCGCCGTCATTTCGAACGCATAGGAAAACAAGCAATAGAAGCCAATACACCACCTTCCTTTCAATCAAACCAACACAACATTGACCCAGACGAATGTGTATCCCAAAATGAACACACTTTCAACATAGGTTTGTCAGCATGCACACATGAAACAATCCACACACGGGGCAAAATCAATCCACAAGCTTACTGTATTCTGAACAAAACTTTATAGACGCTTCAAAAAGATTTCGTTCAAAACTAGATAAACTATCCAACTTACCAACTTGCACAATTTTCCATGAATGCTACCCAGGAATCCGTACCACCACAACACAAACCGGTCCAGTTTGTTTTAGATGCTTCCGTGAGACAGGTAGACATCGTTTCTCGGCAACTAATTTAATGGACCTAGGAGTACAGCCGTACGAGCTACAAACACTAACACAAGTCGAAGAAATGTTAATAGCACGAGTCAATCCAATAATACAACACATGCTCGTGGAGGCCAATACAAATATAGTGGCCACACAATTTGTTTCCCATAGGACATCAACACCATAGCAAAATACTTGCCACATAAAATAGAAAACTTGGATGTGTTGGTGGTTCAAAGAACCAATACAAGAGGTGACCATTATGACTGCTATGTAAGTAGGCATCGTGTGTGGGCTGCACTAAAATATAAAATCACAAATGACCCATATTACAAAGATGTCGAGGTGGATTTTGCATCCCTTCAGGAGCTCCCTGATACAAATACAGACATTTCCACTATGCTTCATAACATTAATGCTGACGATCACAATATTGTTGCTCCAATTAGTGCTTCCAAATTTAACGCAGACTCACCCGACACTGAATTCACTTGCTCCTCATCCTTCATGGCTAGGCTACCAAATAAACGTCATGAACTAGAAATCATAAAAGAAACATTGCAAGTTAGAGATCACAATCACACCATTATAGATTGGCCAACACTTGAGTCATCACCAGTTAATGAATACAATACTGAAGGACTTCTAGACATGGCTTTTCCTTCTTTGTTTCCCAATGGCAATGCATTACATTTACAACCTCGCTATAGACAAATTGAAATGCATGAATATGTATTGCACCTAATGAGGTTCCATGATAATAGATTTGGAAGGCACCCAAGGTTTAGATATTTTGTCTTGAATCTATTGATGCGTCACCGAAGCCAAGGTGTTGCCTCCATTTTTGTCAAGAAAAATGCTAAGGACTGCATACCAACTACCATAAACAGCCTTCGCCTCCATATACAAACATTGCCTGACACTAAACTAGCTGAACAACTGATGCATTACGGATCATCCCTTAGAGGGACACGAGCATATTGGAATAAGTCTCGTGGTGAATTGTCAAACATGATCAACCAAATAGGCTCACCAACACTATTCTTCACCTTAAGTGCTGCAGACACCAAATGGCCTGATTTACATCAACTATTTACAAAGGGGGCAACCCAAACATCACTAAACAATAAAAATCGCATAGATAACATTGTTATGAACCCACATACCACATCCTTATACTTGCATCAAAGATTCACAGCGTTTCGTGAAGAAGTCTTAGAGAAACTATATTGCGCAACAAACTACTGGTATAGATATGAGTGGCAACATCGAGGGTCTGCACATGTACATGGCTTCCTTTGGATTGAGGGTGCACCAAACATGGACACTCTTAACTGGAGCAATCATACAGATGTAGACATAGCAAAATCATTCTTTGATAGATATGTCAGTGCTTGGAATCCTCGAAATCTGGGACATAGAAGCAACACATTCCATCGATCCTCGCAAGACGATCCATGCTTACTAACAACACCCGAAATATTTGATACAAACACACTTATTGACTATGAAGAGTTACTTAATCGTGTCCAAAGACATACCAAGTGTTCTGAATCAACCTGCCTTCGCAAGAAAGGGAACAACATGGAATGTCGCTATAGTGCACCCTGGCCTGAATGTACCAACTCTTCATTGTGCAGTGACGAAGCTGGGAAAAAAACCTATTGCCCTGCACGTAATGATGATAGATTGAATATACATAGTCCAACAATGCTTTCCATATGGAGGGCCAATATGGATTGTCAGCCCGTGCTTTCAAAAACACTAGTTCTAAAGTACATTGCAAAATATGCCGCGAAGGCAGAAAGAAAATCTGAGAGCTGCCTTGATATGTTGACACGCATATGTCAAAAGCAAGCACCCCAAGACAAGGCACTTGCAGCATACAGAAAATTCATGTCCGAAATTATTGCTGATCGTGATATAGGTGCACAAGAAACGTGCCATATGTTACAAAAGTTGCCCCTTCTTGTTTGTAATCGTGATTTTATGGTGCTTAATGTTGGTAGAAAAGTTTTCAACCGAATCCAAACAAACCAAAACGAAAATGCATTGGAGCTGACCTACATCCATAAATATACACAACGTCCTCTTGAAATGGATAAAGTAACACTACTTGAATCTGCACGAACATTCTCATTCTCATCAAGTCGCAAAGAGTACAAGTGGAAAGAAAGGAAACATAAGGCAATTATCAGTGTCTTCCCTCGATTTACTGCTATTCCAAAGGAGGATTCAGAACATTTCAAAACATTTTGTTGGAGTGAACTACTTCTTTACAAGCACTTTCGCAACATTGAAGCAGACATTGGTATTGAGAAAGAGAAAATTGTTGCAAATTGGAAGGAGATGAATTTACACAAATACTATGTGTGGCATGTTGACCGTATAGTTGATGAACAAGTAAGTCAAGAAGAGGAAGAGGAGCCAGAAGACAAAACAATATAGGCAATACAATTCAATTGAATGAATGGGAGTTCTTATCACAATTGGGTCTTGGTACTAGCAGGAATTTTGATTCCCTCGATATGCTTGGAAGACGTGACTTTGACACTTGCCACAACTGGAATGCCTATACAATACCTCAACCGTTACATGAAACTGCAGAGCATTTCATATGCACAAACAAGGTGGACCAACATGATAGCCCAACACCCTTTGAGTTTAGCAACCTCCCATATCCACTCTCTCTCAAACAACAACTCGCTTTGACACTTGTTATGGACCACTACAATTCTTATGAAATAGAAAAACCATTGTATATGATCATACAAGGCACAACAGGAACAGGCAAATCCTATCTTATTCATTGCATTAAACACTCCCTTTCCAATTTAGTGCCACAACAACATAGCCCTCTCCTTGTTGTTGCTCCTACAGGAATCGCAGCATTCAACATACATGCTTCAACTATACATTCTGCCTTGAAGATTCCAATCAAAGAAATGCATCCATTGAAGGGTCAGTCGCTTGCAATGTTCCAACATAGCATGAGACACATAAAATACCTCCTAGTTGATGAGCTAAGCTTTCTAGGCCCAAAATTATTCTTAAAAATCGATACTAGGCTACGCGAGGCTTTCCCCCACCAACAACACTTATGCTTTGGTGGAAGATCTATCATTCTTGTAGGTGACTTTGCATAGCTACCTCCTGTAATGGACAAACCTATATATGTCGCCCACACAGATGCGAAAGCCCTTTGGGAACAATTCACTATTGTTATCACACTAGAAAAAATATTTCGACAACATGGAGACACACAAGCTCAAATTGACTTTCGAAGAACTCTACAAAACATCCGTAATGCAGAACCAACCGAACAAGATTGGGAGCTACTAATGCGTCACACAAACAAAGAGTTACCACACAAAGAAAAGAAGTCTTTCGACCTAGCAATGCACCTATTCCCGACCAATGACTTGGTTGGAACACACAACAAAAAAATGATACAGCTATTAAATCTTCCTATTGCACTTAGTATTGCAATAAAAACAACCCTACCATCAAAGATCGACAATGATGCTGACAAGCTTCCCCATGAACTCCTACTCTGTAAAGGCCAACGCATCATGCTAACTACAAACCTATGGACTCAAGCAGGCCTTGTAAATGGTTCTCTTGGACAAGTTGTAGATATTGTATACACGGAAAGCTCCAAACCACCAGATTTACCATTATATGTGGTAGTAAAATTTGATACTTACAATGGCCCACCTTGGAGCATCCATGCCCCAAAAACTATTCCTATATCACCCATATCACTAGGTGCTAAGAGGCAATTACCACTTTGCAGTGCATGGGCGATTACAATACATAAATCCCAAGGAATGACAATCGAAAGAGCAACAATCGATATAGGCAAAAAAGAAAGACAAGGATTAACTTTTATAGCTATATCTAGAGTTAAATCAATACACGGACTTAGGATCGACCCACCATTTACCTTTGATCGATACTCACGAATGAAGAATAATCCATTCACAATTATCAGGAAAAAAGAAGAGCTCTGACTACGTCTTCTCTCTTTATGATGAGTACAGGTACACATACATTAACACCCCAGTCCCTCAAGAAAGCTATATTTGTTTTTCTTTTATCTTCACCTTACCATATTGATATACATAGAAACTATTATTTCTATACTTACCAAGCATTTGCAATCACATGCAGGTGGATGTTCTAGCTTCGTATACTCCTACAAATGGTTGCTCCAAGCTGGCGCATTTGCAATCAGATGCAAGTGGATGTTCCAGCTTTGTATACTCCTACAACTGGTTGCTCCAAGCTGGCGAATCCTCCTAAAGTATTGGTCATTTTTAAGACATACAAAGACTGTATCACATTCAATACAATATTGAGCCACTTCCCATCCCTCCATGAAAATACAACAAACCCCTTTGCATACAATCCATATTACCAAATTGATCCATATCAAGAACATGAACCAAAGCATATTTCAACCAATACCATGCAAAATCAACATCAAGAATCCAAACATCCAATAAACCATATACATATACCACCTACTGTTCCATCCACCTATGAGATGCTCACTCCTAAATGTACATGTAGCTATTCCACAAAAAAAAAAAGAGTCAACATTTGGGAGACTGTAGAGTCCTTATGATAAAGCTGCTATCAATGCTACCACACTTCATACCTTCAACCATGATTCACACATCATCCCATCCACCAAAAAAAATAAAGGGACAAATAAATTCAAAAAAATTGACAAATAATATGCAGATGGATACCATAAAATACAACACAAAAACATCCCTACCAATCTCCATCAGTAAAAGAAACTATGGGGAAAAAATCAAAAAGGGAAGCTCTTCCATCAAATAAAGTCCAATAGTGCACAAGAAAGCTTTAGTAAAAGAAACTATGGCGAAAAAATCAAGAATGGAAGCACTTCCATCAAATAAAGTCCAATGGTGCACAAAAAAAAAAAATCACCAAATCCACCTACCATTGCTTGCCTCCCAAGTTTGGAAAAAGAAAATCCAAACCATCAACCGTTAATGTACACCATCATAAGTTGGGACATCCATGATATCCAAATCTCAGAATAACCATGCGTTGATAACAACACTTTATCATAAGGACTCTTATGGCTCCCTAATCGAGATGTCTACATCTCAATGAGATTGCAAAAAAAAAACAACAGCTACATGTGGCAAAAGAGGTACACGCATCTTACTCCATCCACAATAGATCCAACACTCCATCCACCTTATCCAAATTAAATCAATTCATCCATGTACCACATACCAAATCCATGTTTACCCATCACCCCCCACATTCTGAATCCTCCTAATCTTGATTGACATTCGATATACAGCTTACACCTGCTTATGGTAAATTTCTTGATATGGATCATAATCATTCACTGCACCACCATTATACAAGTATTCTCCAGATACCCACACGCACTCCAAATAACACCCCCAACCATCCTTTCCATACCTTGCATTTCCATTGAGCAATCCGTTTATTCCATGCAGCCAACACTACATTCCATGTACACTCCTACAACAACAGCACTATTGAAGCAAACATCATGCAATATATCCATCTATTCAAAAAAACAAATGTAATGATTCGTGTTCTCAATCTATTACTGAGATTCAAACATTGTATAATCACATTGTATATTTACCTACTACTATCTTCTAATGTCAAACATTGTTACCTTTGCTAATGATAATTTGCATGTCTCTCCCCTTCTTACTTCTCTATATTTTTCTATCGGCGTAACCCTTGCACCCCCTCCGATGCAAGTGCTAGTTTTATTTAGTTTGGGAATATCTTTGATGGCGTGTAGCAGAGGAACTTCATTTCTAGAGCTATCTAATCAATTGAAAGTCTCGTAGAGTTCTATAATGTCCCCTATTTGGGAATTATATTATTTAAGGGGAAACTTTCCTCAAGAACTTTAATTATTTAAATGACTTAAACCATAAACAATAAAGAATAGGGAGCAAAAACAATGAACTAAAGTCAACTAGAAGTTTCATGATGACCAGCTAGACAGTTGGAGTTGTTCAAGGTTACCTTACACTTTTTGAGGTGCATACCAAGACCTAAAGTTAATGGTGGAATTTGTTGAGCTAACTCCAACCTGGAGGATGAATGAACAACTATGGTTTGGAATACTACTCCAGAGCTCTGCGACCCATTTTGGAGCCAGTCATCTTTACTTCATGAAAAGCTCTGGAGAGATCTAAAATTCTCAATCATTGCATCCTATAGTTGCTTTTATCACAAAAAAACAAATATATATGCATAGAGGTAGGAAATCATAGAAACATTCAAACAAATTTAACCATTGAAAGAATAAGCACCAAAACACATTATATATCCATTCTTAAAACAATTATAAGCATTTAATAATGTATTAGGTATACCAAGTCCATAGAAAATAGAGAAATGTGGCAATGTTTGTATGAAAATAAAAGATAAATATCTAACTCATCAACAAGAACCTAATCAATGTCCCAACTACAACAAGACAATAGGGATAATCCAATGTATCGTTGTGGATAACACGTGCAAATCAAGTTTGGTTGACAATGGCCAAGACAATGGGTTCCAATCCAAGCTCAAGGATGAACATTCATAATCTAATGGATATTGGGGCTCCAAGGAAAACCAAACAGCAACATCTTTTCCTCCCACACAAGATAACCCTATCCATCACAAATTGGAATCAATGGGAAAAAGGAACAATAATTTGCTCAACAATCATCATACAACACAAAAATTCAAAATTAGTGCGCAACATCAACGAAAAACCTCCATCTCTGTAGAAATTAGAAGCTACCCTTCCAATTCATCTCCACCATAATTAAATTAACCCATCCCTATCTTGGCAATGGCCCCCTACAACACCAAATAAAACTTAATTCTGATGCGATCAACAAAGGTAGTCCAACCAAGCGGCAATCAAGGGTTTATTAAGGGATGAAGCTAACATTCCAATCTCCATCTACTAATAGGTTATCAACAAAAGTCTTGAGAACTTTGTTGGACTCCTATTTCTAATACTAGGACTCCAATTTCTTATCTTGCACAAGCCACTCCAATTGCTAATATAAGGCAACTCATAAATTGTGATCACCATGCTATAGAAGCTTATGAAATAAACAAATGATAATCATATCCAACCAATGCCTACTCACCAATATAAGTAGAATAAATGAAATGGCATTTTGAGTACCCTCAAAACTCTCAACCAAGCTCAAATTAGTGCTCTCCATGTGAGGTGGGAAAAGAATAAAATGGTTGATATGGTGACCAAATTCACACTTCCAAGACAACAAGAAAGGTTCTCCATATTCTCCAATTCCCTCACAATGTGCCTACTCAAATTCTTCAAGTGATGGTAAAGGACAATGAAGCTCAAACCCATCTTAGAGCTAATACTCCCAACAAGGATGGTAACAAAAATACATGGTTAGGGTGTTCATTCAAACAAATCTAGAACTAATCCAAATAGTATAGAAGTGAAATACTTTTACAAACCCACTTAAGCCATACACCCCTATGTTTATCACCTCAACTATCATTTTTTGCACCCTCCCTAATCCACTTCCTTTCTATGGCTTAACTCTTCATTTTCTTAATTGTGAATACTAACCCCTCTACCACCTGACTCACATCCCTTGGGCACATAATCCCAAACCTACTTCATCCCCATCCAACCCTTCTAATTTCCAAAATGTATGTCCTAGTCCATCCACACTATTGATCCTACCCTCCCACACCCTAACCTTGGTACCATGTATGTGAACAAAAAGAAAACCTTCATGACAATTCAATCCACATCACCACACTTCCCACTTACTACCTAAATTTTTTTACCATCCACAATTCAATTTCACCTTGACATGCCCATAATCACCATTTTCACCACCTCTTTAAATTGTCCCTAGCTAACATGGCTCTTCCTCACCCCTTACAAGGTCAGATCCAAGTCTATTAGTACATAGATGACATCTTCATCCTTAGACACTACACTTATAGTTGGACGTAAAGCACACAAATAGTAGCAAAAGTATTTAATGCCCCTCTCCTTAATGCTATAAAGCCATAAATTCCACCAAAATCCCAAAACACTTAAATGGTATAATTTGTCAAGATTCATTACAAAATCTCAAATTTAATGCCCAACTACGTAGGCCCCTATCCTTTCAAAGAATGAGTAGCTAAAGCCAATCTCTCCCTCAACCCTCTTCCTATGATAAGAAGTATCGGAATTAGAAACAAAGCTAAAGCTTCATATGCCCATGACCCCCTAATTGCAGTCCAAGAGGACAAAATGAAAATCAAGCCGTAGAGAGGATGTTTTCTAAATAAATAAAAAAAAGCATTCACTATCATAAGGAAGAAAAAGACCTCAAGCACATGGGGAATGAACATCAAAAGCTAAGATTAAGATTAGGATTACTTTAATGCTGCCTTGTTTTTCTGTAACTTTCTCATTTATATATATTTGAACTTGAATTTTCAAAGTTGTGGGAATTTTAACCACTTTAGATGATTAAACCTTGAATGTATGACAACAAACATGTTCACTATCTTCCTGTGCATATGAACAAACAATCTAGCCTTAGCTAGATAGGATCATCAATTAAACAACCAATCTTCAAGGACCGGATCATGCATTGATGCTCTTGGGTGCAATCCTAAGTTGCAACCCATAAGGTCCAAACATGTTATTTGCTGGCAATGATGCATTACCTGCTAGATTATCACCAAGCCATTATCAAATGGCAATTTTCCATTCTACTATGATATATTTATTAAAATTCAATAGTAGAGGGTGTGCTTCTAGATGTTTACTCTTACGACATCTTGGAAACCTATAAATGGAATTGGACTAGTTGCTTGTGCACTGTGTAATTACAATCTAGCTTCATCTAGATGTGATCATGTCTAAACTATGTGATATTCAAGGAGCAGATCAGCCATTGTTGCTCTTAGGTGCACTAACAACTCACAACTATTACTGTCAATACATTCATGCCACCGGTGATCTTGTATTTCACATCTGGCTACTTCTCAATATTTGTTGCAATCATCTCCACTAAGAGCAATTTCAACATGTGGGAGCCATTGTCAAATAGCAAGATTCCCTTCACAATGCACTTCAATAACTGCAACATAAAGGATATTTTCTCTCTCAAATGGCCCACAGAATGATACCACATGGTATTTCTAGAACTTACCAACTGAGATGAAAAAGTGTGTACACTAAACTATATCCAATAAGCCATGTAGTGGTTATTGTTTAAGAAAAATGGCCCTCTCTAGTAAAAATCATATTTTTATTTACAGATACATGCATTTGAACTTTAGAGAATTCCGAGCATGCCGCACACTACAAGGGCAATCATGTGGGGATTCGCATGTATAATTTATCAAGATTCTCTACAAAATCACAAATTTAATGTCTAACTACATAGGCCACTATCCTTTCAAAGAATGAGTAGCTAAAGCCAATCTCTCCCTCAACCCTCTTCCTTTGATAAGAAGTCGCTGAATTAGAAACAAAGCTAAAGCTTCATATGTCCATGACCCCCAGACTGCAGTCTAAGAGGACAAAAAGAAAATCAAGTCTTAAAGAGGATGGTTTCTAAATTAAAATTTAAAAAGCATTCACTGTCATAAGGAAGACAAAGACCTCAAGCACATCGGGAAGGAACATAGATAGCAATGATTCTAATCAGGATTACTTTAATGTTGCCTCCTTGTTTTTCTGTAACTTTCGCATTTTTATATATTTGAACTTGAATTTTCAAAATTGTGGGAATTTTAACCACTTTAGATGATTAAGCCTTGAGAGTATGACAACAAACATGTCGACTATCTGCCTGTGCATATGAACAAACAATCTAGCCTTACTTAGATAGGATCATCCATTATACAACCAATCTTCAAGAAGCAAATCATGCATTGATGCTCTTGGGTGCAACTCTAAGTTGCAAACCATAATGTCCAAACACGTAATTTGTTGGCAATCATGCATTGCCTACTAGATTATCACCAAGCCACCATAAAATGACAATTTGCCATTCTGCTATGATATATTACTATATTCCATGGCATTTCAGGGACGTGGACTGGGGGACAACACGGGACATGTTTTTGGGACGTTTCCTAGGGGGCCATTTTTAGGGGACGGCAATTTTTTCAAAATTTATTAATATATTATAGACAGAGAGGGGGAAAGAGAGAGAGAGCGAGCTTCCTACATTACTAACATTTTCCATTCCACAAAATTCAGGAAGACTGAAGCATTGGTCTTTGGAATTATAGTACTTCTAACTATTGGAGTTCCAAACAACCAGATCATTAGCCACATTGTACAACATATCGTTCTTTTCTCTTTTCTTTTCTCAACTGTAATCTGTAAATGTGCTTTTTTTAAGCTTTTCCTTCATTTTGTTTTCAGTGATGCAGAACTGTAATCATAATCAGCAGGGCATTCTTTTCACCATGTTTCAGGTTTTTTATGTTCACCTGTTCTGCTAAAATTGTTAAATGAATGAAAGCAAATGAAACGAAATTAAATTTTTAGATTTTACATAATTATAAATTTTGTATTATTTATCTAGAAACAATTGCAATCCATTTTACAATTGTTATTCATTTGCCCATCAATGCGACAGTAGCTCTCTCAAGAAATCTAATGTGTGTGTATTAGATGGGTCCTATCATGCTTAAGACTTGGAATATTATTAACCTTTATACTGGAGTGAACTTGGACTTGGGGAAAGAAAAATTATTGGACCTGACCAATAAAAGGTGCAATATGGTCCCGTGCTATAGAATTTCAGATATCAGTGATCATAATTTCATGGTATTTTCAGTTGATAGTAAGTGGTGCGATGAAATGATACTGGGAGTTTGGATTAATTTCATGGTATTTTCAGTTGATAGTAAATGGTGGAATGAAATGACACTGGGAGTTTGGATTTCTAGAAAATATGTTCATAGGCATTTACTCTAAGGTGTTTACTGATATTCCAATGTTCTCGCAATGAATATTGATTTAGCTGATCCTTATTTTGTTAATGTCTGTTGAATTTTTAAATACATGTAGATTTCGTGTTTTTTCTGTGCATAGTTAGAAATTTAAACAAATTTTGTGGATAAAAATGTGTCAGAGTTTTGAATTACTTGATAATATCAGATCCATCTTCATTGTCCTTCATCAGGATGATCATTGGTTGGATTTCAGAACAATGACATCATATATAAATAACTATTTTCATAAAAACCAAGATACATTTTGCTACTTTTCTAAAATGCTCTGTATATGTAAGCTTATCAGCATTTTTAGGCATCACTGATTTGCACTATTAATACTCAAATATGGAGCGCTTCCACAGAGCTTCTCTGACAACATTTCTAATCATATTATTAGATCCACATGAAAATTTGAATTTTCTCTTAAGAACACCAGTTCAAGTTATCCATTTTCTCACCTTGCATTTGCAGACATTATGAAGAGGACTTGCTAATCCAAATCATGTATCGCCAGTACTTTTCAGAATACATAATTTCAGTCAACTTTTAATTATATTCGATATTGTGTTTCTTTTGGCATTTAAGGAAAACTTTAGGGTTGGGAGTATTCCTGGGCCCTGCACGACCTTTGAAAGGAAAAAGAAAATTTAAAAAAATCGAATTTTTAATTGTTTTTTACCTGCAGGAAGCTCCTAGTCCACAGGGGACAGCTAGCCATCCACAGTACGACAAGGGACATTTCCAATGTCCCCAGCCGTACTGGGGACGGGGAGCCGTCCCCAAACGGTCAGGGACGTTTCCTGCTGTTTCCTACTATCTGGCTTGTTTTCGGGATGGCAAGGGGACATCCCCTTTGCGTCCCCACATCCCAGGGACGGCTGGGGACGGGCACAGTGGGTTTTGGGGCAGGGGACATGTCCCTGTGTAACACAGTGAATATTTATTAAACTTCAATCATAGAGGATGTGTTTCTAGATGTTTACTCTTACGGCATCTTGGAAACCTATAAATGGGATTGGACTAGCTGTTGTGTATTGTGAAATTATAATCTAGCTTAATCTAGATCTTATCATGTCTAAACTATGTGATATATTCAAGGAGCAGATCAGCCATTGTTGCTCTTAGGTACACCACTAACTCACAACCAGTATTGTCAATACATTCATGCCGCCAGTGAACTTGTATTTCACATCTGGCTGCTTCTCAATATTTGTTGCAACCATCTCCACTAAGAGCACTCTCAACCTATGGGACAAGCCAATGTCAAATAGCAAGATTCCCTTGACAAAGCAATTCAATAACTGCAACAAAAAGGAGGTTCTCTCTCAAATGACCCATGGAATGATGCCACATGGTATTTCTAGAATTTACCAAGTGAGATGACAAAGTGTGTACACTGTACTATATCCAATAAGCCAAGAAGTGGTTATTGTTTAAGAAAAATGGCCCTCTCTAGTAAAAATCATATTGTTATTTACAGATACATGCATTTGAACTTTAGAGAATTTCTGAGCATGCCCCACATTGCAAGACCAAGCATGTGGGGATTCTCATGTATAATTTGTCAAGGTTCACTATAAAATCTCAAATTTAATGCCTAACTACGTAGGCCCCTATCCTTTCAAAGAATGAGTAGCTAAAGCCAATCTCTCCCTCAACCCTCTTCCTATGATAAGAAGTCACCGAATTAGAAACAAAGCTAAAGCTTGATATGTCCATGACCCCCAGACTGCAGTCTAAGAGGACAAAAAGAAAATCAAGTCTTAAAGAGGATGGTTTCTAAATAAAAATTTAGAAAGCATTCACTATCATAAGGAAGACAAAGACCTCAAGCACTTGGGGAAGGAACATAGATAGCAAAGATTCAGATCAGGATTACTTTAATGCTGCCTAACTTTCTGATTTTTATATATTTGAACTTGAATTTTCAAAATTGTGGGAATTTTAACCACTTTAGATGATTAAGCCTCGAGAGTATGACAACCAACAGGTCGACTAACTGCCTGTGCATATGACCAAAAAATCTAGCCTTACCTAGATAGGATCATCCATTATACAACCAATCTTCAAGCAGCAGATCATGTATTGATGCTCTTGGGTGCAACTCGAAGTTGCAACCCATAATGTTGCAACCCATAATGTCCAAACACATAATTTGCTGGCAATCATGCATTGCCTGCTAAATTATCACCAAGCCATCATCAAATGGCAATTTGCCATTCTGCTATGATATATTTATTAAACTTCAATAGTAGAGGATGTGTTTCTAGATGTTTACTCTTACGAAATATTGGAAACCTATAAATGGGATCGGACTAGCTGCTTGTGTATTGTGAAATTATAATCTAGCTTCATCTAGATGTGATCATATCTAAACTATGTAATACATTCAAGGAGCAGATCAGCCATTGTTGCTCTTAGGTACACCACTAACTCACAACCAGTCTTGTCAATACATTCATGCCGCTAGTGTTCTTGTATTTCACATCTGCCTACTTCTCAATATTTGTTGCAATCATCTCCACTAAGAGCACTCTCAACATGTGGGATAAGCCATTGTCAAATAACAAGATTCCCTTTACAATGCACTTCAATAACTGCAACATAAAGGAGATTGTCTTTCTTAAATGGCCCACGGAATGATGCCACATGGTATTTCTAGAACTTAACAAGTGAGACGACAAAGTGTGTACACTGCACTATATCCAATGACCCAAGCAGTGGTTATTGTTCAAGAAAAATGGCCCTCTCTAGTAAAAATCAAATTATTTACAGATACATGCAACTGAACTTTAGAGAATTTCTGAGCATGCCCCACACTGCAAGGCCAAGCATGTGGGGATTCTCATGTATAGATTTTTCTCCTTTGAGGAATAACTTATCCACAGTCATTTATTTGCACAAATATGACGTTGTCCAATCCCGAATGATGCCTGACACAACTACACATGGGTTGTTTCCCTACAATTACTTGGGCTGATTGCATGCATAAGAACAAAGTAAGGGGAATCTGAACTTGATGTGAGATGGTGTTTATAGTAGCACATATAAATATATAAGAACTTTCTGCTTGCATTTATAAATATATAAGAACTTTCTGCTTGCATTTATAGATTATTTTCCTACAATTAGGGAATACAAACCTTTTTGTTACAATAAATACAGGTATAAATCTATTGTAAATGGAAGATCCACTCTTATCCTCTAACTTAATTGATGATTATCATGCTAGCATGATTCACTAAAAGAACAGAAATTTGATTCCCTCTCTTTGTTCAAGAGATTCTAAGCTAATATGACTGACCTGTTTACTTTTAAGTACCACACTGCTTGCTCCTGGTAAGGAAGTAATACTTACAACAAAAAAATTAACCATTCAAGTACATAAGATTGTACCCAAAACTTGAGCATTGCCTTTTGAACATGCACATAATAAGAAAATGGACGATGAAATCATGAATATGTTTAATCTTCAAACAATATTTGGTGTTTTACTTTTCTACCAAATTCAACGAATTCTTTTACAGCACTTGCCACATTCATGATTCAATAAATTAAAAATCTTCTGCTGCTGTGTTTACATTTATGGTAGGATGAAAGACAACTACTAACGCCTAATAAATTTGGGAAAAAAGGTTTTGAAAGAGGTTTGGAAATTACAGACAAGCATGCCATGCAACAGGTCCTCCATAACAACGGTTGTTTTAGTTCTCTGAAAATATTACCTGATATGATAGGAATGGGTATTGTCTCCAAATCGTTATCCCGAAAGTGCAGTATCAGATGATTTGCTCATGTAACTTTTATATAACTCTTCTGTCTGAACATTATCTAGGAACCTGCAGGAAAATTCTTCATCGCATAAACCAAGCATAGTAGCCAGACTAATAGTAGGACGCTTGGAAGATTGCTTTACAGTTAAATACTTATATAACATAAAGCGAGGCTTCAACCTATTCTCTATGCTTAAATTTAAAAAAATAGGATAATTGCAAACAATGTTTGGTTGAAACCCCGCAGTATGAGTCAAGAAATCCATGTTCTTCTGCATCTTATCCACAGACAACCTCAGTATCGTAGGAAACTTGTCAAGCACTTCCTTGATCTCCTCATCAGTGAGACCAAGATTTGCCAGATGCTGCAACTTCTTGTCAAGAGTTTCTGTGGTTACACATAGTAGGCGCGGATCCTTCTCAAACATATCTTTGATTTGATCTTCAAGGAAACCAATGCTTTTCATCTGTTTTAACTTCTTTGCCACATTAGTGACACTGATATCGCTTAACAGAACATCTGGAGACCTCTTGATAGCTTGGGACAGATGGGCTTCTGAGCCAAACAGGTTTGTAAGTAATCGAATTTTAGGATTAAGGTTTTTCTCCAAACTTAAGCCAAGAATTCTAGGCTTTCGGGTTATAGCCGTTGCCAGGTCTTTTCTAGTAAGGCCTAAAGTGGTGAGAAGATCAATTTTGGGCTTCAGGCCATCCACTTTGAATGTAAGGAGTATTGGGTGTTTTCGTATGACAGTCCTTACCTGGTGTGGAGTGAATCCCAAATCTCTGAAAAGTTGTAGTACCTGTCGGGCTGCGTGAAGGAATTTGTGTTGTGACAGGGGAACCCTGATCTTCCTGATGATTGCTGGCAGTTCAGAGTCAGAAACCCCACATTCATTGAGTAGGAATTCTGTAATGTCATCGTTGAAGAGCTGTCCGCTTTTTTCTTCTTGTTGTGGGTAGGATTGGATTAGAGATGTAGCATGACGCGATGATATTGAGATAGAGAATAATGAATGCTTAGGAGAAATAAGGCATTCAGATGGCCGTGATGATGAAAATCTGAGGGGCAACACAATGCATTTGGGGCGTAAAAATGTCCCAGCATGTAAGCTTGTGTTGAAATGCAAAGGAGATTGAAGAGAAAAAATCATGGAATCGAAAACGTAAGTCGTGATAATAGTAACAAGTTATACAAAATCCTTACCCAAATTAGGGGCGAACAAGAAAGTAGGCGTTGTCTCAATAATAATAGGGTTTGCAATTGTTCCCGGCGAGGATTAATGGCTCGACAAAATAGCATAATGCGTCACCTCTCATCATATGCTATTATCGGTCTCTGCCAAGGCAGAAACTATTATTCCCTGGTTATAGTAGATTTTTGGACCGAATTCTGTCCTTGGAAGAGATCGAATGTTCGCTCTTTTCTATGGATTTTAACAAAAGATGAAAGAATTGACGGCTGTTAGTGTAGTTCTATAGATCATGTGGCCTTCACAATAAGGATTTTCTATCTTTTATATTTTAAGATCTTTCTAAAATGTATTTTAATTTGTTTAGTTGTTTTTTTAATTCAATTGTGTTAGTTATCAATTGTGATATATCATAGTATATATATCTTTAATAAATTTATATAAAATATGTCGAGATATATCTTTCTTGAGGCTTAATCTTAATTGAAATGTAATCTAACTCGAACCGAATCTTAATTTTGTTGGACTAATCATCAGTGTTTCCTTTCGGATTTGAGACATGGACTAACTGTCTCCTATGGATCTGCTTATCTCTAGTGTTTGTATCGGTCATTAACAAGTCGATCTTTTGGTGCAATGACAAACACGTTCCAACAATTGGGATTAGAGTCAGGTCACAGGTTCGAATCCCCATGAGTGACATTGAGGGGGGATTGTTGAACTAATTGCCAATGTATTCGTTTGGATTCGAGATGAACTAACCGCCTCATATGGATCCACTTATTTATGGCATTTGTATCAAACATTAACAAGTCGATCTTTTGACGCAACGAACAAACATGTTCCAACAAAATTAACCCCAATTTGAAGACTAACTCCAACCCCAAGCTTTTATCTAGAACCCTAACCCTAACTCTAACTCTATATGAACCCTAATTTAACCATAAGCTTAACCCTACACCTAACTGTAATCCTAATTGAACCATAACCTTTAGCCAACCTTAATCGTAATTATAACCTTGACCCTAACACCAAATTTTATCCTAAAACACTAACCCTAATCTTAACATAACCTTAATCATTATTCTAACTATAAATGAGCCCTAACCCCATGCTTTATCCTACAACCTTAACCCTAATTGTAACTCTAATTGAACCAAACCCTAACCCTAACCATAATTGAACTTTAACCCTAATTAAACCTTATTTGAACCCTGACCCTAATTGTAGTTGAACACCAACCCTAATTAAACCCTAGCCCTAACCTTAATTGAACTCTAACTCTAACTCTAACCCTAATTACACCCTAACCATAATTTAACTCTAATTTAACCACATAATTAAGTAATAAACATTTTTAGATTATTTAAATAAGATTAGGTTCAAGCAGTTAAACCCTACCCTAATTGAATTGTAATCTTAATCTTAACCCTGACACTCTAATCATAAGCATAACCCTAATTGAACTATAAACCTAACCTTAACTCTAACCCTAATTGAATTGTAACCCTAGTGATAATTCTAACATTAATTGAGTCTTAATTCTAATTATAATTATAATTTAACCTAACCCTATTGAATCCTAATTAAACCCTAAGCCTAATTAAACCCTAACCTTATCTATAATTTTGTCAGTGTAACCCTAATTATAATCATAATTCTAACCTATAGTTAACCCTAATGTAAATGCTAATTATAAATCAAACCCTAACCTTCTTTATTACCCTGATGTTAATAATAATTATAACTTGAAATTTTATTCTAAAACCCTAACCCTAACCCTAACCCCAAGATAATTGTTATTGAACCCTAACCCTATTTAAGTTATAACCCTAGTTTAACCCTAACCTTATTCATAATTGAATACTAACCATTACCCTAATTTGAAGCTTCATCTTAGAACATTAAACCTAATTGAAATCTAACCCTTTAACCCTAACACTAACATTAGCATTAGCGTAGCCATAACCCTAGCCCTAATTGTAGCTATAATTGTAATTTAATTTTAACCTAACCCTCACCCCAACCCTAACCCTAACCATATTCCCAAGCTTTATCTTAGAGCTATAACCCTAAATGAACCCTAACTCTAACAATAACCAATTATAATACCAATTTTGGACAACATTAATCATAATTATAATCATAACCATAATTAGAACCCAAATTATAATTGTAAGCATAATGTTGATCTTAATTGAACCCTAACCAAATTGTAACCCCGACCCTAACTATAACTATAACTGTTACTTGATCTTTATTCTAGAAAAACCATAACCTGACCTTAACCCTAACCCCAACCCTAAGTGAACCCTAAGTGTAAAACTAACCTTAGTTGAATGATAAATGAATCCTAACCTTAACCTTAACTCTATGTTGGTCTTAACCCTAACCCCAACCCTAAGTGAACCCTAAGTGTAAAACTAACCTTAGTTGAATGATAAATGAATCCTAACCTTAACCTTAACTCTATTTGAATCCTAACCCTAAGCCAAATTAAATTGTAACCTAAAATGTAATTGAGCTCTAATTGAATCCTAACACTAATCCTAACCCTATTTGAATTGAAATCATAATTGAACCCTAACCCTAATCCTAATTGAATCCTAACCCTAACCCAAGTTTTATCTTAGAATGCTAACCCTATTTGAACTATAACCCTAACCCTCACAATAGCCCTAATTGAACCATATACTTAACCCTAACTCTAGAATTATATAGAATGGTATGATAATTATTTATTATTGTTTTATTAAATTATAAAATAGATTTATATAAATTTAGGTTGAGTTATTTTATATTACTTCACAACTATTTTGTTTAATGAAGTATGATTGCATGTTTAGATTCATTTGTCTCTCATCAAATAACTAGTTTGTATAAAAGAATATTTTGTAATAAAGATGTATCTATGTTAATACTTTCGTGATAATTTAATTCTCTTTTTATCTTTTATATTATGTCTTGTGTATTGTCTATTGAATTACATATCTTTCATCTATTACATTTCCCTATTGAAAGGTCATCCCCTTTATGTTATTCATTTTGCCCTCTTTGATGGATATTACATTTTCATTCTCCTCAAGTATGATATGCCATGCTAATCTTATGGTCATATGTTTATATCTCTTATGACATTTTTATTTACACTTACATGATGGTTGTAGACACTTAAAAAATACCCGTGTCATAGCATCACATATCACATATCAATTTTTCCATTAATTAAATAAATTAAAATATTGGAATGCTATTGTTGTACTTTAGTATGGGAGCTAGAAAAATGATAACTAAGATAGGAACAACCAAATTTAATTTTTAACAAAACATCATGTTGTGGAAGTTTAATGGAAGGGAAGATATTTGCCATTAACCTCCAAATTTATCTACAAACTAATAAAAAACCACAATATTATGAAACCATGCCACTCTCCACCTAATCCTTCATCTAATGCTCCACCTATCCCTAAACCATCTAAATCATCCACGTTTATATTTCTCCATGAACTAACCCAATAAAAAATATAAAAACTCTATTAAACAATAGCTGATATATTTTCATAATTTCAACTCCCTATCACTAGCATGTGATGTCTTCTTGTAGGGTCCATTCAAAGCATGCCCATCCACACATTCAACAATTAATTGCAATGCCCATAAACTTCTAGAGGATGATCACTTAATAGCAGTGGACTCTTGGTCTATTAAGAGCAAGTATGGTAGTATGCTCAAGGATGATCATGCCACATCGACATAATTGAAGCTCTATGTCATTCCTGTTAGACCTTATGGGGTACTCACAATGGAGAAAGCTAACTCCTAGACAAAAAGAACCTATGTATGTAACATGATATCGTACCCCCATACCCCATGCCACATGGTGGACAAAAAGCACCGATTAAAAGACTTGATGAACGACTAGCCCATGCTGTTAGGTGGCGTCACCGAAAAAGGACACATGTCTTCAATGGGAAAGTAAAAAAGCTAGACAAAAATGCACCTAACATCACCATATTCCACATTTGCATCTTCTAGTTTGTTGGGTGGGGAGGGAGGAGGCACGGGCAAGGAAAATGGAGTTGCAGGCGGCCAAACCACATTGATTTTTTCAGTTTGTTGGTAGGGGAGGGACACACAGCCAAGGAAAATGGAGTTGCAAGTGGCCAAACCACATTTTTATTTTGCAATTTGCTGGCTGGGGAGGGACGCGCGGTTAAGTAAAATGGAGTTGCAGGTGGCCGAATGAGCAAAATCCCCTAAAACACATTCGACACCTGCGGCGCCAACATGTATGTATCTGCAATTTTATGTCATTTTCCATTTTGTAGGGATTGTGAAGCACGATTGTTAAATGGGTTTCTATGAAGCATGACTGTTAAATGGGTTTTCTGTGAAATGAAAATAAAATGTTTTGTTTGTGTGTAGGGTTTGAATGGGTTCTCTAGGAAATGAAAATGAAATGTTTTGTTTGCCTATAGGGTTTTCAACATAGAGCTGTTTAAGAATTTTTTTTACGAGGGTTTTGAAATTTGACTGTGAAGAAATAAAGGGGTTTCCATTTCAAATGCAGAGGTGTTTTATGTGTTTTTATGTTGTGAAGATGGGTTTCCAAAAAACATTATGTGGTTTGCAGATTTGAAAAAATATTATGAGCTGGTGGGTTTTCAAAATGAGAATTTGGAATGGAGAGAAATCCCAAAACCATACACGCAAACAAAAAAATTATTTTCCCATTGACATTCTCATTTTGAACAACTCTTTGCTATAGTCAAAATGGCATTTAACTTTCTTCATTTGATTGGAACAAATAAAACTCTCACATTATTTACAGTGTTGGAAAACACACTGTCTCCTCTCAGTTTAAATGTAAAGGGTTGTCTCACAGTGGGTTTCTTGCTTCTTAACATGTACAGTTTTGCAACAAGGAATGTTACAAGACAATATGAATGTCTTCAAAATCACACCTTCCATTGTTGTGTTTAAATTTCACATGATTGAAAAGAAAAAGCGCACAAAATAATTGTAATTTGGAAAACACAATGTTGGGTTTCAGTTATTTGAATCTCATTGTTTAAATGTAAAGGGTTGTCTTGTGTGGTGGGTTGCTTGCTTCTTAACACGTATGGTTTTGCAACATTGAATGTTACAAAATAGTATGAATGCCTTTAAAATCACACCTTCCATTGTTGTGTTTAAATAAAATGCTCGCATTATTTGTAGTGTTGGAAAACACACTATCTTGCTTCTTAACATGTATGGTTTTGCAACATGGAATGTTACAAAATAGTATGAATGTCTTCAAAATCACAACTTCCATTTTTGTGTTTAAATTTCACATGATTGCGAAGAAAAAGTGCACAACTAATTGCAATTTAGAAAACACAATGTTGGGTTTCAGTTATTTGAATCTCCTTGTTTAAATGTAAAGGGTTGTCTCACGGTGGGTTGCTTGCTTCTTAACACGTACAGTTTTGCAACATTGAATGTTACAAAATAGTATGAATGTCTTCAAATCACACTTTCCATTGTTGTGTTTAAATAAAATGTCCACATTATTTGCAGTGTTGGAAAACACACCATCTTGCATCTTAACACCTATGATTTTGCAACATGGAATGTTACAAAACAGTATGAATGTCTTCAAAATCACACCTTCCATTGGTGTGTTTAAATAAAATGCCCACATTATTTGCAGTGTTGGAAAACACATTGTCTTGCTTCTTAACATCTACAGTTTGGCAACATGGAATGTTACAAAATAGTATGAATATCTTCAAAATCACACCTTGCATTATTGTGTTTAAATTTCACATGATTGAAAAGAAAAAGTGCACAAAATAATTGCAATTTGGAAAACACAATGTTGGGTTTCAACTATTTGAATCTTCTTGTTTAAATGTAAAGGGTTGTCTCATGGTGGGTTGCTTGCTTCTTAACACGAACACTTTTGCAACATTGTTATAAAACAATATGAATGTCCTCAAAATCACACCTTCCATTGTTGTGTTTAAATAAAATGCTCAAATTATTTGCAGTGTTGGAAAACACACTATCTCCTATCAGTTGTTCCCTCTAATCTTGTTAAATTATATGAATTGGCCTTTAATATTGGTATAGTATACCATTAGGGGAGAAGCTAACTCCTAGAAAAAAAGCACCTATGTATGTAACATATGTATCCCCCCCCCCCCACACGATGGACAAAAAGCACCGAGGAAAAGACTTAATAGACGACTAGTTGTGTGCCATTAGGTGCATCGTCGGAAAAGGATGTGCGACTTCGACGAGAAAGTCAAAAAGCTAGAAAAAACACACCTAACATCGCCATTTTCCACATTTGCATTTTCCACTTTGGTGGGTGGGGACGCGCGGGAGGAAAATGAAATTATAGGCCAAACCCCTCAAATGCATTCCTCACTATGGTGCATCACCATTTTCCACATTTTGATTTTACAGCTTGTTGTGTGGGGAGGGACGTGTGGCTAAGGAAAATGGAAATGGAGTTGTAGGCATTCGCGTAAAGCAATAGAAAAAATGTGCCTAAACGTCCCTCAAATACTGGTGTCTAAAAGGTTTTGAAACATTAGGTGAGTTGTAGGTTTTGTAAAACATAGTGTTTTGCATCCTAGAATTTTCCAAAACAATATGTACATGTATTGAAAATATTTGTGTTATTTAAACCGTAGGAGTGTGGTGATAGGCACCGTTTTCTAGATAGCCAATAAGGTATTTGGCTTTAGTGTGTAGAGGGTTTGACAACATTTTGTGTGTTAGAGGTTTCATAAATCATGTTTTCACCTCACCTCCCATTGTGTTTTCCAACCTACAATCATACTGTGCATGTATATTTGGATCATATTAAGAAATAGAAACACAATTTTTATTTTGCATAAGTCTTACTATAAGGTGCCTTTCATTAAATTTGTACTGTCTAAATTACATTCATTACCATTTTGTTAAATTCCAGGTTTCAAAACATTGGTTTTCTCCTCCAACTCCTACATGTGCACTCCAACCTTCAGCTTTCAGTGTGTAGACATGAAACATAGAGGGTTCTCCCCCTTCTTTCTCCAAATTGAAAAATGCACAGGTCATTCTACCTCCAATTCCCATGCCAGAAATAAAAATCTCTAAAAATGACAACTCATACTTACATTGTTTGTACTGTCTAAATTGCATTCATACTGTTTTGTAAAATTCCAAGTTGTAAAACACTAGTTTTTTAAAATTTGCAACCCACATAATGTTTTAAAACCCTTTACAAGTAACAACCCAATTGGTTACTCACCCCTCACCTCAATTTGGTATGTTTTGTAATTGTCTTGAGAGCCTTTTGTGAATTAGATAGTAAGAATGTAATGGGATTTGAAAACACTGAGTTTTAAGAAATATGCAACCCACACAGTGTTGTAAAAGCCTCTAGACGTAACAACCCAATTGGTAAGCCAGTAAAACTGAGCTGACGCACCTATGTACATATAGTTGGTTAGAAACCCCTCACTTCAACTCGCTTGTTCATCTCCCCTACTTGTAATGCCCCCTTGCTCTCCAACGATTTGCTTTCAACCTGTCGAATGAGAAAACCCAGAAAATAGAGTGTTTTCCAAGAACAATACTTTTTACAATCTAAAATACATGTCTTAATCACATCAACGCCCTTCCCTCCTGCAGTGAACAGATAGCTTCTCGCACAAGGCAAAAAAATGTCAGCATAATTCAATGCGATGGGACACCTCCTCGCTTTCCTCACTATGATGTTTCCTTCCATTTGTCAGTTCTGTCACTTCTATCATCTGTTTCGCGGGTCCCACACTATGTCTGCTCTTCATGTTATGTATGTTTCCATGTATGTTGTTATGTATTTTTTTATGTGTTTTTGTATGTACATAGGTGCATTTTGTCAGGAGATTAGTTGTGTCTGTAGACGGTTTTACAACATTGTGTGGGTTGGAGGTTTCATAAATCATGAATTCACCTCCCCTGGTGTTTTCCAACCTACAATCATTCAGAGTTTTAATGGTTGTTGGAAAACAGTGGGTGTTTATAAAATATTGCCTTTCATTGCATTCCTACTGCCTAATTAACAAAATCTTTTTAAGACATTCCTTCCTGTGCTCTCAACCATGTAACTTTGAATGTACAAAATGAAATAAATGGAAAACCACATTGTGTTTTCCAACCTGCAAATTATATTGTGAATTTCTTTTTAAATGATATGACGAAATTGAAAGTCAATTTTATTTTATTTTTGTAAGTAAGAGTTGCTATAAATTGTGAAGGTGAATGAACTTTAGTACATTCTTACTGTCTACAAACTTTAAGGTTTTCCTTAGAAGCATGTTATCTATATATACTTGCATGTTGGAAAACAATGTGTTATGAAACCTGCAACCCAAATACTATTCTTAGCTTTGAGAGTGTCTTTCTGATTAAAGAATGTAGATGTTTTTTTTTTAATAAGTTGTTTACAAAAATTTTATACCTTTTCACATAGGACTCTCATGTCTCCATCCAACTGATTCTCTTTTCTGCACTGACATCCTATTCTGCCTTCTTTTCATGTTATGTATGTTTTTGTGTATAGTTTTATTCATTTTTGTATGTACAAAGGTGTGTTTTGTTGGCATATTAGCTGCTATTTTTTGGTCAATCAAGGTGATCAACAAGGTTTTTGTTGACTTGTTAACTTTTGTTCTTACAATGATCTATATTTTTTCACTCGTCTGTATAAGTAATGGTTTAGTTTACAATATCATTAAACAATGGTTACGATAATGATATGTCATTTATATGTTCATTGAGAGACACAGGATTTAAACATAAGTCTGATAGTGGTACGTGGTATCCTTCTTGTTCTGTCTTGTATGCGCTTATTGATTATTGTAAGTTATGGCCTCTTTCATATCTTAGGAGAGATGAGCTTTTTATATATCCGAATGAACGTTCAATGCTTCACAATTCCTGCAGAATGGCAGAATGGCAGATATAATTGTTGATATATACTACTAGTGTTAGCGATAGGTTAAATTGGAAATTAAGTTCCCACTATATAGTTTAATATGTTTGTTTATTATCTATGCAAGCTGACATTTTGCACTCGCCACAACATATAAATTGTATATTGGTGAAATTTGGAATAAAAAGAATTATTTGTAGCACCAAATGTCTTTAATTTTCCAATTTAATCTATCACTAACACTTGTCTTCTTTCCAGGTGGTTAATATATTTGAGGAAACAAAATTGAAGAAAACAAGGGCAAGTGGATTGAGGACGCTTTAGGAGATGTGGAGCTTCTCCACTAAATACATGTGATTCTAGCTATCATAGCTTGAATTGCAAGTGTACGAGTCAATTAAACTTCCAAAATTTATTTTGCATTAAGAAGTTATGATATTTTTATAGATGAGATGCTTATTGTGGTGAATGCAAAAAAAAATCATTTGAATTTTTTTATTCTACATAAACAGAAACAGCTATGCATTTCATATGGAAAACCTACATGCAAACAAAACATTTTATTTTTCCATCAATGAAAACCCTTTTTCTTTAACCAATAGTCATTCAATGCTTTTCTAGAAAACCCATATAATTGATGTTCAATGCTTCACAAAAACCCATTTAACAATCATGCTTCACAGTTCCTACAAAATGGCAAAATGGCATATACAATGGCAGGTATACATCCCTGTTGGCTAGTCGGCACGCGTGTCGAATGTATTTCTCGATCGACTTCCATTGTGTTGCCTGCGCTCCCCACCAAACTACAAAATGAAATGTTGCAAATGGCAACTTTTAGCTCTCCAGACGCAGCAAAAATGTAGACAAAATGCACCTATGTACATAAAAAAAAAAAGATTTTACTCTGGTTTGGCCGCCTACAATTCCATTTTCCTCACCCACGCCTCCTCCCTCCCCACCCACCAAAGTGGAAAATGCAAATGTGGAAAATGGCAATGTTAGGTGTGTTTTTGTCTTGCTTTTTGACTTTCCTATTGAGTCGCGGGTCCTTTTCCGACGACGCCACCTGATGGCACGTGGCTAGCTATCCGTCAAGTCTTTTCCTTGATGCTTTTTGTCCACCGTGTGACATGGGGTATCAGGGGTATGATATCATGTTACATACATAGGTGCTTTTTGTCTACGAGTTAGCTTTCTCCAACTCCTAGACAAAAAGTACCTATGTACACACAAAAAAGCATAAAAACATACATAACAACATACATGGTAAAATACATAACATGAAGAGATGGCATAGTGTGGGGCTCGCCAGATGGATGATAAAAGTGACAGAATCAAAAATAGAAGGAAACGTCACAGTTAATATGTAAGAAGTATTGTTATTGGAAAACACTTTGTGTTGTGGGTTTTCTCATTCTACAGGTTGAAAGTGAAAGGTTGGAGAGCAGGTGGGGGAGATGAAAAACCAATGGAATTGAGGTGAGGGGTTTGTAACCAATTGGGTTGTCACTTGTAAAGGGTTTTCAAACATTGTGTGGGTTGCAGATTTAAAAAAACTGGTGTTTTGCAACCTGGAATTTTACACAACAATATGAATATTCATCTCAAAAATATTTTGTTATTTAGACCATGGGAATGCAATGAAAGGAACCATTTTTAAACACCCAGTGTTTTCCAGCAACGATTAAAACTCTGTATGATTGCAGGTTGGAAAACACAGTGGGATGTGAGTGCATGATTTATGAAACCTTCAACCCACACAATGTTGTAAAACCCTGTATGGACATAGTTAATCTCCTGACAAAAAACACCTATGTACATACAAAAACACATAAAAAAATACATAACATGAGGAGATAGCATAGTATAGGGCTCGCCAAGACAAATGATAAAAGTAATGAAACTAGCAGACGAGAGGAAACATCATGGCGAGGAAAGCGAGGAGGTGTCCTGCCCAATTGAATTACGCCAGTGTTTTTTTTCCTTGTGTGAGAATCTATCTGTTCACTACAGGAGGAACAGACGTTGATGTGATTAAGACATGCATTTTAGATTGTAACAAGTATTGTTCTTGGGAAATACCTTGTGTTCTAGGTTTCCTCATTCTGTAGGGAGTTGCAGGTCAGGGATATATAAGACTATCCAAATTCACTTGAGGGGAGAGCAACCAATTGGGTTGTTACTTTTAAAGGGTTTGAAAATAGTATTTGGGTTGCAGGGTTCATAACACCCATTGTTTTTGAACCTACAATTACACAGACAGTATGAATGTAATGAAAACGTTTTGATTACTTACACTGTGAGAACCCAATTGGTTGGTGATATCTCAGTTGATTTTGGATACTTTTATGTATCCCCCACTGGAAATTATATTGACAATATGAATGTATTCAACAACCCTTACTTTCAACAACATTTCATTTCAATATTGTCATACATTTGGAACAGAAAATGCACATAATAGTTGCAGGATGGAAAACACACAGGGTTGTGACTCACTTTTGAATTCTTGTTCAATGAGCACTTTTTTTATGTAGACTGTAACAAAACAATGTTTTGAAGTTCACCTTCATATTTTATGACAACTCTTACTTTCAACAAACATTCCATTTCAATATCTGTTAATATGTTTGGAACACAAAATACACATAACAGATGTAGGATGGAAAACACACATGGTTGTGACTCACTTCTCAATTCTTGTTCAATGACCACTTTCTGTTATGCAGATTGTGACAATAATCATTTGGCTATGTTTTTATAATGTGCATTCTATTTATGTTAATATGAAATATACCAGTAGGAAGTGCCACTTGAAGTCTTATTGTTTATGGTAGCTTGATTATAAATGAAAGAAAAAGGTTGACATTTAAATAATTTGAGGTCGACTATTTTTCTCATCATGGATACTTTCAAATGAATAATCATATTAAATGCTATTTGTAGCAGTGAAAATGGAATTTCACTATCTTCATCTGATTGCAAGAAAAAAATGCTCACATTATTTGCAATGTTGGAAAAAACACTATCCTTGTCAACTGTTTGCTTGTCAAAAGTTTTTGTTTCCTACACACCAAGAATGTAAGGAAGTCCACCTTAAAATTTTGTTTCTTATGATTGAAAAACTATATGCTTTCTTACAACAAATTGTGCAATAAATTTTGGAACTTTAACTGTCCCATAACACTTGCAACTTTTTTACATATTACAAGTAACCACGAGTGCATACTTGGAAAGGGAAAGTGGAAGAAAGTGAGAGAAAAGGGTAATTTTGAAATTTGCTTTTTAACGTGTATTTTGATATTTTGAATGAATTGGTTGCATGTATTTAAATTTGATGTGACATTTACATTCCTGGCATTAGAGGGAAAGGATGGAGAAGGAAGTGGTGGGCATGAGCAAGTTAGTGTACATTTGGGATAGGAAAATGTGCCTCAACAAGGCAACAAGAAGAAAGGGTGTTTGGGGAGGAGATCATTTTCCTGGGAAAAAATCTTTGAGAAATAGGAAACTCCCACTTTCTTGCACTTTCCCTTTTAAAGTATGCATTCGTGGTTGCCTGTAATAGGTGTCATTGCAGTAGCTTGTTGCTAAGATTTTAGAGTGTTTTTGTGATTTCATTTAGAAAATTTCATTTCTGTTACAAATATGTTGATTTTGTCAGTATATTGGAAGACACATTGTCCCTAGAAAACACACTGTCTTTGTGATTTCATTTAGAAAATTTCATTTCTGTTACGAATATGTTGATTTTGTTAGTATATTGGAAAACACATTGTCCTTGGTTCTTTCAGATGAAGAAAGTGGAAGAAAGGGTAATTTTGAAATCTACTTTTGAACGTGTATTTTCATAATTTGAATGAATTTGTTGCATGCATTTCAATTTGATGTGACATTAATATTCTTCACATTACAAGGAAAGGATGAACAAGGAAGTGGTGGGTGTGAAGAAATGGTGCTAATAAGATCGAGACCTGATTTTATGGATTCTTGACACTAGCCTGCTCAATTTCTCTATTTCCTTCAATTTCTGTCAAAGAAGTAAAAAAATCAAGCCTAGATTATTTGTGGTGTTTCATGGTTTGTCTAATTTTTCCTTTTCCTTCTCATTTATTTTCAATAGTATTTCTCCTCCATAGGTACATATAAATGATTTGATTCCATATATCTAAATGTGTTATGAAAGTTGTCTGTGTTTTAAAATAAGACTTTCATCTCTCCCGCTACTGATTCTCTTTCTTTACACTTAGATATGATGTTTCCTTTTCCTTATATCCATACGTTAATTATTGAACATAGTCATTTATATTCATGGGTTTCTTACAGGCTGAAGGTGTTGAAAGTGCAATGGTCAAAGTAGAGGCTTCCCCGAACCCCTGTGCAAGTGGAATCACCCCACCGTCAGTGCCAAGGACCCAAAGAAGGCTATAAGATTTTATCTGACCATCTCCTCAATTGCACATAAAAGGCACTATAGGAGAGGATGAGATGCTGATAATATTCATTTTCCATTCGGTCTTTGATCATGTAATTATTGAAAAATTATGGTGTGGAATTACATTATCTTTGATCATGTTATTATTGAACAATTATGGCATGGAATTACATTATTGTTGAGCATGTAATTATTGATCAATTATCATGTGGAATTATAGTACTTTGGTATGTTTGAAGACTATAGTCTTTTGCCAATAGTGGCATGGTGCGATTGTTAAGTTGTATTGGTAATCTTGTCATTAAACCTCCAATCCATTTGGGGTGTAGTTTTTGACAATTTATATTGGGGATGAGGTCCCCTTTTTGTGACCTCACCGGTTCATAGCTCTGGGTCAAAAGTGTTTACCCTTGTTAATTAAAAATATATAAGACTATGTTCTTGTAGATTTCATGACACTTTTTATTTCCATTTAAAATTTCCTTATAAACAATATGAAATTCCATCAAATAATGGTAGGCAATGCCACCTCAAATCTTTTTATTTATGTCAAACTTACTTACAAATGTAAGCACATGCAAGAGAAATTTCTATTATGCAGATTGTGATAAAATAATGTATTGAATTTGAGCTTCGTATTTTTTAACAACGCTTACTTTCAACAAACATTCCATTTTAATATCTATTCATATGTTTGGAACTCAAAATGGACATAACAGTTGCATGATGGAAAACTCACAAGGTTGTGACTCACTTCTCAATTCTTGTTCAATGAACACTTTCTATTATGCATATTGTAACAAAACAGTGTTTTGAACTTCACCTTCATATTTTATAACAATCCTTACTTTTAGTAAAACACTCCATCTCTATATCTATTGATATGATTCGAACACAAATTGCACATATTAATAGTTGCAGGATGGAAAACACACTGAGTTGTGACTCACTTCTCAATTCTTTTTCAATGACCACTTTTTGTTATGCACACTATAACAAAACAATATTTTTAACTTCACCTTCATAATTTATAACAACCCTTACTTTCAACGAACATTCTATTTCAATATCATCATATATTTTGTGAATATAAAATGTAGAAAAAAGTTGGAGGAAATGGAAAGCATAGAGGGTTGTGACTCACTTCTCAATTCTTGTTAAACAATGTATTGAAGTTCATAACAACCCTTACTTTCAAAAAATATTCCATTTGAATATTTTTTCATATGTTTCAAACATAAAATGCACATAATAGTTGCAGGATGGAAGACACATAGGGTTGTGGGTCACTTGTCAATTCGTGTTCAATGACCACTTTCTCTTATATAGACTGTAACAGAACAATGTTTTCAACTTCACCTTCATATTTTTAAACAACCCTTACTTTCAAAAATCATTCCATTTCAATTTCATCATATGTTTGGAATAGAAAATGCACATAATAGTTGCAAGATGAAAAACACGCTAGTTTGTGACTCACTTCTCAATTCTTGTTCAATGTGCACTTTCTTTTATGCAGACCATAACAAAACAATGATTTGAACTTCACCTTCATATTTTATAACAACCCTCACTTTCAACAAACATTCCATTACGATATTTGTTCATATGTTTCAAACACAAATTGCACATAATAGTTGCAGGATGGAAAACACACAGGGTTGTGGCTCACTTCTCAATTCTTGTTGAATGACCACTTTCTGTTATGCATACTATAGCAAAACAATGTTTTGAACTTCAACTTCATATTTTATAACAACCCTTACTTTCAACAAAACACTCCATTTCAATATTTTTTCATATGTTTCGAACACAAAATGCACATAATAGTTGCATGATGGAAAACACACTGGGTTGTGACTAACTTCTCAATTCATAATCAATGACCACTTTCTGTTATGCACACTATAACAAAACAATTTTTTGAACTTCACCTTCATATTTTATAACAACCCTTACTTTTAGCAAAACACTCCATTTCAATATCTGTTCATATGATTTGAACACAAAATGCACATAATAGTTGCAGGATGGAAAACGCACTGGGTTGTGACTCATTTCTCAATTCCTGTTCAATGACCACTTTCTGTTATGCACACTGTAACAAAACAATGTTTTGAAATTCACCTTCATATTTTATAACAACCCTTACTTTTAGCAAAACACTCCATTTCAATATCTATTCATATGTTTCAAACACAAAATGCACATAATAGTTGCATGATGGAAAACACACTCGGTTGTGACTCACTTCTCAATTCTTGTTCAATGACCACTTTCTATTATGCACACTGTAACAAAACAATTTTTTCAACTTCGCCTTCATATTTTATAACAACCCTTACTTTCAGATGGATTCCATTTCAATATCTTTATATGTTTCTGATAGAAAATGCACATAATACTTGCATGATGGAGAACACACCGGGTTGTGACTCACTCCTTAATTCTTGTTCAATGAGCGCTTTCTTTTATACATAATGTAACAAAACAATGTTTTGAAGTTCACCTTCATATTTTATAACAACCCTTACTTTCAGCAAACATTCCATTTCAATATCTATTCATATGTTTCGAACACAAAATGCACATAATAGTTGCACGATGGAAAACACACAGGGTTGTGACTTACTTCTGAATTCTTGTTCAATGACCACTTTCTATTATGCGGACTATAACAAAACAATTTTTTTAACATCACCTTCATATTTTATAACAACCCTTACTTTGAGCAAACATTCTATTTTTATATCATCATACGTTTCAAATAGAAAATACACATAATAGTTGCATGATGGAAAACACACTGAGTTGTGACTCACTTCTCAATTCTTGTTCAATGACCGCTTTCTTTTATGCAGACTGTAAAAAAACAATGTTTTGAAGTTCACCTTCATATTTTATGACAACCCTTACTTTCATCAAACATTCCATTTCAATTTCGTCATACGTTTCCAACAAAAGATGCACGTAATAGTTGCATGATCGAAAACACACAGGGTTGTCACTCACTTCTCAATTCTTGTTCAATGACAACTTTCTATTATGCATAGTGTAACAAAGCAATGTATTGAAGTTAAAAATTGTTCAACTTACCTATAATGGTCTTGCAAAGCATTTTGATAGGTCAAAAAGTCAGAGGTGTTGTTGCACAACTTATAAAAGTATGATATGCCACATCAATAGCTGCATTGGAGGTTGGTGGAGGAGGGAATTTGTGTAATGCAGTAGTGGATACAAAACAAAAAAGAAATCTACCACTTGAAATAGGACATCTACATATAGGAGTAACAATTATCCCTTTAAACAAAATCCAAGCCCATACAATTCACCTCCTCGCCATTCACTTTGGCCAATAGGAAGACCACTTGGCTGAAAAACGTCCCCTTTGTAGCATCTGAATTGCTGCAAACTCATGCACTAGGAAATACAAATTGCATAGCTGGTTCAATTTCATCTTCATATGCAACAAGAGATAGTGGCAGCCTTGTGTTTCCATTGCTCAACAATTTGGCTAGTGATTGTTGAGTTGTGAAGGAAATGGTATGGGTTTGGATTTTGTTTAAAGGGATAATTGTTACTCTTGCATGTAGATGTCCTATTTCAAGTGGAAGCTTTCCCGTCTATTCCATATCCACTACAACATTACACAAATTCCCTCCTCCACCAACCTCCAATGCAGCTATTGTTGTGGCATCTTAAAATTTTATTAGTTGTGCAACAACAACTTTGACTTTTGACCTATCAATTGTAGAACAACATCTTTGACTTTTGACGTTTATCAATTGTGCAACAAGACCTTACACTTTTGACCTATCAGTTGTGCAACAACACCTTCCATTGTTGTCTTTGTTTTATCAAATTCTTGTCTTTTAGATTGCAACTCTCTCTAAACAACATTAAGTTCCTCTTCCTTTCACCGTGATAGCTTCTTCTTTTGTTTCAATTCCTTTTCTAAGTGGTTAATTTTAGTGTTTAGTTGTTCTGCTCCACTTTGAGCATTTCCAACTATTGTTTTTGAAGTGTGTTTACAATTAGAGTATGCAGATGTTTCTTTTCACAAGCTCATTAGGGAACTTGTCTACCTTTTTCGATAAGACTTTCATGCATCCACCCAACTGATTCTCTTTTTCTGCACTTAGATCTGGTATTACCTTTTCCTTATCATCCATTTCCAATTGTATTTGTTCCATGGAATTTCTAACTTCAAGAATGCTTTCCTTCATTTGTTCAACTCCACTTATAGCATCATCTCTCTCTTTCTTTGCTTGCACAAATTCATATGCAATAGAAAACCTTTCAAGTTAATCCACTTCTGCATTTCCATTTTCCCCTTGCACATACTACATATGCTCCTTCCCCCACTTCTCATGAGCAGGAACAACCTCTTCAGTCAATACATTATGTATCTCATTCACTTTGGTCTAATTCTTTCCAAGTGTTTTTAGAATAGATTCCTTTTTCATTACACACTTTCTAGTATTCCCTCATAATTTTTTTATTACTACCATGCCATACAATTCTCATAACAAATATTTTTTCGATTATGTCTGATTTCTTCCATGCTAAGGGATAGAGTTTTGAATGTATTGAATACTTTCAAATGATCAAGGGACAAACATGTGGTAATGAATTTTTCATGTTTATGGATGAGTTTCAAAAGTAAATAATAGTCCACAAAGGAATACATTTCAATATGGACATTTCAAGGTGAAGAACATTAGACATATGCAATACAAAATATATTTAATTCAATAGTAGTGTTTCAAAATAGTAGATTTGGTTATACAACTGTGAGTGGGTTGTTGTTTTTACAATACCTTGTGTTTTACAATCTGTATTTTTACAAAATAGTATTCACGTATTAAACAGTAATAAATAGTAATAAAGAGTGATAAAAAATACACTAATAAACACTAATAAATAGCAATACAAAATATCATTCATTTAACTATAGTGTTGTAATACAAAATAAAATTTGAAGGTTTAGTTTCCATTTTTCATTTAACAAGTCTTTCCACATCCTAATCAAATTCACTCTTTACATTTTCTATCTTTACATTTGTGCCCTCATTGGAACGACAGGGGCATCCTATGCCAAGCCAATGAATAACCCTTTCATCATTTGTCGGAACTGGTGCATGGTGGTCAAGCAGTGTGCAAAGGGCAAGATACATCTGTCATATGTCCTCTTCGATGTGTGGCTCAAAAACATGACCATGTAATCACATTGCTTGGTCAAAAAAATGATCACCTTGATGATGTATTTTGTTGCTAAATGTTGCTTGTACACACCTCATATCCGAGGATGATTCAAGCAACAAAAGTGAGAAGATGCCACCAATGAGGTAGACACCCTGATCAACATCATATCTTTCCAATGCTTCCTCAAGCTGTACGTGATTGACCACATGTCTCCAAACATATTTTACCCAGACAATCTAAACTGGAATATAGTTTTTCAGTAGGTCCATGGAGTTTGAACCTGCATGCTACATTAGCCTCCAAATAGGGGAGTACAGGTTCGGTGGGCTCTAAAAATCTATTGATCTTATGAATCGAATCCTCCACCATCTGGAAATTGAATTTGAAAGCACAATGCAACCTCATCATATAGAACAGACTGACATTATCTTCCTAATTGTCACAGGTAATCTGCCCGATGTGAATTATTGAGTTCAACATTTTTAGTTGTATTGTCAAAAAAAGGGAAAAAATGTTAGTAACAAATAGCACTGCATGCATCTAGAAAAAAACTATTATTTACTTCCAACTACTTATTCATCCACTACTTGAGAAAATAAATAAATATCACAATACATTTATGAAAATAAAAGGTCTTAGTTACATGAATACTATTTTGTAAAACTATAGATTGGAAAACATAGGGTGTTATGAAAACTGCAACCCACTTACTATTGTAAAACTAGATGTAAGTGCAAAAAAAGAGAAGTAGTTGAGTTGAGACATGAAAGTCTTATCTGAAACATAGGAATTATGTAATCATAAATACACGTGTTGCAAATAAATTGTTAAAAGAAACATATGAATTATTTAATCATAAAAACACTTGTTGCAAATAACTTGTTAAAAGAAACATATGGATTATGCAATCATGAATACACTCTCAAAGTTAGGAAAAAATTAGTTGCAAGGTACATGAAAGTATTCAATACATTTAAAACTCTATCCCTTTGCCTAAAAGAAATTTGACATAATCCGAAAAATATTTGTTATGAGAATTGTATGACATGGTAGTAATAAAAAAATGAGGACGTATTGGAAAGTGTGTAATGAAAGAAAGGAATCTTCTCTAAAAACACTTGGAAAGAAGCATACCAAAGTGAATGAGATAAATAATGTATTGAATGAAGAGGTTGTTCCTACTCATGAGAAGTGGAGGAAGGAGCATGTGTAGTATGTGCAAGGAGCAAATGGCAATGCAGAAGTGGATTAACCCAAAGGGTTTTCTATTGCATATGAATTTTTGCAAGCAAAGAAAGAGAGAGATGATGCTATAAGTGGAGTTGAACAAATGAAGGAAAGCATTCTTGAAGTTAGCAATTCCATGCAACAAATACAATTAGAAATGGACGATAAGGAAAAGGAAATACCAGATCTAAGTGTAGAAAAAGAGAATTAGTTGGGTGGAGGCATGAAAGTCTTATTCGAAAAGGTAGAAAAGTTCCCTAACAAGATTGCGAAAAGAAACATCTGCATACTCTAATCGTAAACACACTTCAAAAACAATAGTTGGAAATGCTCAAAGTGGAGTAGAATAACTGAACACTAAAATTAACCACTTTGAAAAGGAATTAAACCACAAGAAGAAGTTGTCATGGTGAAAAGAAGAGGAGCTTAATGTTGTTCAGAGAGAGATGCAATCTAAAAGATAGGAATTTGAAAAAACAAAGACAACAATGGAGGGTGTTGCTGCACAACTGATAGGTCAAAAGTGAAAGGTCTTGTTGCACAACTGATAAACGTCAAAATTCAAAGGTGTTGTTGCACAATTGATAGGTCAAAAGTCAAAGGTGTTGTCGCACAACTAGTAAAAGTTTAAGATGCCACAACAATAGCTGCATTGGAGGTTGGTGGAGGAGAGAATTTGTTTAATGTAGTAGTGGATACAGAACAAACAAGAAAAATCCCACTTGAAATAGGACATCTACATACATGAGTAACGATTATCCCTTTAAACAAAATCTCTTGTTGCATATGAAGATGAAATTGAACCAGCTATGCATTTTTTATTTCCTAGTGCATGAGTTTGCAACAATTCAAATGTTGCAAAGGGGATGTTTTGCAGCCAAGTGGTCTTCCTATTGGCTGAAGTGACTGGCAAGGAGGTGGATTGTATGGGCTTAGATTTTGTTTAAAGGGATAATCGTTACTCCTATATGTAGATGTCCTATTTCAAGTGGGAGCTTTCTTGTCTGTAACAAGCGAGGAGGAAAAAAGGCTACAAATCTGCAAGCTCAAAGCATTAACAATAGATGAACATCACATTACATGTGTTCCTCAACTTGCTGCCCATTAAAGGAAATACAAGATTCATAAAAGCATCTACTAACATCCCACATTGTGTTTTCCAACTTGCAATTATTCAGTGCATTTTGATTTACCATCATATCACGATTTTGAAACCCAAATTTTAGTCCACTGAAGAGTTATAATAAAATTTTTAGGTGAGTTTAATGAAATTTTTAATGTCTAAAAACCACAAGATTTTCATTAGAACCATACTATCTATGTATAATTACAAGTTGGAAAACATTGTGTGATATACAAACTACAACCCACTATATTTTCTAGCCTGCAATATGAAGGTGGACTTAAATACATTGTTATAGTGCATAAAACATAAAGTGCTCATTGCAGCAAGCCATTTCACTGTCATACAGATTATTTGTGTTTGCACATTTATCAAAACATCCAATGATATGTTTGAAAACCATAGTTGATTAGAATCTATATATGCTTGGAGGTGTGTATGATCTTCCATAATGGGATGGGGTATTCAAGATCTAAATCTTAATCAAGGGAGAAAAACCATAAACCTACCATTGAAACTTATACCCAACTCATGTCACCATCCATGTCATCCTTTTCATCCATTGACAAGGGAAACCAAAATGTCTTCCATGTTGAACCAACAAATATCCATCCTATTTCACCAAAGGAACACCAAAAGTCACCCTGTAAGGAATACAATACCCTATGCAAAATTCTATTTCACAAAATGGTAGTCATAGTCTTCTAATTCCACCCACTTTCACCTCATCCATCCCATGTTTATCCAGCTCATCCATTTCATGTTTTTCCATCTTCATAGCACCTATAGAAAGTCAACCATGTCACACACTTGACCTCATTGATCGAAAGCATGACATCATAGATCCCCCTTTTATGTGAAGATAAAAATACTCCCTCTCATGATCCCAATTCATCTCATCATTCCATTCCATGTCATGACACCATACCATCTCATGATCAAAGTATGCCAATTCCATACCATAATCGCAGTGTATAAATTCATTAAATAAAGCTTTCCATCCATTCAATAAGTCAAGACCCCCAAGGTATAAGCATTTCCATCACATCTCACGATAATCCTAAACTTTCACAAGATCTCATTCATGAATCACAAACATATAAGCCTGGTTCATCCACCTTTATAAAAGTTGGTTTTCTCGTACAATACCACACACCTTCATGAGTTCCATTTACCTGCACACCCTAATATTAAAATCCATGTAAATTCTTATGGCATTGGCTACATACCTCCTTCTTAAGACATTGGTAGCTCTTTCAAACATAAGAGGCCTCCCTTTAGATCAATATGTCCACCTCCTCCATCATCTTCACCATCTATTATTGGACTGTATCCACGAACCCTTCCATCCATCATGGGCCCATATGTTCCTAATGCATATCCTTAGGTGCCCTTTCAAGAACAAAAAAGGCACATACCCTTGAATTCATTCCAACACCTTCCACTTCAAAATCCTCTCATTTCATAAAATCCCTCTATGGCCTATCCAAGCAATTGGGATACCAAACAAGAAATGCATAAATAAAAGAATCCACAAAAAACCTAAATATCATCATGTCTCACTAAAAATACATGCCAAAATAAAGAAAAATATACTCCAAAATAAAAATCAAAACACTTCCAAAAAAATGGAAGGTGCCTATTAAGAAAAAATGAAAAGGCTATAAAGAAAAATGAAAAGTGAAAACAATGTAGGTTCCAAAGACAGCAAAAAAATCCATGCATTCAAATAAAAATCAAAATTGTTATCCCTACTTGCTAATCGAAAAGACTCCATTATTCCACCATCATCCATTCCTCCATTATTCATCCTCCAAATTTTTTTTCCATCCTTATATGCCCAACTTTATTATCCCAACCCACTCTCAATCCTTCAACTTTAACCACCCTTCAAGGTGTGTGTAAATGTTGTTCTTTCCCACATTCCCTCATAACGACTCCATTCCATACTTCCATCCAAGCTTCATCCCTCATTCCATGCTTTAATCCAATCCTTTGCATGAATCCTTAATCCCCTTCTGCCTACCCCTATCAATTCCATTATCTTTACCAATTTTCCTACCAACATCTTTAAGTGGGAACATGTTAGACATGGTCTATAAGAAACATTTAGTTAGTGGGGTACTATCTTATGCAAATAGACAATTGAGTCCTCCATTCATATGAAAACACCTTCATCAGCTTCCATTTTCATGGCCATTCATATCCATTCATATCCACTAGCTTTCACATCCATACACATACCCTTGCTTGTACACTTGGGGGAAAGACTTTTCCATTTGTATGATACATTATTGATTATCCTATTTCCACTTAGCCATCATATTCCTTCATTTATATTCCATGATATCCACTTTATCCATCCACCTTCCTTTGATCTTGCATAAAGTATTGGGGCAAAATAGCAAGAAATTGAATCTAATGCATGCTTTATACCATGTGTGTCTTCCATCCTCCATATCACTTGTCATCCATGCCATGCATCCTTCCATGTCCATTTATCTTCCATATCCATGTCATGTCATTATAAATTGTCATACCTCTTGCCATGGGGGCATGTTATTACTTTGACATGCCATCTTTGGAGTCCTCCATAGGTCCTCTATTTCTCCTTTGTATAAGAGAAAACATTTTGGGTTCCCTTGTCATTGGTTCCCTCCACCCACAACATTCCATATCCTGATCCATCTATCTTCATCATCCATATAGGGTGTATCCTTACATGTCCTATCATTAACCCATATCATTGATCCCTATCCATCCATGTGTCTTTTGGTTTTTAGCTTGACTAAGGAATAAGATCTTGTTTATCATTATCATTTAAATTCTTATTTATCATTGCATTATCATTGTTATGAGTAACACATTTAAACAAACCATAAACTCTTTAACATACTAAAACATTGGGCTTTATTGAGTCACAACCCATTGTGTTTTCCATCCTACAACTATTTTGTGCATTGGTCCTTATCATATGCATTAGCATTTGAATTTTTTCACTATCATGATCTTGCATATTTATCATTTTCATATTGCATGCATGACATCTTGTGCTTTATCTTAACTCTTGTCTCTTGTCTCCATCAATATCATTATCTTTTTGTATCTTTTCTTTTCTTGTCACATTCTGAGGAAGCTTGAGGATCTCTACACCTTGTTGTGTATGAAGGAGAGTGAGGAATGGGGCATGAGTCTTTCTTATGTGTGTGTATTGAGTCAGTCTGCCCTATGATGATTACAAAAAAAATCATAACCGATAACAAAGGGGGATTGTTCCAGTCTATGATGAAACAAATGATCACTTCATAGCCTTTCCATTCCATTCATTTCCATATCCAGCCTTCCATATCCTTTCCTCCCATATCAAATACATTTCATAAGCCATTTATATGCTTTCCTTGCATCACATCAATGCGTTGCATTCCTTTCTTCTTTGGATCCACCTAGATCATTCATATTTCTAAATCTTGCATATCATTTTCTATCTACAACTCAAAAATGATGAATTGATAGAATTTCCATTCCATTCATTTGCATATCTAGCCTTTCATATCTTTTCCTCCCATATTGAATACTTTTCATAAGCCATTTATATGCTTTTCTTGCATCTAATCATTGTGTCACATTCCTTTCTTCGTTGCACCCACGTAGGTCATTCATATTTCTAAATCACATATCATTATCTATCTACAACTCAAACATACCTTCATCTATCATAACAAGATTCACACCATACCATACAAAGAACAATATGAAGGAAATATCAAGGTTATGCAATCAAAGACTGAGGGAAACAACCATATCAAGAGTCCATGTTCAATGTGAGTTTGTTTCATTTCATGCATGCATTATCTTCTAGCTTTTAGACACAATTGAGGTTTACAATTGGTGTTTACAAATCTCAAGTGTTAACATGTTCATATAGAAGTTTGAAATATGTATCTTCTTGCTTGAAAAGTGTTATGAAACTATTCTTAGTTATTGTGGCTGACAAACATATGAGTTACAATGTTGTGTTCTACTTGTATACTTGAAACATACCACATGCCTTATGTATAATTCAACATTTTTTAGACATTTCTACGCTGATGTTGTTTATCATTGATTTCGAAAGGTGTTTGATGCCAACTACATGCAAAGTGAGTTGATCCATTGTGTTCTCATGGATTGGTTTCAAAGAGATTATTCATTCATTTGGTGATCTACAACCAAAGTGGTTTTTGATAATCATGTCAAATTCCTTGTTGTTCACATGGTGTTGGTGTAAAAGGTATTGATAGTTGTTGCAAAAGTTTAATAGAGTTGTTTCATGATAAAGTTAGAGGTATTGAACAAGTACTCATTGCACATTCATTACTCACATTTTATTCTTGATGGATAATACATTTTGATGTTGTGACTCTAAGGTATTCAGTGGATAGGTTTTTGGAATAAAGACATGATTGGTGTTTGTTGATGAGATCTTCATGCTTCTACAAGGATCTAAACCAATGTCAAAAGCATAATATTTTGCATCAAAGGTATATAGTCAAAATGAAAGGTTACAGATCAATTAAATGTTTTGAAGCCCATGGAGTTTGTTTGAAGTTGTTTTGCATTCTTTCATTGCTTGCAAGTTTGTTCTTAAACCCTATATGAGGTTCATTATGCAAAGTTTATAACATGTTTACTCCCTTCTGCAAATATTCATTATGCTTGAGTGTAATTAAACTACCTTTTAAGGGGTACCTGATTGAGTTCATGTGATTGGATTTTTTGGGCTATCATTAATAGTTTTACTATGTTCAATAATTTACTATTATGCTTTGATAGATTTTTTGCAAGCATGCGTAGCTTGTTCAAAATCACCTGTTTTAGGCTTTTAGCCATAGCAACAAGGCACTCAACTATTTGATTAAATGCTTTGGTAGACATGTATGAAAAATGTGGTAGCATAGACAAGGTAGTGAACTATTTCATAAAATGCATCAAAGAAATTTGGTCTCATGCTGATGGAATTCCATGACAATCCATATAGCAGCAAGGCAGCAATATGGATTGTCATGGCATTCCATCACCACATGGCCACATTTCTTTCAGGCATTTTATCAAACACTTCACTTCCTTGTCTATGTTGTTGCTTACTATTATGCTTTGAAATATTTTTTGCAAGCATGCGTAGATTGTTCAAAAGAACCTATTTTAGGCTTTTAGCCAAAGCAGTAAGGCAGGGAACTATTTGATAAACTGCTTTGGTAGACTGCTTTGGTAGACATGTATGAAAAATGTGGTAGCATAGTGAACTATTTGATATAATGCCTCAAAAAATGTGGTCTCGTGGTGAAGGAATGCCATGAAAATCCATATTGCAGCAATTACAATATGGATTGTCATGGCATTCCATCACCATGAGACCAAATTTCTTTGACACAATTTATGAAACAGTTCACTATGTTACCACATTTTTCATACATGTCTAACAAAGCAATCTATCAAATTGTTCATTTCCTTGTTGTTATGGCTAAAAGCCTAAAAGAGGTTCTTTTGAACAAGCTATGCATGGTTACAAAAAATCTATCAAAGCATAATAGTAAATATGGATTCTCATGGATTCCAAGACTATGGCTAAATAGTAAATATGGATTGTTGAACAAAATGTATCAAAGAATAATTGTAAATATGGATTTTCATTGCATTCCAGCACCATGGTCTTGGAATTCCATGAAACACCATAAACAAAAAATAGAAATAGTTCATTCCCTAGTCTATGGCTTGTCATGGCATTCCAATCACCATGGTGTTGCAATGCCATGACAATCCATATTTACTATTATGCTTTGATAGTAAACACCCAATGTTTTCCAACAAGCATATACATGCACAATACGATTGCAAGTTGGAAAACACAGTGTGAGGTGAGTATATGTCTTCCAAAACATAGTGGCAACCCATAGATAAGCAATCATACACAAAAAAAGTTCATTTCCTAGTCTATGGATTATCATGGCATTCCAATCACCATGGTGTTGCAATGCCATGAAAATCCATATTTACTATTATGCTTTGATAGTAAACACCTGATGTTTTCCAACAAGCATATACATGTACAATATGATTGCAAGTTGGAAAACACAGTGTGAGGTGAATATATGTCTACCAAAACACAGTGGTGACCCATAGATAAGCAATAATACACAAAAATACTTCATTGCCTAGTCTATGACTTGTCATGGCATTCTGATCACCATGGTGTTGCAATGCCATGAAAATCCATATTTACTATTATGCTTTGATAGTAAACAATCGATGTTTCCAACACGCATATACATGCACAATACAATTAAAGTTGGAAAACACAGTGTGAGGTAAGTATCTGTCTGCCAAAACACAATGGCAACCCATAGATAAGCAATCATACAAAAAATAAGTCCATTTCCTAGTCTATGGCTTGTCATGGCATTCCAATCACCATAGTGTTGCAATGCCATGATAATCCATATTTACAATTATGCTTTGATAGTAAACACCTAATGTTTTCCAACAAGCATATACATGCACAATATGATTGCAAGTTGGAAAACACAGTGTGAGATGAGTATATGTCTGCCAAAACATAGTGGCAACCCATAGATAAGAAATCATACATAGAAATAGTTCATTGCCTTGTCTATGGCTTGTCATGGCATTCCAATCACCATGGTGTGCAATGCCATGACAATCCATATTTACTATTATGATTTGATAGTAAACAACTGATGTTTTCCAACAAGCATATACACACAATACGATTGCAAGTTGGAAAACATAGTGTGAGGTGAGTATATGTTTGGAAAAACACAATGGGAACCCATAGATAAGCAATCATACACAAAAATAATTCATTGCCTTGTCTACATAAATCGACCTTTATATACTATTGTCCAGCTTATGTCGAAGAATATGCAATCAACCAATTAGGTTGACTAAGATCTATTCATGGCATCTATGATTTTCCTAATGCAATGCAGATCCATCATAAGTTCAAAAAGGTATAGTGTACAAAGTAGCAAATCTGACGTCCTAGGACCTAAAATAATACCCTTATGATACTAGTCACAAAAAAATCCATTAACTTTGTGATATGCCTTAGGTTGGAGATGTCATACACTAATCCTCCATGATTCTTGTTCAGAACTGCAAGTTGGCTTAGATTGAACCTGCTTGGATAATTCTCCGTTGTATTGAGGGATGTTTGAACAAATCCAATTATCAATGCTTCAAGGACATACATCATATTATCAACCACATGGGTGATCAATTGGATATCAAAGCTGATACCAGAACCTACACACCTGGACGCTTCAATTGGTTACTGTTCAATTGGGATTGTTTCAGTTTACAGTTTTCTCTTGCTTTAGTCCCATTTGGTATATGACAGATTTATTTTTGTTTCTATTTTCATTTTTCCCTTCTTTGGAGGGATAACATGTATCTTAATTAAATGGCTGCTATGTAGATGTACTATTTATGGCTATTGTTTGCTCATAGCCATGGTTCTTTGTATTTTTCTCAACAACTTTAATTCAATAAAAAAATAAAAAACTATGGTATGCAATTGTTCAAATAGACAACTTTCACCAACGAAAATTATGTAACTTTAGAATCAAACATACAAAATTAAAAATCGAAGTAATATGTATTATGACAATTCTACAACATAAATCCATTAATTTAGTATTGCAACAGCCCAAACCTAATATCAAGTTGACCTTCCATCAAAGAATTTCCTAAGAAGTTATGTCCTCAATCATAACCACAATTATACTCTACATCGTTGTTGTACCATCCATATCACAAGAAACTCATTTCTATGCAAAAAGATAAAACAAGGTTATCATATATCACAAAGACAAATGGAACTTATATTTCAGGGATTTCTTCTATTAGGCTGTGGAAAGCTACTTTTGTTGGCATGTAAAACAAGGTCATAATTGGGAATCAATAGCATGTAGTAGTATTAAATAGTCAATATTTATTCTAGTGTATACCCTCGTGCATGGACATATTGGATATGTGTATTAAGTTGAAGATTAGAAATACCTATAGATTATCTTAGTTGAGCTAAGCATGCCTTTAAATTCAAACTCCATATCGATACAACAAAGCAAGTATATTATAAGCTCTGATGTCTAACTTGCATATTTGTATTCTAGATTTACAAATTTCTGCTGGCAGTTGAAACAGGAAATATGCAACAAATGGTGCATTGTTTGGAAAAGAGGGGGAAGAAAATTATTTAAATTAGTTTATAAATGCACCTGAGACTAGTTCCTATGATCATTTTACATGCATGGCATAGAGAGGAAATAACAATATCAAGAAAAAATAGTTCCTATGATCATTTTACATGCATGGCACAGTGAGGAAATAACAATATCAAGAAAAAAAATGTAAACTAACCCCATAAAGTGGAAAATTTATTTCAAAAGACTAATCATTTCATTCTAATGTAAGAAATGTATCAGAATACTGAAGACAATCTTTGAATATTACCTAGGAGGATATGGGTTGCTTCCCAATCCTTAGCCCATAAAGTTCTAGAGTTATCACAAAAAACTAATAGTAATACTAATCTTGTCATTCTAATACAAGCAATAAAACAAACAATGAAAATGGTATTTCAATCTTACCTGATCACTATGGGTTACCTTGCAGTTTGCAACCCCCAAGAAGAATAAAAATGCAATAGAACAAAAACATTGAAGTGCACAACAAAGAATACAATTCTAACAATAATTATGGTATGATGCATGGAAGCTTACACAACACAATGTGCAAGGGATTCTTGCTGTTAGGTTTAATGAAACCATAGACTATAAATATCTACAACACTCTAAAGTAAATGGTAAAATACATATAAGACAATGGATATTGTGATTGCAAGTTGGAAAACACAATGTGAGGTGAGTATATGTCTGCCAAAACACAATGGCATGCCATAGATAAGCAAACATACATACAAACAGTTCATTTCCTTGTCTATGGCTTGTCATGTCATTCCAATCACCATGGTGTTGGAATTCCATGACAATAGATCTACTATTATGCTTTGATAGTAAACACAGAATGTTTTCCAACAACCATATACATGCATAGAGTGATTCGAAGTTGGAAAATACAGTGTGAGGTGAGTATATGTCTCCCAAAACACAATGGCATGCCATAGATAAGCAATCATACATAGAAATAGTTCATTTCCTTTTCTATGGCTTGTCATGTCATTCCAATCACCATGGTTTTGGAATGCCATGACAATCTAGATCTACTATTATGCTTTGATAGTAAACACACAATGTTTTCCAACAACCATATACATGCATAGTGTGATTGCAAGTTGGAAAACACAGTGTGAGGTGAGTATATGTCTGCCAAAACACAATGGCATGCCATAGATAAGCAATCATACATAGAAACAGTTCATTTCCTTTTATATGGCTTGTCATGTCATTCTAATCACCGTGGTGTTGGAATGCCATGATAATCTAGATCTACTATTATGCTTCGATAGTAAACACACAAGGTTTTCCAACAACCATATACATGCATTCTATAATTGCAAGTTGGAAAACATAGTGTGAGGTGCATATATGTTTGCCAAAACATAATGGCAAGCCATAGATAAGCAATCATACTTACAAACAGTTCATTGCCTTGTCTATGACTTGTCACGACATTCCAATCACCATGAAACCACATTTCTTTGAGGCAATTTTCAAATTGTTTACTACCTTGTCTCTGTTGTTGCTTACTATTATGCTTACTACTATGCTTTCATAGACAAGGCAATGAACTATTTGAAAAAATGCCTAAACAAATGTGTTCTCTTGGAATGCCATGACAAACAAATGCAATTTGTAGCTGCAATTATCGCTCTAGTATGAATGAATTAATATCTTTGACAATAGTATTTGGTTGCATAGGTGGAGTTCCCTATAGTTGTGGGTATAGTTTCACAATATATTGTTGATACCTCTATTGAAGATGACAATATATATCTGCAAGCCAAACTGCATTGCTTATTAAATAAGGTGTTTCCCATTTTATAACAAAATTTGGTTAGGGGGCCTTCATTAGGGGGCCTTCATCTACAAATATCACTCTAATTATCATTATATATAGGCAATTATCACTCTAACTATCTACATTTATTTTGTAAAAATAGTGCGAGATGAGAATGTCTTCCAAAACATAGTGGCAAGCCATAGATAACCAATCACACATAGAAATAGTTCATTTCCTTTTCCATGGCTTGGCATGGAATTCCATTAACCATGAGACCACATTTCTTTCAACCATTTTTCCAAACAGTTCATTACCTTGTCCGTATTGTTGCATACTATTATTGCTTTCATAGACAAGGTAGTGAACGGTTTCAAAAAATACCTCAAACAAATGTGCTCTCATGGAATACCATGACAAAAAAACACAATTCGCAGCTGCAATTATCACTCTAGAATGAAGAAATTAATATATTTCAGAATAGTACTTGGTTGTGCAGGTGAAGTTTCCTATAGTTGTGGGTATAGTTATTACCTATGCAATGTGAACTAACTACATAACTGATTTTAGGTTGACTACGTAAAAAAACTATATTGTAATTGAAATTTTGTCATCTATCTATAAGCATCTACTTATTAGTTATGCAATGTGAAGTAATGCTTTCGGTTTGAAAGATGTGCAATGCAATGAAATGGAAAACATTGGGTGTTTATAAAATTGTAACCCACATCACAACATACCCAAACCCTCATGGTTTTCAAGCCTGTATATGTACATGTGCATTACAAATAGCAAGAACACCAATTTCTTGACATTATCACTGATAATGAATAAACTTGTTCAAAGTGGTGAAACACAGTGTTAATGCTTCTTGGAAAACAATGGGTGTTTATAAAATAGTGCCTTTCATTACATTCCTAAGGTCTAAATAACAAAAGCTTGTTTTTCTTTTCTAAGATTCTAAGATGCAAAACAATGGGTTTTATAAAACCCACAACCCACTTAAAGTTTGAAAACAATTTACAAATAAAAACCCTCATAACATTTTAAACCCCTTTACAACTAAAAACCCAAATGATTAAAAACCCCTCAACTCACTTTTTTTAGTCTCCCCTTACTCTCCAACTTTTCACTTTCAACCTGTAGAATGATAGAGCAGAATACACAGTGTCAAAGGTAATGGGTGTTTATAAAATGGTTTGCATTTCATACATTCCTATGGTTTTAATAACAAAAGCTTTTGAAGACATTCATATGTTTTCTAAGATTCCAGGTTCTCAAAACACTGAGAAACTTGCAACCCACAACAACAATGGAGCTATATACATACAAAAACGCACGAAACAATACATAAAAACTTTCACCATTGCATACAGTCAGTTAGAAACCCCTCACCTCAAGTTGGTTGGTCCTCTCCCCTGCCTGCAATGTGCCCTTGCTCTCCAACATTTTGATTTCAACCTGCAGAATGAGAAAACCCAAAGCAAAGCATATTTTCCATGTTTCTTCCAAGAACAGTACTCGTTACAATTTAAACTGCATGTCTTAATCACATCACCACCCTTCTCGCATGTAATGGATAACTTCTCACACAAGGCAAAAAAATGCTGATGTAATTCGGCGATGGGACACCTCCTCGCTTCCCGTGACATTTCCTTCCATCTGTCACTTCTATCATCCATCTGGCGGGCCCCACACTACGTCGTCTCTTCATGTTATGTATGTTACCATGTATGTCATTATGTATGTTTTCATGCATTTTTGTATGTACATAGGTGCTTTTTGTCTAGGAGTTAGCCGGCTCCTACTCACAATGCCCTCAATTTTAATTCCTTAAAATTGAATATGTTTTTCCTTTCATTCTTTATTTATTTTGGGTTTTTGTTGTTTGATTGTGGAGTTTTGCTTTCATAATCGTGGAGTGTTTTTATTTTCTTCTTCTATGTTAATTATTTTAGGTGGCACAAACAATATTTCAAACCCTTAAAAAGTTGCACATTGAAAATGGAAAAATGGAATGTTGTCAATTTTTCCAACTTTAAAGGATTTAAAAGTTGTCGATGTTTCCAACTTTACAAGATAAAAAATCATTGTATTTATCTTCAAGAAGTGATAAAAATTTGTATAATAATCTTCATAAGTGATAAGGATAGATATTGATTACTTTGTTTTTTATTTTATTGATTTTTTGTAGACAGATGTTGAACATCCTTTAACAATTGTAGAATGCCTCTCAACATAATAAGGAAGAGGATATTTCGGATAATTTTATTTTAATAATGGATTCAAAAGTTTAGTTGGGGCAAGGGGCCTAGCTCAATTGGCTAAAGCATCATGTTGCAAGCAAGAGGTCACAAGGTCTAGTCTCCCCCGCCCTCGTGGTATCAGAAGGCGTGTCACACTAGCATCACTGATCACATGAAAGAAGTTTACCAGATGTATTGCAGTTTCAATTCTTGTAGTCTAAGCTTATGATAGAATATATGAGAATATCATTCTAAAAATGAAAAAATGGTTAGCTTTTGAACCTTAAATTTTTGCACACATTCAAATGCTATTTAAATATGTCAATGTCTATTTAGTAATTAATAATTCAAGTTTTTATTCATTCTTTCTATAACATTCAAACATTTAGGGATTGTATTTATCTCCATTGATGTATGTCATTATGGTGGATGCCTTGGGATAATTATTATAAATAGCTAATTAGTTGAGACTTGTATCTTGCATTTTTATTCTTTGTATTAATGTTGTCAGTCATTTGCATTTTGGTGATGACAAATTTTTTTTTATAGAATTTAGGATATGAGTTAAATAATAAGCTTGATATTTTAAATCTATATTGCTCTATTTCTAGGTCTCAATTGGCCCATCATAAAATATAATACTTGATGACACAACATGGCTCCACTCCTTAATGGTTTCACAAAAATTAGAAGTAGATCAAACATGATGAGATAACTCATATCTTGGCATCTTGTTTGAACAAGGAGTTTCATCAACTAAGATGTTGAATTGGTACTTGAGTAGAATCAAAAGTAATTACTCAATTGGAACAAAAAATATATTGCATTGATTGCCAAATTCAGTTTGTGAATAAAATCCTTTTTGAATAAATATCTTTTGTTGACTGATAAAATTTATTTTGTTGAGGGAGTAAGATCAAGATAAAAATAATGTGTGTCAGACCCAAATTGGATTCAATTTAAGGTATGTAACCTTGATAGTAATCTGAATTTTTTTCTATATAACATATATGGTCCAATAAAATAGAGGAAAAAGCTTGATTATGGGTAGCTTTGGCCCAAAATATTAATTTGAACAAGGAGTGAATAATATTTGAGGGGATTTTAATGTCGTACTTAGAATGAAAGAAAAGAATGGAGGATACAAGAAGGAAACTCAAACAATAAAGGATTTCAAAGAATTTATATACACCAACTCACTGGTTGACATAGAAACAAAATGTGGTTGGTATGCCTAGACCAATAGAAGAATTGGGTTTGTAAATATTATCAAAAGATTAGATAGTTTTTTCCTCTCAGCCAACTAGATTACCTCATTTGAGACTTGGGAGGCAAAGGTTCTTTCACATTCTAACTTTGACCATTACCTAGTGGAAAATATCCATCTCCAAGGATAAAACACCAATCCAAAGCTACTTTAAATCTAAAGTTACTAATATGGTGTTGAACAAAATCTGACCTAATACTTCAATATTTTTTTTGTAATGGCATAAAATTGCACCTAGTGTAATTTCCCATAATATTACATCACTTTATCCTTACCTTAAAAATGCAAAAAATTTCCACCTTTGCCTTGCCTTTCACATGTGTCCTTATCATTTTCTGTTAGTAAGGGAATTTTTTTTGAGGACTCTCATGCATCGCGCAGATGTCTTTGTGCCATGTTGGCATCCTAACAGGATTCCTAAGTCAATGACGTTGGAGGCATTACATTCTTTGCCACCCTACGAATTGTAACACCCCTTGGAAGCCTTGACGACCTAAAAATATCTACTTACCTCCAAAATAGCTTTTGAACTTCATTCTATCCATTCTATCAACTCTCTCTCAATTCTCTCAACTTCCATTCACTCAATCGTCACTCTTGTTCTTCTCATTTCACACTCTACACCATTGTTTCTACTTCTACACCATTGTCTATTGCAAGTTTCAGGTTTCATACTATTGATGCGGTGGTTTTGCTCCATGCCTTCCTCTCTCAGCTTCTCCAAGCATGTAGAAAGGAGGGTAACATATTTATTTACTTGCATTGTCTTGTTTATAGAGTAGCATTTAGATTGTCTTTGCATTATATAATCTACATGTCTATTTCCATTTCTTTATTATTTTATTTATACTGTGGTGTATATCAATTGTCCATGGAGGTGGAAAAACAAAAATAGGGGTTTGACTAAGGCAAACTCCAAAACACAACCACAACACTTTTTTGTTGTTGTGTGTGTTAGTACACTCTGTTCATGAGGAGCTTGCAGGAGACTGGACATTTTGTGAGTTGGTATTATTCTTCCTTTTCTTCCATCACTTCGTTATTAGATAATTTACCTTTCAAGTTATAGTATTCTTCTTGTTATTTCCTTTCATTGTTAAATCAAGACTCTCATGTTGTTAGCATGCCTTGTGAGTTTTAGTCTATAAACTCTACTCTCTATCTATACGAGACACCAAAGCACCTTTGATATGACAACACATTGCACTGTCATTTATTTCATGCACTAGATCCTCTAGCTAAGATCCAATCAGTTCATAGTCTGAGACCTCTGTAGTCCATTCACCCGTTTCTCAAAACCCTCCATCAAAAAATATAAAAAACTAAACTAAACTTTCCCTTGCTTTTCAGTCTATTTCCTTTTGATTAGTCTTGAGGTAGTCTGAAGGTGACTGAGGGTAATTCACTCCCTTTGGACCCTATTCATCTTGGGACTTTGGAGTAGTGAATCCCCTCCTTCACATTTTGGTGAACTTGGCGTTAACTTTCTCCTTTTCATTTCTTTGTGTCAAATTTTTTTCTCTCAAGTCTTGGGTGTGTTATAGATTAGTGTGTTGTGAAGCTTTTATGAGATTTACTACACAATCTACAACCTCCAAACTTGTTTTCAGAAGAATTCTTTGACACACAAGAATGGAATCTAGGAAAGTCGGTTCTAGTCAAACTGGTCCCTCTTTTGAAGAAGTACTTTCAAGTTTGTCTACCGAATTTTCTAGTCCCCTTGGGGGAGCTATCACTCACATTCCTACCCCCAGTTTCTCCCTCCACTTCTTCTATGGAGGAAGAAGTTTCTCCTGAGGTTCTTACGAAGAAACACCTTTCCTTATAAAATAGGCTTGAGGAGTTTGAGCAGTATTTGGAAAAAGACATTAATCTTTCCCAAGCGGCTACCATTGTCATTAAATTGAGAATCATGTTGGACAAGGATCAGAGAGGCATAGAGCTCCTCTGAGGTATCACAGACATTGTGGATACCCACATCCCAACCTATAACTCTAACTTGAGTGTTACCCAAGATGTTGGCGAGCCAAGACCATTGTGAAACAACTAGAAGTCTCGATATCTAGAGTTTCAGTATTTATGTCTGAGATGGGTCCTTCTGTTAGCAATGGTAAAATTATAATATTACCATAGATCAATGCAAAGAAACTTGTTTTTAATGATCAGGTAATGTCTTTTATACTTGACACTAATGTTGTGATAGTCACATCTTTTATACCCTCTACATGCATATCAACCAATTGACATAGCTCAATCCTTTAGTCAATTAAAATTTTAAGTGTCAATCATAGAACTACTAAGGATCCTTGAGCATAGGAAAAGGACATTGTTATACTCAATGCCCCTACCACATTTGATTAGCTTGATGAAATTGCAGTTGTTTCCAATGACATGGAAAACAAAGTCAATGTATAAGAGACCCCAAAAATATATTTGGGTATTATTTTTGTAGGTAACAAACAAACCATTAATCCATTTTATATATCTCTATTAATAAATGGTTGGTTGGTCCATAACTGTATGCTACATTCTAGAGTATCCAAGTATCCAATAAGGTGATGTCATTATAAGCTATGAACCACCTAAGACTATAACTTTTAAATTCCTATGGTAAGTTCTATGGCATTGATTCTCATGAGGTAAATGTAATTGGGATAGTAAATAATGTTCTAGTACAACTTGTTGCATACCTAGGTAAGACTTTTTCAATGGATATTATCATACCTAGGTAAGACTTGTTCAATACCTAGGTAAGACTTGCTGCATACCTAGGTAAGACTTGTTGCATACCTAGGTAAGACTTTTTCAATGGATATTATTTATTATCCATCATATTTTAATATCTGATAAGAAAATTACTCTTGATTTAGTGCTCCAACATATTCATTTGAAACATGACCGATTTTGGAATATGCATTTCAACGATGCGTGTTCAAAAGAAGTCAATGGTGTAGGAATTATATTGGTGTCCCCTGAGGGAAAAGAGTATAGTTTCACTTTCATATTGAAATTTGAATGCACTGAAAATTTAGCAGAGTGTGAGGCTCTACTTCTCCATTTAAATGTGGCTTCAAAATGGGATCAAATGCATCAACATGCATGGTGATTCAGAATTTGTGGTGTCTCAAGTTAGAGGCACATATGCTACAAAGAGAAGGAGGCTACAAATATATCAGAATGTTGTTTGGGATACTATAAAAAAATTACGCATTCAACATAATTTGGGTTGAAAGAGAAAATAATGTGGTATTTGATGCACTTGCTATATTAGCTTCAAAATTTGATGCTTCTTTTTTTCCCCGTCATTGTAAGTATGATGTTGAAATTCTTACCAAAACTAGTATTCTAGATAACATCTAAAATTGGAAGGTCTTCAATGATGATCAGTAAATATATGAGTTTTTGAATTACATTAATCATTTTGATAACTGAAAAATTGACTAGAAACCCATGGTGGAGAAGGATGAAGAAGGTAAGGGGACTCTTTTTGGGAATGAAATCATCTAGTTAAAAATAAATACCATTCCTAGAGGTCTTGTTGCTTTAAAGAGAATGTTTGACAGTGTTGATTGTTATATAAGACGAGAAGTAAGCATGTTAAGGAAGAAAACATAGAAGGTATAAAATTAGGACTAAATCAGCTCCTCAAATTATTTATATTGGTAAGAAATAAAAACCAAGAGAGAAAACATACTAATTGTTTTATTAAGAAAGTATAAAAAATTCTTTGCTTGGTCTTATGATGAATTGAAGGCTTAGAGGAAAAAATTGTTTTAGCATACCATTCCATTGGATCTTGGTACAAAGTCATTCAAAAAAAATCAATGCACTATCAACTCTACTCTTGTCCTCAAATGTAAAAGGAATTGATGAAATTGAAAGAAGGGGGTATTATTAAACCAATCAAATATTCAAAATGAGTGTTTAACCTTGTTTTGGTAAAAAAAAAAAAAAGAATGGGTACATTAGGTTGTGCATGGATTTCATAAATTTGAATATTAAGTCCCTCAAGGAAAATTATCCATTGTTCAATATGGAACATTTGATGCAACAAATGATAGGGTCAAAGTTAATGTCTATGATGTATGACTTCTCAAGTTACAATTAGGTCCTGGTCAAATATTTTGAGCAACGTAAGACAACCTTCACTATACCATGGGGAACTTTTCTTTATGTTTGAATACCATTTGGGTTGAAGAATGTTAGAGCCACATTTCAAAAAGGCATGGATGTACCTTTTGTAGGACTTATAAATGATATAATGGAACTACCTGCCAATAAGATTTGATTTCTTACTCCAAGGATCAAAATAATCACTGCAAACACTTGGAGTTAGTCTTCTAGAGATGCTTAAAGTATGGGACAAATTTGAATCCCAAGTACATTTTTTGTGTGGAAGAGGGAAAGATCATTAGGAATATTATGTCTAAGGAAGCAGTAAGGATATATCCAAAATGTGTCAAATTCATTGATCATTTCCCTTAGCCCAAAATAATTAAGGCAATCAAATCTTTCTTTGGGCAGATAAACTTTGTTTGGAAGTTTGTTCACAATTTTGTTGAGAAGACAAATGTGCACTTAAGAAGACACCAGTGCCAACAATTCTATACTATTCTAAGCCTTTCCAATTATTTTCTTTTGCATGTTTTTATACTATTGCTATTGTTCTACTATAGAAAAATGAGGATGGTTATAAAAATCCAATAGATTTCTTCAAAAAATCATTGAGAGATGTTGCATTGAATTGTTCTATGATGGAGAAGCATGTCTTTGCTTTTTTCACTCTCATATAGGTGTTTGAATGTGAAGTCAATTTTATTGTTATTCCAGCAGTCACAAATAGTCAACATTGAGCACCCCTACTCTATTCAGGTTGCACTTTGCAAAATCGAAGGCATAACAAAGGGTTGTACAAGGGGATATCATAGCCCCTTTGCCACATCAAAGGTATTTTCTAGTGAAGCCAAAAAAATTTGGGAATTACTTTGTTAATTTTGAAAAAATTTTGACATATAGTTGCATGAGTCACACTTTCCTTTTTTGGAAAGTTTTCTTTGAAAATGACTCTACAACTTAGATTTCTTATCCTATGTAAATTCATTCTTTCTATAGATTTTTGATGGTTTTGGTATCAATGGATTATTTCAAATTAATGTTGAAGATATTTTCTTGTGGTTTTTTTTGGTTTAGTTTTACCAAGTTTTTCATGTAAATATGTGTATTTATTGTTTATTGATTTTCTCTACATATATCTGCACTATAAATTTCATAATGATAGGGCCCAAGACCACCGCTTTTGTGCCACATACAATTGTTAGGGATGTCTTTGTACAACATGAGGGATTAGGAAAAAGGTGCAGATGGATCAACAAGATATAAGAGTATTACATGGAGGTATAAACAACAAAGTTGTTCAAAGGTCAAGACCTAGAAAAATCAATGGTTGAGGTGAATTTGAATGCTACTGAAGTAAATCAAGTAAAATATCTCCCAACTATTGTTCCATGTCAATTGAAGGAATATCCTTTGTATATAAGGACATAATATTTTATTTAGAGAACCTAAATTATCCTCCTAAGTTGAATGATAACAAAAAAGGAATTTGGAACTCAAATATTAGAGGTATATGTTGTTGGAAGGATAGATGATGTGGAGAAACCCAAAAGGTGTGATCCTAAGGTGTTTGGATGGAGAGAATTCAATAAAAACTACTAGAGAAATTTACCATAGATTATGTGGTGGACACTATATGTGAAAGACCGTCACTCACAAATGATGAGGATGGGTTATTGGTGGCCCACATTACTCAAGGATGTAGCCAAAATTATGAAAATATGTGACGCTTGCCAAATATTTTTTGGTAAGATAAATTTTGTAGGTGCACTTCCCCTCACAACCATTTCAATGGAGGTTCCATCCCAATAATGGAGTATTGATTTCATAGGGGAAATAGAAGAAAAATATAGTAATGGATAAAATTGGATATTTGTGGCTACTAACTGTTTTACAAAATGGTTGGAGGAAATTCCTACAAGGAATGCAACTTCAAAAGTGGTGATTGAATTTATGCTAAATAACATAATCATCAGGTTTGGTGTGTCATCAAGAATTTTCGCTAATAATGCAATGTGTTTTAGATATGGGGACTTTATTGATTTGTGTTCACAATATGGAATATATTTAAACCATTCTTCACCTTATCATCCACAAGGAAATATAAAAGATAAATCAAGCAACAAGAGCATCATGGGAATCATCAGGAAAAAAATTGGATGCTAACAAGAAGAGGTGGGATGATAAGTTAATTTTTTTTGTCTAGGAAGATAGAATAACTTACAAGAAAGTTGTTGGAGGAGCTCATTTGAATTGGTGTATGGTATTGAAGCCACATTGCCAATCATCCTTGAATTTTCAATGTCTAAGTTGTTGTAGAAAAATGAATGGGAAGAGGAAAGTGTCATCTCTCAAAGAATGCATGAGTTGATCGAATTGGAAGAAACAAGAAGCGTTTCCCATGAGAGGAACTTGATGAGAAATAAAAATGAAGTACCTCTTTAATAAGAGGGCCATAAAAAGAGAGCTTCAAATTGGAGATATTGTTCTCATGTGGAATTCTAGATCAAAAGGCAAAGGAAAATATGGAAAGTTTGATGCCCTATGGGTTGGGCCTTATCAAATCAGTGAAGGATGTGGTCAAGGAAAATTTTACCTAAGAAGCATATATGGATATTACTTGGAGTTGTCAGTTCATGGTCAACACTTAAAGCACTACTTTTCCATAGGATAATATTCTTGGAACCTTTATAACATAGGTTGTTTTTATTATGTTTTTGTCTTGTATATATGTTTGTGTCTTCCAAGATTCAATCTCATTTTGTTGTTCTTTTTTGTTTGCCTAAAGATCGTAATCCTCATTTTACTTGAAAGAGACACATGTCCCCTACTAGAGCCAATGTTGACACTCCAAATTCTTGTGTCCCTTTTTGTACCTTAGTTATATTTGTCCAAATTTATATAACCAATCTGAAATATCAACCATGGGTTATTTTCTATCAAAATTTCTTAGCACTAATGAGTAGAGTAATAAGTATTATTCCCAATTTACTTTTTAAATTTTGAAAAATATACTAAGGAGTGAATTTTATAGCCATGCAAGTTTTTCTCTCTAGTCCAAATTTTCCCCATTTTCTTGCAATGTCCTATTGAGAGGGAAATTTCCACAATAGGTTTTAAAATTTGAAAAATTTGATTAAGTATAGGCCTTGTAGAATTCCAATAGCCATGTGAACTTCACTTTTCAAATAGTCATTTCTATTTGATTGTATTTTTCTACATGCAATTGTTTTTCCCATTTGCAATGCAAACCACCCTTCTCCACTTGCCGATGAATTTTCAACATGGTTGCATGCTAACCAATTTTTGGTGCATCTAAATGTGGGATAGATTCTCACATTGCTCGCATGAGTAAGTTTTTTCACAAGGAATTTAAGAAACATGAAGGCAAGAGGTTGTGGTGAAAGAAAGATAAACCTCAGATAGGTTCCAAAGTGAACTTGGATAGTCATTTATCAATTCCTCGCAAGTGGAAAATTTCTACAAGTGTTTGTCTTGTAGGAATTTTGTGAGCATTATGATGTTGCATATTTTTGGTGGCTTAATGGATAGGTCCAATGCTAGTTGGTTTTCTATTATCCTATTCAGGTTGGTTTCTCCAAAATTGCTCAAGAAGATTGTATGAATGAAGATTTTTCTATCATTTACTCATGCACATGTAAAACTTGACAAAAGGAAAAAGGTAGTAAGCAAGGTAAAAGTGATGAAGCATTTGTTTTGAGTGGATATTTGTGTAAACCAAACTTTTGAAAAAATGGTTATGGTATGTTGTCAATGATTTTCCAATAGAATCAATGGAGGATACAATTATTTCTCATCTCAATGGGGGTCATTCGAATGTAGGAAGGGGGTTGGAGGTGTTTAATGGTTATTTGAACCTTGTGGGAATCATAGTTGGGTATGAATTTGTTTCCTTGGGGTCTAAAATTTCGTAGAGAAATATTGACCATTTTTCCACCAAATGATTATGTGATTTCTTGCATGAGCTTGATTACCACACTGCATCCACATGGGGGTCAAATTTTCACAAGAAAAAGTGCTACAAATGACTTTCAACTATCCTCGTTAATAGTGACCACCACTACAACTTCCCTTACTTTGATACAAGGGCTTTCCTTAAGGATCTTTATTGAATTTTGGTGCAGATTCAAGAGAGCTTGTGACACCCATACTCCATTTAATATTTACACAACCTTTTCCAGTGTGCTTCTCTTCTAGCAAACCACTCTGGTGGATTTCATGGGAAATTTATCCTATGGCCCATTCAATGCAAAGGCATGAAAGAAGTCAAAGGAGTGTTTTTCCCTATCAATCAAATCTTGTTTGTAGTGGGAACATGTCATTTGAGCATTGGATGATTTTGTAGCTAATGTTTCCTAGGTGAAAAAACCTTCTAACACATTAGAAACATCCATATCATGGGTATATTTTCCTTGGAATCCATTTTTAGAGAGGGAGAATAAGAAGATAAAAAAATCATAGAGATGAGCAATTACAAAACTAGCAGGAGAGAGATATCCATAGGAAGTTGTAAGGTTTTAATTTCTAGCTCTAGGTATAGACATTTTTGTATTGTAAAGACTTGGGTTTGTCCCTAAAGTTGTGATAACACTTTTATCCTTTGAATATTAATTGATTAAAGGTAGAATCAACCTTGGTTGACTTTCTCTATATGTTTGTTATGCAATTCAAGATGTGTGTTATTTATTTGGCCAGCCAAATGACTATAAAATCCTTGCAAAACCTTTGTGAGGCATCTATCAAGCATAACAAAAGGAATGTGTGTGGATGCTTCTAGATTACTAAGTAGACTCTTTTAATATTCTCCAACTATCTTTGGTTTCTTTCAATGTATGTGTAGAGCCCATCTTGCTTGTGCATTCTGAGAACCCTAGTATTTTGTGGTGTGTTGATTCATGCATCACCTTGTTTACAATTATTATATCTTTTCTATGAAAAAAGAGACTTTTTTTCCCAATTAGATAAAGGCATTAGTTTTTTATTGGCTTCCTCTCTTCATCATCCTCAACACACTCAAAATCAATCAACTCAAACATTTTTTAGTCTTTATAATTTGGAGTGTTCTATTGCCATGTGTCTAAATGTTTATAACATCTAAGGGGTTATCATGAAACACATTCTCAAACACTCATATGGAATATTATTTGCTAATAAAGTGATTAGCCTTGCATATTCAAATTAGCATATACGTATATTGTGACATCAATGTTGGGATACACTATACAATGTGTATAGCTTTTTGTAAGGTAATTTCTTAGTGTTCCAATCATCAACCCAACACCTAAGGTAAATCCCTTTGGACTTGTAGAGCTAGAAGTGAAGGAGGTCTTACCCATCTCAACAATTGGTCATTAGATTCCCAACCTAAAGATAGGTTTTTGGTAATCCGTTTAGGTTTGACACTCCTAGCACTTGGGAGATTATTAGACCTTATGAATTTGGGGTCTACAACACAGATCACCTATAAATTGAATTGACCAAAAATATACCTAAATATTCTAAAATAAAATCATCCCTAGTTCCTTGATTATTCCAAGTAAAAGAACCATTGCTAGGAGTGATATCTATTATTTGAATTAATTATATAAAGAAGAAGACAAAGACTAGCTTCAGGGAGAATATGAAGTCCATAATTTTCATTTAAGGGATAACACAACATTAAATTCACCTTCAATAATCCAAAAATAATCTGAGGATAATCTTCTCTATAAATATGTAGACTATCCCAAAGTTTATCCTTACCTTGAAGACCACTATATAGACTAAGAAAAAAATAGCAATGCTTTCTCAATATTTACTAATGTTGGAGTCAAAAATTTCTTTAGATTTTTTGGGAAGCTTGGTTTCCTAAATAAGCAACATAAAATGGTTAAGGTCTTTAATTAGTCTTCTAATACAACATTATCTTTGGGTCTATTTCCAATCCCTTTTACATTCTTGGATATAGTCATGATTAAAATGGGTAAGGGAGTGAAGAATCCACTAGTTTGAGAAGATTTAAAGCTAGAAAATGTTCTTCAGAATATTTGGATTCATCACGGAAAATTTTACAACCTAATTTGAGTCTCTTATCTCCCATGTTTTTTATTTTGACTTTGTTCAATATCCAAAGCCTAGGTTAAAGGGTATTTTTTATTTTATTTAATACTCTAATTTCAAGTTATCTTGTAGATGAAAAATATAAATATTTTCTTGTTTATCAAATTCTATGATAAGGGTTTCAAGCACATGTTCAATATTATCAAAGGCAAGAAAAGCCTCGTGAACCTCAATATTTTGGGAGTTATTACTAGTAAAAAGAGGGCTTGGGTAGAGACAAGAGACTTACTTGGCAACAAAGAAGCATGGTGAACATTAAAAATGACAACATGCACATCTAAAAGCTCCCTAGAAAGTAGAAGATCTTGTGCTATTCTTGTTTCCCATTGAAAAGTTAGCACACTATATTTTACCATGACTTATTTACTACACAATAGAAATAATCTTAAACAAATGCATGAAAATACTTTTTAAAAATATAAAAAATAAGTAAAAACATGATTTTATAAACCTTTCATTTAATTCATGGGATTTAAGGAAAAAAAAGATTTGTGTCAAGTTTTTCAACAATATTTGAAGGTCAAAGACTTTGGAAAAAATTGCATTGATCTACAAATGCACAAATTCTCATTATTTTTCAACAAAAAACTTCCACATAAGGAATATGGAGAAGCAAGTGTGTCCATTGTACAAACTAGTTTGATTTGGTGGTCGGTTACAAATAAATTAGCAAAAAAATAGAGACAATTGTTTAATATATAAATCTCGACTCCAATCCCTTATTTATTGTTAAATATTCTCCTAAAAAAATAAATCATTTATCTAAAAAAATCCTAAATATTGTATTAGTTACCTATATAAAAGATATTTTAGTCTCCTTTACATTTTGGTGAGGTTAAATTTATCCCCTTCGAACTATGCATAACTTCAGAATAAAATATTAAACTTTTTTTAGAAAATAAAATAAAATCATTATAGCATAGGCATAACTAGCATAAATTGTCTCCATTGCATAGGCATACCTTTTATAAGCCAAGAAACTACATCTCCATAAGCATTTCATTTGAAGCCTAGATAAAAGGCCATACTATCATATCCCACCCTATCCCAAATAGAAAATATATATAGTTTTGTAGATACCCCACATATATATGGGTGACCCCACAATAGTGTGTCCCACTTCTTGGTCAAAGTGAGACATTGAAATTAGTATTTTTAATCAAAATTTCACTTTCCAACACCTATAGTAACTAAACCAATAATAATTTCAAGATGATGTGAACTAGTGATTTTTGAAATTTTATCTATAGATTATAAATATATCTTTTTAAAAAATTAAGAAATAATTTGTGAGTTTTTTTTACATAATTTTTAATAACTTATTTCTTATAGTTAAAATTATTTTTAAGAAGTGAGGTTACTTTGGTAAAGCATAACTAAATATCTGTAGAAATGATAAAATTATAAATTATTAAACATATATTTGTAACACCAATATTTAGTGAGATTAACCATAATACATACATAGGTCACTTGGACAACACAACTTTTTTTGTGTGCATCTGAATTAACTTCTTTTTTTGTTAAAACAAAAACATCACTATCTAGTGCACAAATATTTTCAAATTTTTGTTTACCTATTTTATTATTTTTCCATGTGTGTGAAAAGAGACCTTGAAAAATGTTGATAAAGTTATCTTCACTAGAAAATAGAAAATAAATTAATAATAAATTAAATATATTAAAAAATGGCTCGCAATCTCAAAAAAACAAAGCAGCAAAAAAGATAAAACCTTGATAAACGAAGAAATAAATGTAGGAAGTCTAGAGGGAAAGGGTGATTTTGCAGTAGGAAGTAAGTCTAAATTATGAAATACTTTGCCTCCCAAAAGAAAAGAAAAGAAGAAGAGGATGGTATAAAATAACTGATTGGGGGAAAATGGAAATCAGATTTGGTTCTTAATTTTATGCCAAAAGGTTTTTTTTTTGCTATTTTTGAGAGCGAAGAATGGAACAAAATTCTTAATGTCGAACATTGGAAATACGAAAAGAAATTCCTCTATCTACAGAAATGGGAACCTAATTTAAATCCTCTAGAAATGAAACTAACAATGGGGTCGATCTGGGTCAGACTATATAATTTTCCCTTCGAATATTGGTCAGATTTGAGTTTGTTTGTGATTGGGGATGCTATGGGGAAAACTATGGAGATCAACATGTGGAACATTAAATCTCTAATATACACCAGAATTAAATTATTAGCTATAAAGGAAATCCCTAAAATAGTAAGACTTCAAACAAATGCATGGATATGGCCACAAGATGTGGAAGTTGAGGTTCCACGATTTTTTTGTCTCCATTGTGGCAGAAAAAATCATTTTGAAGAACATTATTGCCAAAAACCCAGAGCACAACCCTAGTGGAGACAAAAGGACAAAATATTGGAAGGGGAGACTAGTGGAAAAGTGGAAGAAAAAATTCTTGAAGGATTGGATCGAGCGCCAATGGAGATGGTTAACAAAGCACCTGAAGGAAAGGAAACGATTGAACCAAATCTGATATAGGAGAAGGAAAAGAGATCAAACAATGGGATATTGGCGAAGCTTGACAAAGCAATGGAATCTATACCGACCCTAAAAAGAGATGAAAACACTAACCTCATGGTGGTGTCAAATGATGAATCTAAAGGAAAAGAAATAGAGATGACATAAGAATAAGAGGAATCAAAAGATGGAGAAATAGAAAGGGATGAGTTGGACATTGTTGAAGTGAGGAATATCAGTCAATCCGCACACAAAATCATCAACCAAATAGGGAACAAGTAGTATGAGGGAAAAATAAACTAGTGAAAGAGAGAAGGGGAAAGAGACCAAGGATTGCCAAATATTAAGGAATACCTACTGAGATCTAAGGGAGGATCGAGAGCCACAGAGATAGTCATGTGGAATGTTGGGGGCCTCAATTCCCATAACAAAAGGCACCTAATCAAGCACTATCTAGAAATACTCATAATAATTCAAGAAGCCAAATTGTGCACAAAAGAGGCCAAATTATTCATCCATCACTTGGAAGTCGAAAAGGCATATTCATCAGGGTAACTGGAAGTTTGGGATGCCTAATCAATTCTCTCACAAGTTTCGACACAAAATTTTCATAAACAAAATCTACATCACTTTGTATGGAACTTAAAAATCGTGATTTTGGATAATATATCTAGTTTGTTACAAACATTCTCCATTCCCATATCTCTCCTTTTGGGAGATTCCAAATCCATCAAGTATCTTTCTATGAGAATGGGCAGCACCATATTCAATAACGTGAGTACCACTACCCTTTGTAATCTCATCTCAACACACTATCTATACTTCATATAAATTTTTCCCTTAGAAAACAGGCCAGTTGCAATAGAAGAAAGAGATGTCATTTCATAGTTGAAGAAATTGAGTATTATCTTTCCAAAGAATTGGATGCCTTCGAATTTCTCTTATCAAAGCCATTTTATTTGACTATTGACTGATTGTTCTCTCTATTTACCCTTTATTAAAGTTTCACCCTCACACACCTTCCGCACATAATTGATCTGGATGAAAAAATCTGAATTCTAAAATTTGACCTTGATCTAGTGGAAAGCTACTAGCCACATCTAGAGGCATGTTGTGATTAGATTCGTTAGTAATCTTGCAATGCTAAAACAAAACATTAGAAGTTGGAGTCAATACAAATTTTGGATTATTTTAAGGGGAAAATGTTATAAGAAACTTGTGAAAATTACAAGGGATATTGGAGATAATGGATCATTTTAAAGAAAAAATATGTCCTAAGTAAGCTATAAAACTTGCAAGGGATGTTAGAGATAACGGATTCTCAAATCAACAATCAGCATAATAGTAGCTTCTTATCCAACAACTCACCACCATCTAGACACATGAAGAAATTTATTGGTGATAACAATCACAAGAAAATTGGATCAAAGCAAGAAACCTAAATCCAAAATTCTTTCATAAAACAATTTTCAACAGACCACATATCAATATAGTGCAGCACCTCAAAATAGAAACACAATCTTTTTTCTTCAATGATAAATATATTTTAGAATGTGAAATCACTACTTCCACACCTTGTTCATGAATACTAAAATCAATGCTAAAGAAGAGATTATTGGAAAACATCTAGCACATAGTATCATAGATGGAAAACAACGATCCAATGACTACAATAACAAAAAAAGAATTAGGCATAGCATAGCAGCAAAAATATTTTGGTGAAAAAATCAGCAAACTAAAAGTAGTAGGATTTTCTAAAAGCAATGCTAAAGAAGAACAATTTTCAACATACCGCATATCAATATATTGCAACACCTCAAATAGAAACAAGAACTTTTCTCTTCAATAATAAAGATATTTTAGACTGTGAAATCACTACTTCCACACCTTGTTCATAACTACTAAAAACAAATCTAAAGAAGTGCTCTTGGAAAACATCTAGCACATAGTATCACAGATGGAAAACAATGATCCAATGGCTACAATAACAGAAAAAGAATTAGGCATACCATAGCAGCAAAAATCTTTTGGGGAAAAAATCGGCAAACTAAAAGCATTAAGATTTTCTAAAAGCAATGCTAAAGAAGAACAATTTTCAACAAACCACATATCAATATAGTGCAACACCTCAAAACAGAAACAAGAACTTTTCTCTTCAATGATAAAGATATTTTAGACTGTGAAATCACTACTTCCAGACCTTGTTCATGAATACTAAAAGCAACTCTAAAGAAGAGCTCTTGGAAAACATCTAGCACATAGTATCACAGATGGAAAACAACGATCCAATGGCTACAATAACAAAAAAAGAATTAAGCATACCATAGCAGCAAAAATCTTTTGGGGAAAAATCAGCGAACTAAAAGTATTAAGATTTTCTTTTTTAATTGGGATTTAAAAATGAAAAACATAATTTAAAAAAAAGAAACAAAAACTGCTTGTTTTTTTCAAAATTTAAAGGCATTTCCATAGCATAAATATATAGAGAACAAACAAAGTAGAGAGTTTAGCCCATGAGTTGTCTAAAATAGAGAGTTTAGCCCATGAATTGTCTAAGTGAAAAGTTTTTCTATAATAGAGAATGTAGTGCAACATGTAAGCTTTGCTAGTAAATGATTTTTTGCTAAGTTCTACATGAAGTTGATAAATTTATTACTAAGTTAACATAAAATATCTCATTAAGTGATATGTGAATAAACTTCTAGTCTTGTATGATGTGAGTGGATGGTAAAATGCTACTAAAAACACTGCATTCCAAATTATTATTAATATCAAAAGAATGTTTAATCATAGAGACTACACTATCATAACAAACTTTGAAACCTTCCAAAACTTAGTAAAACCTAAAAAAAATGATAATAAATATGTTTGCATCTTAGAAGGGTAAAAGAAAGTCATTTTATCATTGAGAAATTTTCAAGTAGGAAAATTCAAAGAATATATTATCCAAATAAAAATCTAATCAATTGGTAAAAGAGAAACCATTTCTAATAATAGGTAGAGTCAAATGGGCATGAACTATGCATTTTCAAATATTTAAGATACAAAACCAAGTCACATTCAAAAGCTTTGCTATTAAAGCAAACCTACAAATTTAGTCAAAGCATTGACTCATATAAAGTAGAAGTGGAAGATAGACACAAAACACATTCTAGGGTATATATGCATAATATCAAAATAAGCATACAAAATCACAATGACCAAGATTTTGATGTCACAAATATTGGATATCTTGGTGCAATACTAGGTTCCATATAAACATCACATTGATGTTTTTATGCAACCAAGTGAATTTGTACTACAACTTGAGAGAAGGATAAAATATTATGAAGACAAAGATGACCTACACATAACATTACCTCTGCACTTCTAGTAACGAGGCTAGATTAAAAAATTAAACTATAGCATTGTCATATTCATCAAGAAAAGCAATGATATGACAAATAGCCTAAATTAGCATTAAATTCAAGCCATTTAGCTAGGAATATGGATTATTTCTTTCAAGAGAACTAATTTACAAGGCTACCACTATAGAAAAAGTTAGACCAACAAATGTTGTTTGGACCAAATAGCCACCCAATCTTCACAATAACAATTTATTGTGTATAAAATCAAGAATGATGAGGACATTTGACGTTAATAAGTAGACACAAAATTAAGCCATGTATGAGAGGGTATTGATGGTATTGACAAAAATCATAGCATCTAAATATAAATAAAATTGAACCATGATAATGTAGACACAAAATATGAATGAACATCAAGCTCAAATATAACCTTAGAATATAGACCATTCACCTATCGTAACAACAAAACATTATTTCTTTGGATGGAAGCCCTGCCAAAATAAAATAGACTTACCATTTTTTGCCTTGTTAATTTAAACTAAAAGATCTTTGTGATGTGCACATTGAAGATTCTATTTAACAAATTATTTATCTATTTGTATGCATTAGTCGAAATTTGTGTAGATACTATTTATATGGCATAAAGTTATAGAATGTATTCACAACAATATTATAGCAAAAAAATTGTCTCCCTAACTCAAATGCATTGCCTCTTGACTCCCTACAATTGTGCAACTAGCCACACATTTTATGCACATCTTAGTGAGCTCTTGTTTGTAGTTGTGCCCTAAAAATGCCATGCGACTACATTATTCATAAAATATTTCACCATTTTGCAGGTTTTGAAGGTTTTATGGGTTGGTGGGAGTTTGATTAAGGTTTCAATTTCAATTTAAATGTAATTTTTACGCATTTTAAACACAAAAAAACAATTAGAAATTGCAATCAATAGTTTTTAACAAGATGGGAATTTTTTAATTTTTGGGGTGGAGTTGGGGGGGGTGAATTCATCTACAGGACTAACACAAAAAATTAGGTATAATCATGATTTTTTGAATTTTTGCTTCTATGAGGTAGATAAATCATCGTCTCCTTCCAGTTGGATAATGACTATGACAGACAATTCTACCAAAAATTCTTGTCTCTACTTAGAAGAACTGATGAAGGTGGCAGAAGAATGAAGGGAAACTAGAAAGATGCCAAAAATACTTGATTCAACCACTTTATTGTTGATTTGTAAACAAGAAAAAGTGGATCAAATATCTCAATTTAAACATATTCCATACCAAATCATATTTCAAGTTACTGTAGCCAAAACAAATTTCCTGCTCATAAGAACTTATGTCCCCCACAATATGTGTTTGTCCCAAGGAGATAAATTATAGATAACATAAGGGTGTTGCAAGATATACTCCACTAGCTCAAAACCCAATCCAAGCCAAGAGTTCAAATAAAGCTTAACATTGATAAAGATTTTGACTAGTGCAAGTGGATTTTCCTTTCTAAAACTCTAATAGCTATGGGTTTAGTAAATAATCTATCTCATGGATATTCATTTTATCACCTCCATCTCTTTTTTTACCTCCCTCAATGGAAATTAGGGCATCCTTTCATATCTTTTAGGAGCCTCTGACAAGGGGATCCACTCAACGCCTATTTATTTGTCCTTGTGAGTGAGAACCCTCTAAGAGCAATTTTTGAATTCCAAAAATAAGGGATAACCTTTCAGCTCCAAGCAACACCAAGTGAAAATACGGTAACCAACTTTCAATTTTTGATGATATCATGAAGATCGCCTCCATACTTAAGAAAGTAGCCCGATGTATGAAAGGTATTTTCTCCAAGTATACAAAATCCTTGGGACAAATAATAAATGGGAACAATGCTTGTAACTTATTTTCCTATGCGAGCTTAAATCAAAAGAAAATACTTATATACCTTCTACCTTCTACAATTCAAGGATCATAAAATAATTGTAGCATAACTTGAAGTCCCTTTACAATTGAAATATAGCTCCTCAAAATGGGATAAGGTTTGACAAGGATTTGGAACAACAAATAATTGCATATCGTTACCAAAAAAA